>JBBPBR010000001.1:39845694-39904669 GCA_037974775.1 Cicer pinnatifidum | reverse complement strand
TAATAAAAAAATAAATAAACTCATTTTTTATAAAAAAAAAAATCTAAATTATTGAACATCAAAATTTTTTTTTTTAAATGTATAACAAATAAACATGTAATATATTTCAACGAAATTAAAATAAAATAAAAAAACTATAACTAATAATATGAAAGAAAAGAAAAATGGCAATATATAAGCTCTTAATAGCTACTCTCCATGTTGTATAATCAAATAAGTATATCCACTTTTGAACACTCATGAAACATTCCAACGTCTACCAAGCAATTATGTTAATTTACAAGAAATCCATGTCGAATATTTAAGCTCTTAATTAGCATCAACCCTACATATAAGTATAAATCTAATCTAATGCAAACTAATTTAGGTGCATGATATATTTTTACAATCACCCATTGTAAACTCTAAGACGACTAGTGATCCTCACTCGACAAATAGGACAATCACTTAACCTTGAGCCACAATCTCTGCAAGTCTGCGTTTCAAAATATATTGTTAAAAAATTAATTCAATCTTAACAGAAATTAGAGAAATAATTAAGACAATAATTTTAAAACTATACATAATCAAATAAATATCTAAAAGACAACATTTTCATGATACCCCTCAATGATTTTTTTACCATCAAATTTTCTTAATGTGTATTTCATTAGTCAAAATAAACCCAAAAATTCGTGAAGTTTAATTTGAAAGTCATTATTATTTTGGGAGTAATATTACTAGAACTATATATTTTGGAACTAGTTTGATTATTTATTCTAAATTAAATATGGTTATAAGCTCACCATGTGGCCACATCCAAACGCCAAATCCTTTCCATTGGTTAGACAAACAGGGCAGGCCTACAAAATTCCATTGGTTATATATAACACCACATAAATCATCAAGCAAGAAAAGACAATTAAATATGTTCTCTAATCCAACGAAATGGGATAAATATGTTGGTTTATTTGTACTAATAAAATCACTAATGTTCAACTTTAGTCTAGGTCAAAAGTTGAGTTACTAAATATTTTAGTCCGTTAATCATTTCGACATAACATATCTTCAAACTTGAGAGAAATCAACTCGATAAATAAATTTCAGTTGCTTTAAATGTTTACTCTTTACAATTATGCGTAAACAATATTATAATTGATCAAATGTGATATTTATGATATCATTATTTGTTATATTTATATGCCTATAATATCTACTGATATTATAATAAAAAGTATCAACTACTGATTTATTTTACTATTATTTGATATTACTTACTTTAATTTTAAAATATGTAGATTCATATTTAATATACTAAAGACATAATTAGTGAAGAAAATAAATATAGTAGAGTCTAAGTTTGAGTTTGAGTTGAATACATACAGATTGATTTTGCTCATCAGTTGTTGATGCTGGTGAATTGCTTGGTACATGAACAGGTAGAGATGCAAGCCTAATAGAATAAGGAAGAGGAGGAGGTTTTGGAACTATTCTCTTTGTTCTTCCTGTTACATGTCTATTATTCATAGACACAAAATGGAGAGAAGAACAATTTTAATCACTTCAAAAAAATATTGAATTGTTTCAAAGAAGCTTATCACCAAATGAATCAAAAGTACTAGTAAAGATTTCTTATAAGATGTTAGAAAAAATTATAAAGGACATAGGTTAATGTTTAAGGATCATACCCTAGCTTTTTGAATTCAAGGCATGCTTTATATTGGAAGGGGATCTCCATGAGAGCATTCAAAGCAAAAGCTGCTTCATTTTCAGTTGGACTTTTGTTTTTAGACATAATTTCTGTGAAATTAACGAACTGCGTTCAAAATGAAAAATATTAAAATGATTAATATTGTAATTGTTTTTTATTAAATGTCAGTCATTTGATTAATTTAACAGTCAATCAGTTTGGCTGTTAGTTTATTTAACGTTTGACATTTCATATGTATTCGCAAAGTATGTAAAGATCGAAAGTAAGTTGTTTTTGTATTATAATATTCCATTACTTCAAATTTTTTAAATGGTTATTAATGTCTATGTGTCTTGTGTTAGTGTTAATTTCACTGTGTATTAATATTTGTGTATGTGTACATTGGTTTGCAAAATGCAAATAGTGTATGATGTACAATTTAAAATTGTATGGTACTATTGTATTGCTATGTAAGACCTGAAAATTGTCAAAATCACGTGTTGGAATCTTGTCATCAAACTTTTTCATGTCTTCCCAAGGTCCATCACCAACTCCAACCAGAATTATGGCAAGTGGATATGCACTGTATCAGAAATAAAGAATTAACATAGCTAGATATAAATTCATGTTATTGAGGAGATGAAACTCTGTTTTGAAGTTTATTGGAAACAAAATAAAACAATAGGAAAAAATACAGTTACATATACGAAAATTATGCTCATGGTTTCTAAATGACATTTTTGTTCATCAAATTGGTCTTTTTATGAGTCAAATTAGCAGCTGAAACACTTGAGTAAGGACTAATTCATTGACAAAATACACATTCAGGACTTTGAATTTAATTTTAGTTGTTCATGAATTAATATTATGTATGACCTTATATCTTTTCTTTTTAATTTGCAAAGGGGTGACCTTATATAGGGACTAGTTTGACTTAAGTTCCATAAAGAAAATAAAAGAAACATCAAAAACATCATTTTGTAGCTGGAGCTAACTTTTATTTCTATTAATAATTAATTTTTTTTTTGTATGCACTTTATTAGAAATAATCAATTAGCTATTATTTATTTAGATACAAAAACAAAAACAAAGAATAACAATCAATTAGCTATAAATATGTGTACCTTGCATCAGCAATTGCTTTGATTGTCTTCTCTTCTTGAGGACTGAGTTCTTCATCGTCAGTGTCTACACTTCTTGTAACCTTAAAATCAAACATATGAATATGATATAAATTGAGATAAACACGCATGAAGAAATATTATTTAAGGTGTATGTAACATTTTATATACCTGACCATCTGCAATGATAACCAACACATGGAATTGGCCATGACTTTTTTCAACTATGTTTATTGCAGCCTCAATCACTGGAGCATAAGAAGTTGGTCCTTCACACAAAATCCAATTATTTTTTCAGCCATGTATGTTTACAAACTAGAAAAAGTTTTTGAGACAATACTCAAATATAAATTCTAGTGAGGACACCAAATAAATAATATGTCACATATGTTGAAGCAGAGGAGAGATTATATTGTTTCATCTTTCATTGAAATATATCAAGATTAAATCTATTGAATAAAAGAGTACAAGTATTTAATTTTAATGTAATAACCTATCAAATTATTTTAGTTTTACATAAATATAAACTTTTGATCCAATAATGGTGAGATTTATAAGTTACTAAGTGTGTTGTTTTTTCTAGTAAAAACAAAAGTGTCGTTTTTTAATAATTTATTAAGTCAAATTAACTAATAAAAAAGGCGTTCAAAGACTAAATTAAATGATAAAATAAATATTTAAATCAAACTAATTAACTAAAAAAATACATTTATATTTTTTTAATTTTGACACATTAAATAATTATTGTGACATCGATTTATATATTTAATTAAGGACTAAAATGATTGTTTTGATTACAATAAGATTATAAAAATAACTATATATAAAAAGTGAAGATGAAAGTAATAATCACCTGAGAGTTTCAAATGTGGAACTATTTTTCTGTAGCAATCTAAAACTTCTTCAAAGCCATTGCAAGGTGAATGATCATTATGAAAGCTAAATACTTCTTGATCATGTGTGGTAACTGTATAATTGTAAAAGTTGATCCACAAGTTAAATTGAAAAAACTATTACTTTTTTTTTACATGTTACACTTTAAGGATTAATTAGACCTTACCATCACCAAAGCCAAAGCATGGAATTAAGTTATCATCATCAAATGGAGCCAATGTCTTGCCAACAATTGAGATTGCCTTTTCATAGGGATTAGGTGAATCTCCAATTGCATGCAGGCTTCTCTTGTTGAATGAGATTTTTCCTTCAAAAATAAAATGGATGCATTGGCTTCTCAAGAGAACATTTAGAAGGAAAAAAAAAAACATTTCAAGAAGAAATTAATTATATACCATAAATCATATATACCAAATTTTAGTTGTTATAAATGTCAGAAATATCTATGAAAATTAAAGACTAAAAAAAATTAATCACTAAATTTGCGTCTTTAAGACGTAGATATGACATATGGAACAAATTTAATTTTTGTTTGTCTTTAAATTTTTATTTTTATTTCAACTATTTTTAATAGTGATTAATCATCACTTTAATTAACTATGAATATACTAGATTTTAGTTCTTATATAAAGTTGAAATAACGATAGAAGGTAGAGAAAAAAAAAATTTGTTCATTATTACTAACATCTCTAAAGCTTAGTAATGAAACTAGAGACAAATTTTTACTTTGTTAACCTCTAAGTTTTCGTCGATATTTCAACTTTTTCAAGGAGTAATGATGACTTAAGTTATAGCTTTTAATGGTTAATGTAATGATAAAATCACTTGGCTTAATTTTGTTTATGTAGTACCACTTACCAGTCCATTCATTACTCTTTGTGAAATCAACTCCAAGGATGAGATTTGATGACTCCAAACCTTCTTTCCTAAGGGCCGTAGTAACCTGTACAGTTAAAAAAGGACAATTAAAATTTCATGAAATCCATTCTAAAATACAATATGATAGCTTGCAAGAGTTACAATTCAATGGTAATTACTATTTTAAAGTAATATTAACTCTGATTTGCTTGGTGGATCCTATATATAAAATTTCAACGAATAAATTACGATAATTAAAAAAAATAGTTATATTAATAAATTTGTTGGCAATTTAAATTGTGTTACTAGTTCATCTAAAAGAGATAATTAATTTATTTTTTTATATTTATTGCAAATTATATAAAAAGAATTAACATAAATAAAGATAAATAAGTAGTGAAATAAAACAATGTACATTACAATTCAATGGTAATTAATTACCCACTTCGATGCAATAACTCTGTTTTTACTTCTGTAAAGTTACACTTACCCCTCTAAATGACACATACACCAATTAAATTATGTGAAAGATACTCATCTCCACTTAATTATACTCACCTGATCTTAAGGTTGAATAATGTAATGGTTTGGTGGAGTTGAAAAAGTTGATATTATTTTGTTAATTTTACATATTTTATTTCTTTTTAAAACTTTTATAACACTATAAAATATTATTTTTATTAAAATTCTCAATAAAAATAAAATTTTCACAATATTTGAATTATTTTGAAGTTAATAGATAACTCAACTGATTTGAATTAAGAGTTAAAAAATTACATAACTCAAATTCCAACTTAAGTGAAAGAAAAAATACTAACTTATCAACTAATTATCGTCTTTAGTCTTTTAAAAGGAAAATATTTGGTTTATTTCAGGTTTCATTGGATTTTATATACATTTTTCTTTTGGGTGAAAGGTTGTTAGACATAAGTCCATTTTTTGATATTATTGACAAACATACATCATGTGATAAATCTAACATTTTAAACTGAGTAAAATTTCAGGAACAACAACTCAACCCTACATTTTTGAGACAATAGCTTGGAACTCAAGGAATCAACAAAAGTTGGAAAATTCACTAAGAAAATCGATTAGGCAAATCGATTTTGTAAAAGAGTTGTGTGAAAATGTGTAGTCTAAGATTAAGCAATCGATTAGGCAAATCGACTGGCACATTTACTGAAAATCAATTGTGCAAGTCAGAAGCAAGCTAATCGATTGACAAATTGATTGTCTAAATCACAAAGACTAAGTTGATTGTTTAAATCGATTGTGCAAGTCACAGAGCCAAGCCATTTATTGAATAATCGATTAGGCAAATCGATTTCAAAATAAAGTTTCAAAATGAACATGGTCTGGGATAAATACAATCGATTGGCACAATTCATTGAAACAAATTTTTTGTTTAACAAGTTGGGCATCAATCGATTGAGAAATCGATTGGATGAACCAACTGGTAAATCTCTTTTCAGGAACATATTATGTAATCGATTGACACATCGATTAGCATAAAATAAGCTAACTCCCTGTAATAATCCAAATCGATTTGGCTAATCGATTTGACAAAAACAACTAAGTCCCTAAGACCAGTACAATCGATTGGCAAAATCGATTGGAACAATATTTTAAGCTACATAGGAAAATTAGCCTATGGCCAAATCGATTATGTGCTTTAATGAATCGATTATGTGTATTAATGAATCGACTGAGTAATTGATTGTTTTGATCTCGTTGTTGGAACAAAACATCTTCAATCGATTCCATTATGAACTGTTTTTAAAACTCTGAAAAGTGGATTAAAATAATCGATTGGTAAATCGATTAGTTTATGTAGTTTCAAGATTAACGAAAAACAAGATTCGCAAAATCGATTGGGTAAATCGATTTAGCCTGTTTTATTACATTAATGAATCGATTGGTAAATCGATTCATCTGTTGTTTTTCAGAAACTATATAAACATTTTTCATTACTTCTTCTCAAAAAAAAAAAAAAACACACTGATAGAACTAATATCACTTTCTGATATTTCTTTCTCACAGTTTGAATAACTTTGAATATTACTTTTTCAGTCTTTGAACCATCCATCTTTTGTGATCAATGGAGACCTGAAAAAGATTGCTTGAGAAAGAGAACTAGAGAAGAAGACTGCTTAAGAAATTATGTGTATTTCCTTTTAGATTTTTTGTAACAAATATTCTGTAAACAAATAACGTTGAAAAATCCAGTAGTGAAACTGGTAGTTATCTTCTGTGTTGAGTGGTCTCATCAAGAAGAAACTGTGTTGTGATCTTGGAAGAGTTTGTAGAGGAACTCTGGGATACAATGTGATAAAGATAGAATAGGGAGAGTAGTTTTAAGATTGATAGGCGGGGAACGCTGGAACATCTGTAAAACGACTCTACAAGATTCTATTGAAAAGGCTAAGATCGGTTTGATCTTAGGACTGGACGTAGGCTGTCTAACAGACGGCTGAACCAGTATAAAAATTGTTGTGTACAATTTCCTACCCTTATCTCTTTTATTTCTGCATTGCTTATTTGATTAATCTTGATTGCATGCAATAGTGAAATTTCTGTATTAATTGACATTGCTTGAATTGTTAATTTGACATGCTTATATCTTGATCAATCTGTTGAACAAATATTGTATCTGCTGCACTCTTTATTAGACAATACTTGTTATTGTTAATCTTCTTTTTAGGATTCATATTTGAGACTGTGGTTAATCTTTTGTTTAACAAAATTCGAATTTTGTAAACTGTTTAGCAAGATTGTTAGAATAGGCTTTATTCTTCATAAATTCTGCAAAACTGAGGTCATATTCCCCTTCAATCTCCACTTAATTATACTCACCTGATCTTAAGGTTGAATAATGTAATGGTTTGGTGGAGTTGAAAAAGTTGAAATTATTTTGTTTTACATATTTTATTTCTTTTTAAAACTTTTATAACACTATAAAATATTATTTTTATTAAAATTCTCAATAAAAATAAAATTTTCACAATATTTGAATTATTTTGAAGTTAATAGATAACTCAACTGATTTGAATTAAGAGTTAAAAAATTACATAACTCAGATTCCAACTTAAGTAAAAGAAAAAATACTAACTTAACAACTAATTATCGTCTTTAGTCTTTTAAAGGAAAATATTTGGTTTATTTCAGGTTTCATTGGATTTTATATAATTTTTTTTTTGGGTGAAAGGTTTTATATTTATCAACTTGATACATATCAGGAACCAACACATTGAATTTAGGAAAACAAAATCAAATCAATAATTTGAACCAACTTGATTTTTTCCCCCACATTTGATTGCTTTGGATAGGTGAGATATCAAGTTTACCCAATAAGACGCAGAATTTCATTATTTGGCATAGAGAACATATACTATTGATTTTTCTTTTCACAATTATGAAATAGTGTTTCTTAATATAGAATGTTCTACAAAAAAGCAGTATTACTAATTAAGAACAAATTAATGTGTTTCACCAAACTTTTGTTTATTTCTTTTTCTTTTATTTAAAATAAAACGTGTATTTCAAACAACTACTAAGAGTATAAAAAAAAATATGACATTTGTAGTTTCCACGATAAAACATATTTAAAAATGGCTTCGAGGTAGTTTCAAACACATTAAATATCTATACCATGTTAGTGGTCATTAGTTTATTTTTACTACCGAACAATTTCATTGAAGAATTTATAATCATGAAAATTGTTGCTCTACATGTTTCTAGTTCGAATTTAATTAGGAAAATAACCTCCTAAAATTACTTATCCTCTTTGATTAGAATTTTTTTTAAACAAGCTAATGAAATTAATAATTTATTTCATGCATGCAAAGAGAAAGGTTGATATAAAAACATGTAAAGTCATTCATATTTCACTTCTGAATCAAAATTTGTTTTTTTAAAAGACTTCCATAAGTTGTAGAAAAATCACAAAAAAGAATGAAACAACAATGGTTGAAGAGGCCAGGTAAACTCACATATATTATTTATTAAGTTATTAATAAATAAAAGTAATTAGAGAAACAATATGTTTAACACTATTTTCTAACATAATAACATACCTTGGACAGTGAGTAAAGAACATACCTTGGACTAACAAAAATAAATAAATAAACAAAATACTAATTATTAATATTTGCGATTTAAAACAACAAAGTAATTATTAGAGAAAATATATGTTCAAATTCTAACAAAATTAATAATTTATTACTAATATTAATTATTTAAATAAATAAATAAATAAAAAAACTTACTTGTTCAAGGGTAGTGAAGTTATCTGGAATCAAAGCATACTTCTTGGGAGTTTTCTTGGTGTTTGAGCTCTGTCCAGAATTATATGTCCCAAAACATGATTTCTGAGACATAATAGCTTTAGGTTGCAATGGTAGTGGCATAGGTTTATTATTTGGAAAACTGGATGAGATTCTTTCACTTCTAGAATTTTGAGAGTCACGCTTTTTACTTTTACCTATGAGGTTGCCCATAGCATGTTCAACTAGGTTCTCTACATATTGAAATATTGAGATGTTATATATAATTAATTTTATGATTTTGTAAAAAAATATATATAGATTGAGGTAAAAAAAGGAAAGATAAACGAAAGTGCATGTGGTATGTGTGCTTCCTAGAAATTCATATAAGCAAAAAAAAAAAGTGATGAATTTGAAAAAGAAAATAATAATTAATTAATATATATATATGTGTTGGTATCCGATTCTATTCTAGGGGCTTTAACGTTGCTTGCTACCTTTGTGTAAATTATTCTTCTCTTTGCCAAAAACAGATGATGAAGACTCTTGAGTGTTTGTGGGTTTAATTAAGATCTAAAAGAAAGAGAAGAAGCTAGAAAGAAATATGATTATAATGGAATGTGATTTGATAACATAAAAAAAGACAAAATACTAACCTCTCTATTCATAATACAAGATTTCTTAAACAAAAAATAAAAAATAAAATCATGATATAATTATATACAAATTTTAGAAGATAATATGCATTAATACTAATCAGATGTTAACCCGTACGTTGTGCGAGTTTATTTGTATTTATTTAATTTAAGTGGATTTAGAAAAAAAAAATGAAGTTTTATGTTTCAATTGTCCAATGATACACAATTTAGTAGTTATATCAATAATATATATACAATTGTATCAATGTAATTTATAGAAGAGATGTAGCGTTGTTAAATGAATAACTTGAATAAATAAAATAACGTATTAATATTGAGATCGACGGATATGTCAAACACTGAAGTAATGTACTTGATAATTAAAATAAAGAGATAGACTCAAATGATATACAATTGAGTTATAAAATGTATTACTTTATTGTTGAAATTAAAAATGCTTAAAGTGAAATAGTTGAAAATACATTCATCTTGCATTCTTAATTTTAAGTTTTTTTTTGGATTAATCAATTCCATTACAACCCAATTGTTTTTTTTTTAGTTTATTCTTTTTGGTTATCCTTTTAAGGTATATAGAAAGACGAGATCTTCGTTAGACGATGTAATTTGCTCAACCAAAATCTTATGTAGAAACATGGACTCTTCGTCAGATTATGTTTTTTTTTTCTTTTGGATAATGAGTTGTCATATTTCTCCTTATCATTATCATCATCTCTATACTTCACTTCTTCATGTATTTTATATTTTTATTTTATATCCACTTCGTCATTTGAGTTGGACTTTGTCGGTTGCGGTGACTTGGGTTCCTAGTTATCCTCATCTCCAATGATTATAGTCTGAGTATTTTTGTAGACTTGTCAACAACATAAACTTGTTCTTTATGTCCAACAACATGCAATGTTCCAATGATCTCTATAATCCAAAAAATAGTTAGTACCAAATTGTTGCGGCCTAAAATTTTGAGTGTTTCTCGAATTCAATGGAGTCGCCACCAAAATTTATTTTAAAATAGGGAAAATATTGGGAAACCCTTAAAAATAGAAAAAAATGGTATTTGAAACCAAATTTGAGTTCGGGAGTCGATTATGCGTAGGGAACCCTACGAGTTAAAAACGGTTACCTATAATTAATTGTGCAAAATTAATTTTAACTTAAGTATATTTATTTTTCTTTATTATTAAATATGAATGACAATTATTACTATTTTTAAAATATGATTTTGAGTTAATATGTACTTAACCAATAAAGGACAAAAAAAAAATATTTATGTGTTTGACAAGAATATGATCTTGCTCCTACGTATCTCCCGGTGCGATAGAGAAATCAAATCTACGTAGTTCTTAGTTAAAAAAATACGAATGTGTTGAGTGTGTTTTAAAGAAAAATTGTTTTTTGATAAAAAATGTTTTGACAAAATAGAAAATAAAAAAATTTGATTTGAATAAATACTTTAAAATATGAGTTTTAAGACGATCAAATTGTAAAACTCGTGTCCCAAAACTCAAGAAATAAAAAAGATGTCACATCTAATTTAATCATCTAAAAAAAATATTTTATTATTCTCGATTTTTAAATTGAATTTCAAAACTACCATGTAGGACAACTTGTGTTCTAACAACTCAGAGATAAAAAAGAGTTACATCTAATAATTAAGTCAATTTAGATTAGTTCATTAAAATAAATGAATGAATGACTGAATAAATAGAATAAAATAAATAAATAAAGAGAGTTTTAGAACTATCAAATTGTACTACTTGTGTTTTACCAACTCAAAAATTAAAAAGATATCATATCTAATAAATAAGTCTATTTTAGATCAGTTCATAAATAAATAAATGAATAAATAAATAAAATAAATAGAGTTTTAGAACTATCAAGTTGTACTACTTGTGTTCTAACAACTCAAAGATTAAAAAGATGTCACATCTAATTAATTTTCAACATAATATTTATCTGTATTTTTTATGATAAAATTAATATTTAACCTCTTAATAATAGAAAATTAAACCTCTTTATTTTTTAAAAAAAATAAAATTAAATGAAGAGATTTAAAATGGATTGAGTTTTACAGTTTTTTGTTTGTTTATTTTATTAGAACAAGGACCCAACTTAAAAAAAACATAATAGCAACCGTAGCTTTCAAACTAAACAAAACCCTAAATTACCAACTAGTAAGAGGCGGCCGCAGCAGTAGAAGAAGAACGCTGGGAAAAAGAAAAAAGAAAAAATAATGGAGTCTTGCAAGAAGTAGACCCATGAACCGCGAATGAATGTGCCTTGGCATGCTCTATCTGATGGCATAGATCTAAGAAGTATGTCCTCCTCCCTTCACTCTGATTCTCATATCAACGTCGACAAAACAGTGCCTTCCGAGAAGGAGGATTGGCTCGTATGCCTTGAAATTAACGAGACCACGACCTCTCTTGCAGTGTGTCTCTGCCACCGCATTCTTCTTATGACCGAAACACTGCACCTATTCTATTTTGGACTCTCCTTCCTCCGCTACAAACAATCGCCGACACAAGAAGATGTCGAAATAGGGTTTGTGACTTCTGACTTTATTATTTTTTATTTCAAATGTTGTCTTGTTTTTCCTATTTTAAAACGAAACTTTACAATTTTATAAAAAAAAATGTAATTATAATGTATAGAAAAATTCTTCTTCTTCTTCTTCTTCTCTGTGACACTCATTGAGTTTGAGCTTTTCAAATCCTTCTTTGATGTTTTAATATCTTTGCTCATAACCTGCATATTTCTGCACCTCTGATGCCTTCATAATTTTAGATTATTTGTTTTGATCTGTTGATTTGCTGAGCTTATTCATTTGTCCCTTAGTTTCTTTTTTAAACTCAATAATTTGTCTCTTTGTCTTGCATAGTATGTACAATGGCAGTCATCATCAACATAGCAGGATTTGCCAGTGAACAAAAGCAACAATAGAGAACAAAACATAGGCAAAACTGGAATCAACTGGCTTGATTTGATTTAATTTTTATTGTAATTTAATTTGGCTTTATTCTTGATTTATAATTTGATTTGGTTTTAAAACTCTGATTAGATTTGAAATTGTAAATTTATGAGACATAATAAAAATATTTATTGTTATTATTTTTATTTCCTTTTTAAAATACATATTTCCTTTTTCGATTTATTTTTAACTAAAATGGACAAAATTGGAGTACTACACAAATAATATTTCTTTGATAATTTAGAAGTTGAATTTTGTATTGAAATAATTATTACCCGTTAGATTTACTTTATCTCTCAATCTTTGTGCTAGTGATTTGAAGGAAGTAAACTCAAAGTAATGGTTTCGAATGATAATTTTTGGGTCTTGAATTTTGGTTACAATAGTTGTTGTAAAAAACAATGTCTTTTTTGTTCTTACGATAGGTCTATAAGAATAATTTGTTGGTGATATTTTTAGATTTCATATGTTGTATATATCACCTTCTTGTATACTACTTTTGAAATTTGAGAGAATTTATTTCGTGATTGTTGCATGCAAAGGTGTTTCATGTGAGTTAAAGTCAAATAATTTTAGAGTTGATCATTCAAAAAGATTTCTATGTGTAGGATTGTGGTGCGTTGAAGTAGGTCACACATGATCTTAAAACTGAGGAGTTCCAGCTTAATGACTTACCCATAATTGTAGATGATTGGATCAAATGACAAATTTGGAGCAGTTGACTGGGTACTCCTTAACGATGGTTGATTGTAATTAGTAGATCAAATGACTTACTCGTTTCACTTGCCTTTTACAAAGATAAATATTGTAAACCATTTGTCTTGGTGGATGAAACTTGGTTGTACAACAAGTACAAGGGGACTCTGTTGCTAGCCATTGCACAAGATAGAAACAAAAATACAATTCTCATTGCTTATGCACTTGTGGAAGGTGAGACATAGAGTGCTTGGAGATTTTCTTTTTGAAAAAATCTAAGAAGGTACGTAACACCTCAAGTCGATGTTTGTTTGATTTCAAATAGATACGAATCCATTAAAAGTATTTATAATAATCCAAATAATGGTTGGCATGATCCTTTGTCAATACATGTCTACTGCATCTGACACATTGCAAAAAATTTCATGAGAAAGTTCAAGGACAAGGAACTTCAAAGAAAACCTGTTTGTATGGGTAATGATCTAATTCTTTTTAGTATATTTTTCACTTATCACTTTATAACACTTGATAATTTTTACATCATTTATAACAAGATATGCATGAAGTGAGCCATCATTCAAATATTACCGCAATGAAATTAGGATGGCGAATCCAGAGGCTTTAAGATGGATCGATAATATCCCCCAGAGCAATGGACTATGACATATTCTCAAGGTCAATGACGGGGACACACGACAACAAACATTTCCGAGTCAATCAGCGCAGTGCTCAAGGGTGCACCCAATCTCCCAATCACTATTTTAGTTCAATCAACATACTATAAATTGAGAGTTTTATATGCTGAAAGGGGACAACAACATCAAACATCATTAGCTTCTGATTGAGTATACACAGACGTATGCATGGAGAAGTATAATATGAAGTTGGTAAATCTAATACTCACCAAGTCATGCAATTCGACTGAAATTGTTATTCTTTCATGGTGCATGAAACAATAAACCCAAGAGAGGTGCAACTAATTGGTCATTTTGAAGTCATCCTTCAATGAAAATGGTGTGATTGTGAAAAATTTTAAGCTATATACGTTCCTTGTTCACATGTCATAGCTGCATGTTCTTACGTTCGTCAAAACTATTTAGTGCTTCTACTTGACGTGTACAAGATTGTTAATATATTTAACATCTACAAAGAAATGTTTCCACCTATACACAATTAATGATATTGACCCACATATGAAGGTGAAACATTGTATCACAATCCTGAAATGCGAATAATTAAAAAATGTTGTTCAAACAATATCCGTATTAGAACTGAAATGAACATTAAAGAAAAAATGCCAAAAAAATACAGACTATGTCGGTTAACTGGTCATACTTAAAAACATTGTCCAAATGTTACAGACAACTCTAGTCAATGTATGTAATTTAAAATTTGTGTTTATTTTTTTTTATGAATTATATATATATATATACTATTTTTGTTAGTTTGAAAGAAAAAAATTTATTTCTTAAATTGCTTAAGGAGGTTGCCTTTGCAAATGACGATTTATAACTTAAAAAAATAGAGGCATTTTGGTTAATAGTTTTCAAGAAAGAGTATTTAGGTAACAAAAAATAAAAAAGAGGTTATTCAAACAAAAAAAACTATATGTGATCCTTTTACAAGTATTTAATTTTTGTTGTTGATCATATTACTTTTTAATTTATATTACTATTTATAGTTTTTTACAACAGTGGATGCATGAACATTTCCCATCCCTATGTAATAAGGGGGACTTTAGACTTATTCCTGTTGAGCATCGTCGTTCTTCTAGAGTAATCAGTAAACATTACTTGTTTGGGGGATTGCAAAATACTAGTAGATGTAGGATGCACTAACGGTTGGTGATGTCATATGGACATCTTATAAGGAGCACGAACACATTCATTCCTTTGATGTTGTGTAGAGGCTACTTTTGATGGAGTGACACAATTGTGTAGTAGTTGTTTGAGAAGTGTCTTCGACAATTTAGACATATATAGAATATTCCACATTTACCTTTTGCTCTTCCACCACATATTGTAGATTACACATTTATGAGCGAACATACGAGAATTTTACAAACAATCCAACATGTAATTGTTCCAACAACTTACTTGGTGAGTGTATCGAGGGATGTTTAGTGGTTTTATAGGATCTCACACCATTATCTTATTCTTAGTCAACATTCTACATCTTTAGTTGATGCATCTCTGACTTTTGACCATGAAAAGAGGTTTCATAGGATTGTTGTTAATCTACAAAATAGTTTGAATTAAGCTTAATTTTTAATGTGGCCCCTTACATTTATTTTAGATTTTAATTTGGTCCCTTATGTTTAAAAAGTTTTAAATTGTCCCCTCATGTTAGTCATATTTGTATAAGTTAATCATTTGTATTAATTTTATACTAACTCGATTAACTGTAGGCCAAGTGGCTGACGGGAGTCTAGCTGGTGTGTGACTAATAACTCTTAAAAATAAGAGTTATTAACCAAATTTGAACAATAGTTTGTTTGTCTTTTGAGTAAGAGTTATTACAATTTTAATTTTAAATTTTGAAATTATATTATTTACTATGGATGTCATTTATTTTGTCTTTCATAAAAATTAATGTTTGGTGTATGATTTTATAGGAAAAAGATTTGAATAAATGTTCAGTGAATCAAAATGCTATAGAAAATTGTTGCAACAAGTTGCACATGAGATTGATGGACAACAATGCACATAGATTTCCGTAGGTCCCAAATATATTCAACATTTACTTAAAGGCTCTAGGACACCCCACTGTTAAAAGATGCTAAAAGGAAAGACAACTAAACTCCTTTTATATTATTAGACCAAGAAGATACCTTATGAGTTAAAAAATAAAAATAGAGGTACAATGAATAAAGAGAAAACGAGGTGTCTTATAAAAGGGAAGACAAGCACGAAATTAAAAGCATAAAAGTTCGAACCTACAAATCAGAACCCTAACCACTATTTCCTTTTTGGTTTTTCATCATCTACCCTTGAAACCCACTATTTCCTTTTTGGTTTTTCATCATCTACCCTTGAAACTTGTGTATGAAGGATTCTTGCTCATGCAAGGAAACTTGCAAACAAGTAGAATGATGAGTTGTTACAACTGCTACGTTAAACTTGCGATTTTCATCGTTGAGTCATCGTTTCTATCATTACTTGAGCTACAATGTTACCTTTATTGTTTTATTTTATTTTCATGTTTAAAAAAACACTCATTAAGAGCTAAATTATTTTACGTTAAAGATTTATAAAGTATTGAATGATGTTTGTGGTTTAAGATGTTTATAGCATGTTTGCAATATTTATTCGAGCTGATTTAGTGATATCCTCAAATATTAATTTGATTACTTTAGATTTATTGCTAGTTTTTAAACGTGGAAAAGGAGAAAAAAAAATAGATTTGTTTGTTTAATATAGATTAAGTCAAAATGTTTGGACAAGCAGTTGATACTAAATATTATGAATAATATTTAAGTTCATAGAACCAAAGGGAAACTAAAAACTTTAGAATGGTTGGACGTGAACATAAACCCAATATTGCATTTGAGAACTATGATTATTGAATTGAAAAATTCCCGAGGTCACTCTTTTTATAATGCTATAGCGTTTTAGCATCACAAATTTAGTTCAATTGTGATTATTTCCTTAACTTGTTTCCATATTCTAACTTTTAGATATTTGATTACTTACTCAAAATTGCAATTTTTGTATTAAATTTTATTTTAACTTGTTACTATTAAAATGCTATCTTTTTATTTTTAAAATATTTTCTTAGAAAAGTATTGAAATAAATGACATCATCAATAGTCATGGGAACAATCTTAATTTTTACTAGTTCAAACCTATGATGTTTCATATGCTTCAAGCAAGTGGTCAATTTGGAGGGACAACAATTGAAGACCCTGACCTGCATCTCAAGCAATTTGTGGAGGTTGCCAACAACTTCAAAAAAGCAGGGGTTCCTGATGACTGTTTCAAATTGAGGTTGTTTCTTTACCCACTCAAGGACAAAGCTAAATCATGGTTGAATTCTTTAGAGCCTAACTCTATTACTACTTGGCAAGTGATGGCACAAATTTTTTTAAGTATTTCCATCATGTCCTAAATGCTAAGAAGAGGAATGACTTAAAGTGTGTGGAAAGCTTGTATGGATACCTCACTCTAATGAAAATTATCCATGCACAACACATCAGTTAGAGGATGAGCAATCCTACCAAAGTTTTGAACAAATCTTCTATAATATCCAATTAGGCCAAAAAAAACCTCTCAATTGTTTCAGGTTTAATGGTAAAGGTCAAACAATAATCGCTTTAATCTTAGCTGGGTATGTGGCAACCCCTTGTTGACTGATAAAATGTCCCAAATATCTGTCTCTATCTTTAGCAAAGTGGCACTTCTTCTTAGTCAAAAACAAATTGTGAGATCTAAGTGTCTGAAATATTAGGGATAAATGAACCATATGGTCTTGTACAAACCTACAATAAACCAAAATATCATTAAAAAAAATGATAACAAACTTTCTTCAAAAGGACTTAAACACATTATTCATTAAGGCCTAAAAGGACGATAGTGCATTCGTCAACTCAAATGACATAACCAAATATTGAAAGTGGCCACAATGAGTCTTAAATGCAGTTTTTTGTTCTTCTACTTCAGCTATACGCAATTGATGATAACCAAATCTGATATCCAATTTGGAAATTATAAAGACACCCCTAATTTATTTGAAACATGTCCTTAATAGTGTAGTTACTCATATGTCTAAAGTCTACACAAAGTCTCCAAATGCCATCATTTTTCCTAACCAAAAGTGCAGGAGAGGAGAAAAGGGTCGTACTATATTGTATTATTCCTTGGTCCAACATATCATTAACCAAATTATCAATGATAATCTTTTGCACAATAGAATATGAATAAGGTCTCAAATTAAATGCCTCAGTTCCATCCTTAAGGGGAATTTTATGATCAAAGCCAACCCTTCTTGGAGGTAAATGCTTAGGCTCAACAAAAATGTCTTGGAACTGACTAATAAGATCAAGGAAATGTGCAAAAATTACAAGAACGTTGGAGCTAGTATCCAATAGCAGACAAGTTGTAATGAAAAGCTGAGATTGGGGCATTGATGACTGAGAGAAAACACAATTCTGCCCCATTCTTCACAGCCCGATCAAATGACCTATTACCAACGAATTTAATGCTTGAATGTTTTGCACCCCTAAGTACCAACTTTTCTCCCTTGTACTGAAAATTCCATTTGCAATTTTTCGAAATCCCACAAGATTGGACCAAGATATTTTAGACACTAAATACCTAATATTAGGTCACAAAACAAACCAATGCCAATACTAGCACATCACTAGTGAATGTAGTTTGCTATAAAACCCACTGAAAACCTCTACAAATGAAAGGACTTCTAAAACATTTCCTCTGCCACTATAGCTTCCAATTAAGAACCTAATATCTTAGCTACCTCTATATCTAAGAAACATGTGTAGTGTACTACCACTGTCTAACAAAATTTGTAGCATCTTCTTTTCATGTAATCCACAAACGCGCATGGTTTGGTAGTTAGAAACCGCAATTAAGAGCTTGTAAGGATAATTGAGCATTAGCCAAATAAGTGAGATCATCATTAGAGCAATCACAGATTAGTTTGAAAGAGGAGTACTTTTGATAAATTCTCAATTTATTTATTTCATAAGCCACAGAGACTATATATAGACAATCATAATCCAATCTACTGTCAATAATTCGCAAATAATTAGCTGTACAAGAAAAATTTATTACAACTCATAGATTCTACAAATATCTAGCATATTTCCAAAAGAAATTCTAAGTAAAAACTAAAATTAGAATTTTATTTTAAAATTTAATAAGAAGAAATATACTCTTACAAATTCATTTTGTACTATGAAAAAATTTACAATATCCAATTTAATCTTTAAAAGAAATTGCAAGGAAGTATGGATACAATATTTTATCCATTGCCACCGACGTGACACCTAAAAAAGTGGGATGGAATATGGTTCTCGCCTCGTTGCTTTTGGTTATAGGTTTTGTAAATTTTTTGTTTGTAAGTTGAAGTGAAGTGAACTCATCATGTCTTGTTACAGTTATTTTTTTCTCTTAAAATAACAAAAAACAATAAATCAAGTAAAACAAGAAAAATAACCATTTTACCAAACGACTCATTGTTATGTACCTAAAACGACTCGCACATATATAAGAAGATAAAAAGGCCCGCCAACACAACCATTTTGGCGCTCTCACTCTCTCAATCAACCGTTCTCTCTTACTCTAAAAAATGAATCACCCACTGCAAACACCGTCACTTTCCGCCGTGAAGGCTCGCTGCACCGGTTGCCGCGCGTACTTTCACGCGGCGCATGGTGTTACGGAGTTACCATGTCCTCAATGTCAAATGCCGCATTACTTCGCTTTCGATCCATCTGCTGCGAGGATTCGATGTCCCGCTTGTAAGGCAGTTGTGAACGGACCTAGTAATTTTTCGAAGTTTCCGTGTCCTCAGTGTCGCGTTGAGCTTGATGTTCATGTAGATGGTGACGATGTCAACGAGGTAGTTTTACTCCCAATATGCTTTCGGTTACTTTTTTTAACTGTATAATGATTTGATTTTGACCTAACTTTGAAATTGGGAATACTCTCTATAATGAGCTTTGTGTTGATGAGAGAGTGATTTTGCATTGTTTTTGTCACTTCGTTTTGATTAGTTGCTGTTGACTTAGCTGATGAGTGTATCCTTTAGTGTTTGTTTGTTTTTTATTTTTTGAATAATTTAGTGTTTGTTATTATTTTTGTTGTTGCTGCTGCTGTTGTTTTTGCTACTGTTACTATATATGATTTGTGGTAGTGTTTACAAATGACTCAGGAATAAGACTTTTGGATTTATGAATATGCATACCTGTTGATTTCATTATTGATAAGCAGTATATAATTTTAGTTCAGGCGAATATGCTAAAATCAACTAGTAGTTTATGCAGTAATAGCTTTCAGCTGTAATATTTGGTTTATGTTTTACAAGTAGTATAAGTTGATTTTATGGTTCCATTTAACGGTCGAGTTTCCTTTTTGTGTGGAGCTGCTTGATGCCACTAATGGGGGAATCTGAGTCCATAGTTGTACTAGTGTTTCAGGGCTTTAGGTTTTTAGCACCCCTTTGCTTCATCTATGGTGTGGAATCATAATTTTGTGTGGGATGGGGGGAGGGAGAGGGGAATAAGCATGGACGGGTCTCGAACTGATTGTTATAAATGTTTTGTGCATTGTAAAATCAAAGTTGTTTGTTTGTGGGTCTTGGAGGGTGTCCCGATGCAGCATTGCTACATATGACAAAACAGTTTTTTCTTGTCTTTTCTTGGTTATTTCAAAGGTGACACTGACTTTCTTGTATCCTGTTGGGGTTTCCACGAGACTTAGTGTTAAGATGTAGGTGATTAACGGAGTTAATCCCATATAGCAGTGCGTCGCGGCCAACCACAAAAGTGGGATAGCACGTTTTGGGATAGGCAGGATAACTGCTATTTTTTGGACTAGTTACATGAAAAATGCTATATAAACTTACATTTAATGCAAAATTAACAAATGATTCAAACTCTAAAACATTCATTAGCAATAAAAATCAACGAGTATTACTCTTAAATAAAAAATACATTGAAATACCAACGAAAGTCAAGGAAATAAAGTTGCATATTGAAATATCAATGAAAGTCAACGAAAGTCAGGCACCACACCTCATTCAGATCGCGGGATCTCGCCGGGAAATGTTGGGATACCGATTAACCAAGATTGACTCTTTGGAGGCATGGTTTAGAGGAGAAGCATTTCTTAAATTTAATGGTTTCACTGTTCCTAGTGTTTTATATCTATTTTGCTTTAAAAAAAGAATTCATCCGAGAGGTAAGAGTACAAACACGATGATCAGAAATCTTCACAAAGCTACAATCCATACAAAGGATAAAAACAAAATAATTTAACTCTGTCGGGCAACTATTGTCCCCTTGCAAGTCTAACCTGGAAACAGCCACAATAAATCCTTGAGCTCCTAGGAAGATGGTAGGAAAACTAAAAAGAAATCAATGGATGACTTTGTCCTCTGTTATTTGTATAATTTGTCCAACAATCCAATTATATTTTCTTCCTTTCTTTAATTTCTGCATGGATTGTGTTTGTCAACTTCCTTTCAAGGTTTGATGTCTTGCGAAATGTTGATTGTATATCTATTTACATTTATCTATCATTGTATTTATATCTTATATTTATTTTTCCAACATGGAAATATATCAGCTGGTTAATGAAGTGGAGCAGGATGAAGATGATGGTGGTATGGCTGGAGAAACATTTACAGATTATGTGAGTTAAAGACAAATCCTCTGGAGAGCAATTTATATTAAAATTTTGTCTGGGTTAATCTATCAAATAGCACATTTTACCGGTACCAAGTTCTCTTGTTATGCAGCGACCAGCAAAGATATCTATTGGACCTCCACACCCAGATCCAATTGTGGAGACATCTTCCTTGTCTGCAGTGCAGCCACCTGAGCCTACTTATGATCCAAAGATTAAGGATGATTTGGAATGTTCAAAAACTTTGTCATGCTTGCAGATTGAGACTTTGGTTTATGCTTGTCAGGTTTCTCTCACCACATGATCATTGAATATTGATTATAAATAATTAATATTTAACTCTCATATGTACGGTGCTTGTTTCCATGGCAGAGACACCTTCAACATGTTCCCAATGGTGATAGGGCAGGATTCTTTATTGGAGATGGAGCTGGTGTCGGTAAAGGTCGAACAGTTGCTGGTCTAATTTGGGAGAACTGGCACCATGGGAGGAGAAAAGCGTTGTAAGTTTAGGTTAACCTTTGAGCATGAAATCATGGGTGTGTATTAAAAATTTAGACAATCATTCACTTTTCAGCGTGCTTTATTGTGCATGCATGCATGTTTGCTTGTAATTTCAATTTGAAGTGGGTCTATACATTGAGATTTCATTTGTTCCTTTTACTTCCTCTCATCATGTTTCAATGATCTTACATAGGTGGATTTCTGTTGGTTCAGACTTGAAGTTTGATGCCAGAAGAGATTTGGATGATATGGGTGCAAGTTGCATTCAGGGTATGTTTTTCAAATTTATTGTATGGTTTTTCTTCTATGTAAGATTAGGTTTCCATGTTTATGACTTCTCTATTTTGTAAATGCTGGTCCCTTCATTTTTTGAGCAAATATGACTTTATGTGCCATTTTTCTCATCGAATGAAAGGTATATAAAGTCAACATTTGAAAAGTATACGCACTTTTCCATTAGAGATGACTTTACACTACAAGTTCTTTATCCTTTAAAAATGCTGGCGTGCAATTAAAAAGCTGGGTGGCAAGTCCATGTAGGGTTATCATGCACAAACATTTTCAACTCGATATGCTCGATTCCAGAATGCAGTACAAGATTGTGATAAGGAGACTGCGTTCAACCATAGAGAGAGTGTAGCTAAATGATCAAACCAAACCCTTGGGGCCTCCTTTATACCTTAAAGAACCTTGGGGGATTCACGAGGAAAGTGATTAATGAATAAAAATAAGGAAATTGAGTGGATATGATTTTAGTTATTTTTTTTTCTCTTACTGATACCACCGGGACCTAAGAATTTTTTTTCTCATAACTTGAATAATTTGTTTCTAGCCCATAAGTTTGGTACCCCGCTTAAGCTATAAATTTCAATAATCACCATAATTAAGATTTACTAGTTCTCCTCAAATATCTCTTGCTCTTCAGCTTTAATTTTACTATTAATAATTGACCCATATATGTTATAATTTAGCAACTCCCTCAATCAACAAATAATTTTAAAAATATGTTTTTAAATTATTATACAGAATAATTCAATTGATTTATATATCTTTCAACTAAACAAGCTAATTGTTATTTCACGGATTCCCATTTTCTATTTATAAAATTTATCTCTTTCTTTTGTCCACCCTTTTAAGTGGATATTCTCTATGATCAATTTATAATTATAGAGAATATTATTTGACAACTCAGTCAATCTTTCAAACCACTTTCTTGGGGATTGATTGAGACCATAAAGGATTTTCCGAGTTTGCACACCTTGTTTAAGGTGCTGGATGATTCAAGTCCTAGGGGAATTTGCATGTATACTTCCTCTTCTAACTCACCATTTAGGAAAACATTCTTAATATCTAGCTGGTGTAGTGACCAATCCAAGTTTGCAGTCACGGATAGTATGACTCGTATTGAGTTAGTTTGTCCACTGAAGCAAATGTCTCTTCATAGTCTATGCCATATGATTGGGTGAATCTCTTTGCTACTAATCGAGCCTTGTACCGGTTTATGCTCCCATCAACATTGTATTTGATAAAGAATATCCACTTAAATTCAACTTGCTTTTTTCCTTCTGGTAAAGCAGTAATTTCCCAGGTGTTATTTTTAATCAATGCGTGAACTTCTTCTGCTATGACTACTGCCCACTCAGGTTGTTGAATGGCTTATTGCACATTTCTTGGAATGTGTTATCAAGTGCTGCTACAAATGCCCTGTATTTTTGTGATAGTTTCCCATATGACACAAATCTTTCAATTGGATGTTGAGTACAAGTTCTCTTCCCTTTTCTTAATGCAATAGGAACATCATTGTCAGTTGGACTCATATGGCAAATTCAGAGTTAAGAAGAGTGTTACCTGAGGAGATTCCTTTTTCTAGAGCCTGGTTAGATTCATGGCTCTGCACTGGGGAAATTTTTGACTTTACCACCATGTTGTTTTTCTTCCTCCTAGTGTAAATGTTAGAATATTAGAAAATATCTTATAATATCTTTTATATTATATTAGAGTATCTTGAGTTATTTTCTATGATCAATTTATAATTATAGAGATATCTTAGAACATCTCCCATTATTATTATGATTAGTTCCTGATTTAAGATTAAGTCTATGTTTACTATAAATATAGATTAATATTGAGTCTTTTGTAATCAAGTTAGCGTAAAAATATTATCGATAATATTCAAACCCTTATTATTTTCTCTTCTCTTTTTCTCTAAAATCCTACAACTTCAACACGGTATCTAGAGCCTATTTCGATCCTCCTTGAACGATCCCACCTCTATTCCGTTGTCGAGTTCCCAACAGTTAGGGAATATAATCATAATTTATCTTTTCCAACATTCTGACATGTTTCACTCGTTTTCCGTTCAATTCGCTATTGCCGTCGCCGCCACTATTTCCTGCGAATTTTCCTGTGAACAACGTTGTCATCTCCAAATCAGGTCATGCCCAAAAGCGTGTCGCCAAAAGCCATCACATGCGCTCTCACACTCTGCTAATCTCTCTTGCGAGTAGATCTCACGCGCCACCGTCTCCACAGCGTGTGACGACGCGTTTTGACACCTCTGTTGCTGCTTGGTCGGTCCATCGCTCCTCAACCTCACGGTTTCGAATCTGCCCTCGTATTCTACTTTCAGGCTACATTTACACCCACTACCTTCAAGATCTGCCGTGTACTGTTGTTGCCTTCCACCTGTTGTCGTTGCTGGAAAAGTTTTCCAGCAAGTTTTTATCTGGTGGTGTCCTTTTTTCCTACATATGAATCATATTAGTGATGACTTCTTCTTCATTGATGATTACTCTAACGATTTCATTTATTTTCATGACTCAATTTATCTTGGCAATTTGTCCTAGATGTATTGGCCTTACTTTTCTCTCCCTGAAGCATGCCGCTCTCTCCTTGAAGCATATTCCAATTTAAATATTTTAAGCATCCGATATTATTGGTTTGAAGCTTCCAAATGCAGTTTTTTTTAGAAGAACACACCATGCTTTATTCAATTGCTTGCCATGAATTTCTCTCATGCTGATGATCATTCCAACTATTTGGCTAGGCTATATGTATAGCAATTGTCTCCGACTTCACATGCATCTATGAGTTGCGTTTCCATCATTTTGATTATTTTGCAGAGCAAAACATTATTTTCTTGTAACAAGCTAAATCTTAGTAAGCTTTAGCTTGAAGGGGAGTGTTAGAATATTAAAAAATATCTTATAATATCTTTTATATTATATTAGAGTATCTTGAGTTATTTCCTATGATCAATTTATAATCATAGAGATATCTTAGAATATCTCTCATTATTATTATGATTTCTTCTCGATTTAGGATTGAGTCTATGTTTCTTTATAAATAAGGATTAGTATTGAGTCTTTTGTAATTAAGTTAGCATAAAACTGTTATCAATAATATTCAAACCCTTATTATTTTCTTTTCTTCTTTTCTCTAAAATCCCACAACTTCACCGATAAACTTTCCAATCAGTTTCTTGTGCAGTACTTTCTACTAGTGCAGTTTCATGGACATGTTCAAATGGTTTGGTGGGATTTTCTGGTTCTATTGGTGTGGAATTTACTGGTATTGTTGGTGTGAACAAACCATTTAGCACCAATAATGTTGTTAACCCGAGATGCTCCCCCATACATCACTGTGAATTAAGGACAAGGGTTGAGAGAGTTTATATGGTTTAAGTATGTGTTTTGTGTATGCTTATTTAACTGACATACTTCACATTGAAAGTTCATTAGGTTTTTACCAAATAACGAGGGAAACAATTTCTCTAAGTACTTGAGATTTGGGTGACCTAATCGATAGTGCGACAACATTACAGACTCATCACTATTTGGAGAAGCCACTGCACAAGAATTTGGCTTTGAGTTATTTGGAGGAATCTTCAACTTGCAAGTGGTAAAGTCCAACACACTCTTTAGCACTACCAATTGTCTTTCCCGACTCCAAAATTTAAAATTCACACAACTTGGGAAAAAAATTTAGAGACACATCTCAAGTCTCTAGTCAGTTTGCTAATAGACAACAATTTGCAATCAAGTTTGGGCACATACAAGACATAATTTAGAGTAATGTTTTTTGAAATAATAACACAAACTGTACCAGTAACCTTTGACAAGGTACCGTCAACAATTCAAATAGAGGAGTTATCATGACAGAGAGAATAATTGTCAAATATTGTTATATCTCCAGTCATGTGATCCGAGGCTTCTGAATCTATGATCCATGATTTTGGTTTTCCTTTTTTTAGGAAATTACCTTTTTGTGCTACTGAAGCTGTACCACATTTTTCTGTAGTAAGAACAATATGTCGGAGCATTTTTTGCAGAGCCTCTATTTGTTCTTTGCTGAATGGAGATGGATCCTGTTTCTCTTCCATTTCTTGTGGGTTGTGTGTTGCATTGCTTCTAATGTCATGTTGTAGAATGGTTTTGACCTATCGCATTGAAGGTGGTTTTGGCTGTTCAACTTGTGGCCAGTGATGAGAAGTTTAGTCCCTTTGATTGAGCTGGCAAGATTTATGTCAATCTTTGTGGGTGAGACTTCTGGTTTGTCTTCTTCCATGGATGGGCCGATGAAAGAGACTAGGGATGGTTCAGATCTAGCTCTGATACTATGCGGAAAAGCGATTGTTTATTCACTTGATAATGAAACTGATTACGTAAGGTGTAAGACCCTTAATTTTCTAAATTCTAATTTATGCGATTTTAGGGTATTTGGTGTTAAATTGCTTAGGCATTTAGCAGAATCGAATTTTAATTGTGGGAATTAAATTTCAAAATCATATTTTATTAGAGTTAATAATATGTTTAATATTTATATATATTTTAATATATATATTTTGAGACCCGATTTAAATTATTTGTTAGAGAATAATTTAAATAAATTACGAAAAATTTAATAACGGACAATTTTGTTAAAAATACCTTGAGTTGCTGAAAATTGTATTTGTCAATTGAGTTGCGACGAGAGTTGATATTTTTAACAAAAAGTGGTTTGGGAAGTGACGAGTGAAATAGTAATTTTATGAAATATTTAGATATTTTTAGATATTTGTAGTTTGGTTTTAATAATATATATATATATATATATATATATATATATATATATATAAAATAGTGTATGTATATATATATATATAAGAAAGCAAAGAAAGTTTAAGTATATATATATATTAAGCAAAGTATGTATATATATAAAAGAAAGCAAGGAAACAGAAGATTGCGTGTTCCTTTTCTTCCTTCTTTCCTTGTTCCTTTTCTTCTTTCTTTCTTTGTTTCCATTTTATGTTGTGATTTCAAAATCCAACAAATACAAATCATCATTTTTCTTCTAGATCTAAGCTCCCTTTTAAGAAATGACAGAAGAAAAAATTGCTCATTGCCACGCTGCGGTGCTAGTGAGCTAGATTTCGAAGCGATATCACGAACTTAAATTTTACTGGAATTAATCGCGGCGTCGTAATCGGTTGTTAAAACTACAACGGATGTAATGGCTACTTCCAAACTTTTAGTTTGCATTTAGGAAATTATTTATGATTTTGTGGAAAAGAAATTTGATGTATTTGAGGTGTGATTTTGTGAAAAATTAATTTAATGTGATTATGTGTAATTTAGTGGAATTTAAATTTGAGGTGTGGTTTGTGGTGATTCAAGTTTGGTGTGATTTATATGTTCATAATTATTATTATGAATTTTTGAGATGTGATTTATTTGTGGATTTTGTAGAAAATGAATTGATGAAATTTGGTGGTTTATGTGTAAAAATGTGGAGTTTTGAAATTGAGTGAATTATGTTTGAATTATTGAAATTTAATTGAGGTGTTATATGTGTGTTGTGGAATTGAATTGATTGTTGTTGGTGTGAATTGACGATAATTAAATTTGATGAGTTTGAGTTACGTAATGAGTTATTTTCAAATAAATGAGTTTGAACTGAAATAGAAATTTTACAAAAAAATTAGCGTTGTTGAAGTTGTGAAAAAGTTCAAATTTTAACTAAGTTAAAGAGTTTGAACAAAAAGATAGATTGAAATTAAAAATGGTTAGAATTTAAAATGTTACTATTTTAATTACTCTTTGATTAAGTTTAAAAAGAAAAAAAAGTTTAGAGTATTTATTAACTCAAAAATTTCAATGCTTTAATAGTCGAGTGTGTGTATGGGAAATTTTGAGGATATTTGTTTTATTTAGTTTTAAGTAAATAATATAAGATTATTTGGTTTTAAAACTTTGATGTGTAAGAAAAATTTAATTTTGGGAATTTTGTTGTGTTTGGATTAGTTTTATTGTGAACAAGTTGTTATAAATATTCATGTTTATGTCGTTAGCTCCTTGAGTCTCGAAAAGGAATCGAGACCGTTGGCACCGAGTTAGCGGTGAGGAGAACTCTGATATATTAATGTTGTGGGGTGATTTATGGTTGAAAATTTTAGAGATTGAATATGGTGGTTAATGTTTGAAAATTTTGGTGATTTATGTTAGGTGAAATTGATGTGTTCATAATTAATATTATGAATTTTTGAGATGAAATTTATGTGTGACTTGGTGGAAAATGAATTTAATTCAATTTAGGTGTGAATGGAATTTGGAGATGTGATTTATGTGTGGTTGTGAAAATTGAAATTGGTGTGAATAAATATGTTTGAGTATGCTCTGCGTTATATATGAAAAATCATTAGTGTTAAATGAGTATTAAAAATGGAGAATCTTTTAAAAGCTGCATTTACTTAATAATTGTGGTGAAAAGAGTCAGAGTATGCTCATGCATTTCATAGTACATGGTGACTGCGATGGGGCCATGGTGATAGTGGTGACTGTGATGGGTCATAGGATGATGCCATGTGAATTGTTGGTTCATCTTATCCTTGCGGGGATTGTCGCGTCGTGCTGATCTGTGAGAGATTGTACTCTAGAATTTGCTGATCTGTGAGCGATTGCACTCTAGAAAATTGTGTTGGTCTGTGAGCGACTGCACTCTTGTATGTCGTGCTGGTCTGTGAGAGACTGCACGCTAGTAAATCGTGCTGATCCGTGAGAGATTGCACCTCGGTAATTCGTACTGGTCTGTGAGAGGCTGTACAATTATGATTTACGCCCCTCGAGGAGGGTTTTGGTTTGGAATTCTGGAATCATGCATTTTGGCATATACACATTGCATTAGGGTGCTAAGCACGCGAGTCATGTTTGTTATACTTTGATGATTGTATATATATATTCGGTTGTTGTTGTGATTTGTCGTAATTGCTTTGAGGTGAAGTTGAGTTGATTAAGTTTTGATGTATTTATGTGTTAATAATGGATTTAATGAATATTCGATGTGTGATTAAGGTGTGAATTTGTGGAGATTAATTTGGTGTTAATTATGTGTTCATAATTGATAATATTAATGTTTGAAGTGTTGATTGATTCATAGCCATTTTAGAATTGAAAATCTATATTTTCTCAATTGTATTCGGCTACGACAATGCAGTTTGTCAAAAATTCATTTTTCAATATTGTTTATGCATTTTTGGACATATGAAAACCCTTTCGAGGAGTATGCTAAGACGAAAGGTTCTTTTGAGCATTTGAAAATATAAGAATGTTTCTATGTGATATTTGTTAATTTCGGTTGGTGACCTTTACAATTATTGTGGAAATCTGGGCATTGCCCTTAGACGAGAACCAGGATCGTCCTTCCGGTTAGTACTTTGGAGACGAGCATGTAGTTAGACATACCTGACCGAAGCTGTGTTAGGAGGATCTTGCTGGACGCGTGGAGATCACCAGGGTGGTGTAGTTTTGTAGCATGATCAGATTAGGTAGTTGTATAAGGACTAGATATCTTTTTCTTGGGATTGTATGTATTTCATTTTGGAAGATTGTATCTATGCTTAAACTGTCTGATGACTTTTTCTTTTAATGGGTCCATGTTCCACATTTTGATGTGATGTGGGGAAAGTAGAAATTTTTGGGGCAGTACTTTTATGCAGGTGTCTGTCAAAAATATTCCAAGGGTATGAGCTATGTCTGATAGGTCTCATAGCCCCGTTGTATTTTTCTATTTAAATACTTTGGATTTTGTTTCAAAAACTATTTCCGCTGTTTGTAAATATTGTTGACTTTTGTCGTTGTGTTACGACTTAAATATTTATCCAAAAGTATTTTTTTCTTTAGTTCTTCGTTTTTATGAATTTGTTGAAAAACAAAATACACTCGCGCTGTTAAAAATCGGGGTGTTACATAAGGAGTATAAATAGTACAAGTAATTTAATTATGTATAATCATAATAGAGCTGATAATTAGAAAACTGATTCCCTATAAATGCTATCCTAAAACGAAATAAAAATGAAATTGAAATCCTAATTAATACATACTAATAACTATACAAATAAGAATCTTATGATTCTGATTTTTGATCTTATAATCACCGATTATCAATAATATTCAAACCTTATTATTTTCTCTCCTCCTTTTCTCTAAACTCCCACAACTTCAACAATTAGATATAAGAACTTCCTAGTCCTATCATGCTATTACAAGAAATCTGGAGGTGAATGTTACATGTTTGTTTAAGTCTTGGGTGGGTGGTGTCACTTCATAGTTATTTTATTTTTATGCTGAATATACCATTATTTGGTTAAGTAAAATTCTTGTATTTTAAGAATTCTGTTCAACCTTGCTTGGATTTGGGCAATGGAACCTCTTTGGAAATTGGTACGCAAGGGGCTAAGGAGCTTCCCTGTTTTAACATTTTTTTTTTGTTCTTGTGTTTTTTCTGTGTTTACAGGATATCTTATCCTTCTATTAATTTTTGCTTGTGTTAAATAGCTTGTAGTTTATCCAAAATGATAAGTTTTATATGATGCTTTGTTCGCTTCCTTGGTTAAGATTCTTCATTGAAAAGTTCTTGTAATTGTTTTTTGTATTCCACAAGATTTATTATGCATTTAAATATATTTCTTTCTTGAATCTATCCAGTGCACGCTTTGAATAAACTGCCTTATGCTAAGCTTGAATCAAAGTCTGTTGGAGTTAGGGAGGGAGTTATTTTCTTGACATACAGTAGCCTCATAGCATCATCTGACAGAGGTCGTACCCGTATTCAACAACTTGTGCAGTGGTGTGGACCAGGGTTTGATGGTCTTATAATTTTTGATGAGGTATCAGACCTTTTTAAATGGAAATCATTCCTATTGTCAATTGGGATTGCCACTATTTGATTTTGAAGGATATTGTTATCAAGTGGTATTTCAAGTATTGAATTTATATTCATTTAATTTTTATTGCTTAAGTGTGTGAGTGGCTTCATTACAGTGTCATAAAGCAAAAAATTTGGTTCCCGAAAAGGGTAAGCAGCCAACAAGAACTGGTCAAGCAGTACTTGATATCCAGGTATGTTCATCTTACTCTGTAATAGAATGCTTCTAATATTACTCTTTCTGTTACTTCAAATAATACTGATTGTAAGTTGAGGCGGGCATTCATTATGGCAAGAAATATTGTTTCATTGTATATAGTTGCTTTAACCATTTTAATCCTCAGTTTTTCTGTGAACAATGTTTTTTTGACTTTACGTGGATATAGAAGGTTTCCATTGCTGCATACGAGTAATACAATTCTAGGAATATTTTGCAAATAGATAAAGTTGAGCAAAATAGAATATTATCTAAACTAGGAAATGTATAAAGCAGTTACAAAGATAACAGGTTATATTTTTTTTGTTTTTTTATCTATATGAGACAGCTTGCACCCTAACCCCCTAGCCTAGAGGCAAAGGAAGGCATCACCTTTTTTTACTGTGTATTTTTGTATATGGACCTTTAAACATCCTACTTTACATTTTACTTTTGTTTTATTTTTATGATTGATTGCCTTCTTTTCTGCTCTTTTTTCTGTACACTTGAATTTCCAACTCTAGCTTTTCGAAATGTTCTAAGTGACCTGGTTCAATAATTCAAGCAGTGACAATGCCACGTTATTGGCCATGTCATTCGAAGCTATTTGATAGTTAGATTTATTTATTTTTCCCTTATTTTGAATGTGGATTAAAAGGTTTTTAGATATTGGGAGTAAATATTTAATGTAGTTTGTGTTTTGACGCTTGCAATTTTTTCTCTATTTGGTTTGTTATTGGATATATTGTAGGGTTTTTGTGGGATGAATACATGCACCTTACCATTGACACTTAAGCATTTTGTTTCTCTATTATTATTATTTGCTAAATAATCTCATTAATTTTTTTTTAGTAGACTTGAATGAGCTTGTGTGAGCTCATGTACATTAGTAAGAACCTTGCCCCTGTGATCTGTTTTCCAACAAACCAATAACTCAACCAAACACTATAGTTTCTCCCTCAAGATTGTTTTAAATTTTCACCTTACGGACTGGTGTTGATGTTTTGACTTACTCTTTGATTGGAAAGTGTGAAATAAGAGCAAGAGAAAGACAAACGAGAGAGTAAACAAAGAAATGCTACACTTCTTATGTTTGGTAAAACAGAGAGAAAGACTAAATTAGAGCGGGGTTCACACTTTTTTTTATTCTCCCCAGCCATGCGAAGAAAGAGGAGAGAAAACCTCAATTTTTTCTTTTTACCTGCCTGCTCTTCTCTCTCATTCATAATAATTTTTTGTGTCCACACACTCTGCACTTTTTTCATAATATATAATGCAATTATTTTTAATTTGCATTGCAATCTGCACTTGTTTTGTACATAATTATTTTTACAATGTTATTTTGTAATTAATTGAGAGTATATTATAGAATGTATTTCTTTTATTATTTGCATTGCAATCTGCACTAGTTTTGTTTGTAACTTTTTTTAACAGTTTCTCTTGTTTTGTAATAATTATTAGTTGCGTAATTTAATTAATTGAATAGTTTGTATGAATCAATTTAAATAATTTTGTAAAATTAAAATTAATAAATATATTATATTGAAATAATGTAATTAATTATTTGTTAAAACTGGTAAAACAGAGACGAAAAAAGGAAAAACAGCTGAATCAGATATTCAGAATCAAAGTGATTCTAATCTTAGTGTTATTCAATGGTAAGAATCGTTACAAAATTAGAGAGCAATCGTTACAGGCTTAGAGAGAAAAACCACTGATTCCCAATGAATCAATCCTCCAATTTCCTCTTTCTCCAAAAACTGCCCTAACTGCCTCCAACTGATTACTATTTATAGCCTACTAACAGAATAACAGCTAGCCTACTAACAGAATAACAGCTAGCCTACTAACAAACTAACTAACTAACCTGTACATTCTTTTTATTCCTTCTCACATATACATTTCCAAACCTCGACTTATTCTTACTCCTATCAATACCCCTAAAAGAATGACCTTGTCCTCAAGGGGAAAAGCTGGAAACTGCTCTTGCAATCTAGCGGCACTTTCCCAGGTACTATCACAAGCAGGAAGGTCCTTCCACAAAACTAAAACTTCCATTGAGCCACTCTGATCTTCGCGCCATTTGACAATATCGATTGGTTCTACCTGAAGTTCATACTCTTTATTCAACATAGGAGGAAGAGATTGGGGTTGTTGGTGCGGCTTTAAAGCTTTCTTCAATAGAGATACGTGGAAGACTGGATGAATTTTAGAATGATCAGGCAACAATAGCTTGTAAGCCACATGACCCACCCTAGCTAGCACTTGATAAGGACCATAGAATCTTGCCGCTAACTTAGCATAAGGTCTTGAGGCTAAGGATTTTAATTTGTAAGGCTGCAGCTTCAAATAAACCCAATCACCCTCCTAAAACTCTTCGAATCTCCTGTGTTTATTGGCTTGGGCTCGCATCTGGTCCTGAGCCCTAAGTAGATTCTGCTGAAGTTCCTTTAAAATGTCATCTCTGGCCTGAACCAACTGATTGACCTCTTCAACCTTAGATGGGACAGCACAACCCTTTATCAACAAGGGAGGATCTCTCCCATACACAACTTTAAATGGAGACATGCCAGCTGAACTTTAGAAGGTAGTGTTATACCAAAATTCAGCCCATGCCAACCAATCTAACCATTTCTTAGGTTTAGGTCCCACAAAACATCTCAAAAAGGTTTCTAAACACCGATTTATCACCTCAGTTTGGCCATCGGTTTGAGGATGATAAGAGGTGCTCATTTTCAATTGAGTACCAGCTGCTTTGAATAACTCCTTCCAGAAATGGCTTAAAAAAATAGGATCCCTATCAGAGACAATAGTTGAAGGGAAACCATGAAGTTTAACAACTTCTGAAATGAAGACAGCAGCAACTTCCTTAGCTGAAAATGGGTGGCCCAATGCAACAAAATGGGCGTACTTAGATAGCCTGTCTACTACTACTAGAATAGTGTCCTTACCCCTGATTCTAGGAAGACCCCCATGTTAGAAAATAGGGCTTGATGCCTTTTACTTTGATATTTCTCACTATAAATAATAGTTACAACATTTATATCTAATAATTACAAATTAAGAGGATCAAATCAAATCCTGATTTGTCTAACCTAGTTTAGGAAAGCTAATAAATATAATTACAAATTAACATTATTTCTTGATTCACATCCCCCCTCAAAGTGATGCGGCTGGTCAAGGAGCATCAATTTGCTAACTAGAAACTGATGGCGCGGGCGAGGAACAGCTTTGGTAAGAATGTCCGCAACTTGAAACTGAGTATTGATGTGAGGGATGGATATAACCTGATTATCATAGGCCTCACGGATAGAGTGACAATCGACTTCAATATGTTTGGTGCGCTCATGAAAAACAGGATTTGCAACAATTTGAATAGCACTGGTATTGTCAGCATAGAGAGACGTCGGCTCTGTTTGAGGGAATCCAAGTTCAGTCAAAAGACCACGAAGCCAAATTATCTCTGAACAAGCAGTAGACATGGCGCGATACTCTGATTCAGTAGATGATTTAGAGACTTTTGTTTGTTTCTTACTTTTCCATGATATCAAAGATGAACCGAGAAACATGCACCAACCGGTGACAGATCGTCGGGTGTCGGGACACCCAGCCCAATCAGCAACACTATAGGCAATCAATTTGGGAACTGTGCCAATGGGAAAGAAGAGACCTCGTTGAGAGGTGCCTAGCAAATAACGAATGATGCGACGAACTGCTGCCAAGTGAAGGTGACGAGGAGAGTGCATGAACTGACTTACTTGCTGAACAGCAAATGATATGTCAGGTCCGATAATTGTCAAATAATTAAGACTACCCACAAGTTGTCGATACAAGAAAGGATCTGTCAATAGGTCACCTTCATCTCGATGATATTTCACATTAACCTCAAGAGGAGTATCTACCGGATTAGCTGATTGGAGGTCCGCCATAGAAATAAGGTCGGTCACATACTTATGTTGATGAAGAAATATACCCTTGGACATAGAATGAACCTCAAGGCCAAGGAAATACTGCAAGTTACCAAGATATTTCATATGAAATGCAGTTTGTAATTGATGTTTAAGTTCCTGGATGGATGCCTGATCAGAGCCAGTAATGACCATATCATCAACATAAAGGAGGAGTAGAACAATGCCTGTAGATGTGCGATGAATAAATAAAGAGGAGTCATATTGACTCTGAGTGAAAGAGAACCCAAGTAGAGTGGAACGAAATTTCTCATACCATGCTCTAGGTGCTTGTTTCAGACCATATAAAGAGCGTTTGAGCTTGCACACACCATCAGATGAAGAAAATAGACCTTGAGGAGGAGTCATATAAATATCTTCAGTAAGATCACCGTGAAGAAAGGCATTCTTCACATCCATTTGATGAAGAGGCCACCCATTAGAAGCAGCGATAGAGAGTACAGTGCGAACGGTTGTCATTTTGGCTACCGGTGCAAATGTCTCATTATAATCAATTCCATATTCCTGCTTGTTTCCTAAGGCAACCAATCGAGCCTTGTACCGGTTGAGGGACCCATCAGAATTCAATTTAACAGAATACACCCATTTGCAACCTATGGGTTTGATATGAGGAGGACAAGAAACAATATCCCATGTGAAATTCTCTTGAAGAGCCTGAAGTTCCTCATTCATTGCGTTTATCCAACGCATATCTTTAACAGCTTGTGAGTAACAAGTAGGAATAGATATGCTAGAGAGAGATGCAGACAAAGAAGTATGTGAGGAATTATACCTGTCTGGTGAATATCTATCTGGTGCACGAGACGCTCTGCTAGAACGTCGTGGTGCAACCGCTATAGGATCATGTGGCGGATCAGGTGGCGGATCAGGGTCGAGAAGGGGTGTTATAACCTGCTGTTTATGTTTTCTAACATATACATTTCCTGCTTTAAAACGTTCTATAGATTGAGGAATAATAGAAAAGTTGGGAAGAATAGCAATATCATTCATGGCAGGAGAAAAACACTGAAACATAAATTGATTATAAAAAAATGTCACATTCCTAGAAATGCGAAAACGCTGGTTAGAAACATCATAACACACAAAACCCTTATGAGAGTGACTATATCCCATAAATGCACATTGAGCAGACTGCGCACCAAGCTTATGTCTTTCAAATGGAGGTAAGTGAACAAAACACACACATCCAAAAGTATGTAAATCACTATAATTAGGCTGAATTTTAAAAAGACGAAAAAAAGGAGAGTCAAGATCAATAACCGTAGAAGGGAGACGATTGATCAGGAAGACAGCTGTGGAAAGAGCCTCCACCCAATATCGAGATGGTACAGAAGCTTGAAGAAGCAAGGTGCGCGTTACATCAAGCAAATGACGATTGTTACGTTCTGCCATTCCATTTTGTTGGGGGGTATTTGGACAAGATCGTTGAGATAATATACCTTTTTGCTGAAGATACTCCTGAAACTCAAGAAACATATACTCACCACCAGAGTCGGAGCGAAAAATTTTAACACTTGCTTGAAATTGAGTTTCAACATATGTTAGAAATTTCTTAAACATAGAAAACACTTCAGATTTAGACCGAAGAAAATATATCCAAGTAAAACGACTGTAATCATCAATAAATGTGACAAAATATTTATAGTGAGCATGAGAAGTTACAGGAGACATTCCCCATACATCACTGTGAATCATCTCAAAACAAGTGGAAGCACGATGAGCACCAGAAGGAAACGAAAGTGTTTTACTTTTAGCCAATTTGCAAACAGAACATGGCACAGAGGTATTAGAAACAACATTTTTATTTCCCAACAAACCAGTTTTAACTAAATGAGATAAAACAGCAGAGTTTGGATGACCCAATTTTCTATGCCAATCCTCATATGAATTCAAAACATTATTACAAGCAAAAGATAAATGATTGGAAATAAATTGAAGTGGAAACAATCTTCCCACTTTAGGCCCCTTCGCGATCACCTTCCCCGACACCTGCTCCTGTACAAGACAACCATCACGAGAAAAATTAACATTACAATTGTTATCCACCAATTGTCCAACAGACAATAAATTGGAAGCAAGTCCAGGTGATACGAACACATCCTGAAAATCAGAGTTTATATCACCAACATTAGTGATAGAAATGGTATTACCATCAGCAATTTGAATTTTCTGATTACCATGATAAGAATGTAAATTGTGCAAACATTTAGAAGAGCCCGTCATATGATTGGAGGCACCAGAATCAAGAAACCATGGATTGGAAATATTAGAAGACTTACCCTGAATTCCTAAGGCTGAAAGAGCAGAAAGTACCATTTGTTGAATCATTTCAGGCTGTAAAGCACCACCATTAGAGGCACCAGAAATGTAAGGACCAGTTGTGGAGCTCGTAGTGGCATGTAATGCCTGCATAGAACGTTGTGTTGGTCGTGGAGGGCGCGTGGGACAATCAGAGATAATATGACCTAGCTGCTTGCAATAATTACAAAACTTCTTATTGCAACTACGAGCGACATGTCCAAATTGTTTACACGAGAAACATTGGACTTGGCGCATATCACGACCTTTACCTCGACTCTGAGCGGCATATGCAACAGGTTCGGAAGTGACAACATCATGAGACATGATTCCTTGAGTAATGAGACGTTGTTCCTCTCTGAGAAGTTCACCAACACATGTATCCAAAGATGGAATGGGATTTCTATTCAGCAAAGCACCTCTAACAACCTCAAATTCTGGACGAAGTTTCATGAGAAATTGATCCCGTTTACTAGTGTTGTAGACAACTTGGACATCCGCAAGAGAAGTCTTGGGAACCGCAACAAATAGAATAGCAGAGTGCTCTGTCCATAAATTCAAAAATTCAGAATAATATTCTTGAATAGACAAATTACCTTGTTTATAGTTGGCTATCTCTAGCTCCAACTGAAAACGTTTGGCCGTATTGTCTTGATTGTAGATACGCTTCAAATAGTTCCACATTTCTTGAGCAGTTGAAAAGGAGCGCAAATTATTGATCATATGAGGATCAATAGTATTGAGAATCCAAGAAATAATCTGAGCATCTTTGACTTCCCACGCATCTAACGCGACTTTCTCTGTCGGTGACTTAGAAACCCCATCAAGGTGACTCTATAATCCTTTTCCTTTAACATACATTTTGAACTGAAATTCCCAAGCAGCGTAATTTTTGCCAGTAAAACGGACACAAAAGTTGTCTCTTTCTTTGTCAGAAGCCATGAGAAACAGAGCAGGAGGAACAGCACAGAAACAGAGCGGAGGAGTAGCACCGAAACAGGGCAGCAGCACATAGACGGAGCAGTAGCAGCAGCAAAGAAACAGAGCGGAGGAGCAGCACCGAAACAGGGCAGCAGCAGTACAGAAACAGAGCGGAGGAGCAGCACCGAAATGACACTCAGCTAAAATCATAGGAATTCGATTAGAAGCTTTGGAAATGACCAATTTCCCTTTATAAAACAGCAACCCTCCTTTAAGCTCAAAACCAGCATGTGAAGTCGGAGAGATTACAAGATCCTGCATGACTTTTTGCCACTTAGAGTCTTGTTGAACCTCCTGTATCCAATTCTCTGTTTCCTCACTGGTTAGAACAGACATAGCTGAATACATACCCTGCCTAGAAAGAGCATCAGCAGTAGTGTTTTCACTTCCAGGCTTATATTGAATTTCGAAATCCAAACCAATCAATTTGACAGCCCATTTGAATTGTTCATCCGTAAACAATCTCTGCTCTATCAAGAACTTAAGACTTCTTTGATCAGTCTTAATAATGAAATGCCTTCCCAAGATATAATGTCGCCACCTCTGTACAGCTTGGACTAAAGCCATTAGTTCCCTTTCATAGACTGACTTCAATTGGGATTTAGGAGATAACCCTTGGCTCCAAAATGCTAATGGTCTTCCCTCTTGCATCAGTACAGCCCCCAATCCCTTGCTGGATGCATCAGTCTCAATAACATACACTTTGTTAAAATCTGGTACTGCTAGCTTAGGTAAGTCAACCATGGCAGATTTGAGACTCTGAAAAGCGGAAGTAGCCTGTTCTGTCCATCTGAAGCTGTCTTTCTTTAGTAGATCAGTGAGAGGTTTTGCTAGCTTGCCATATTCTCTCACAAACCTCCTGTAGTACCCGGTTAATCCCAAAAAACCTCTTAACCCTCTAACATCAGTTGGGATTGGCCAATCTTGCATGGCTGCAACCTTAGATTGATCAGCTGATACACCTTCACCTGAAATTATGTGTCCCATGTATTCCAAACGCAATTGACCAAAGCTACATTTTTTCTGGTTGGCCTTGAGTGAATTCTGTGCTAACACCCCCAATACTTGTCTCAAATGAGAAATATGAGAAGACATATCGGTGCTGTATAATAGTATATCATCGAAGAAAACTAGGGCAAACTTCCTCAAAAATGGTTTCAATACCTCATTCATCAATGCTTGAAATGTTGAAGGTGCATTGGTAAGACCGAAAGGCATTACCAAGAACTCATAATGGCCTTCATGTGTTCTAAAGGCAGTTTTTTCCACATCCTCCTCCCTCATCCTGATTTGATGATAACCAGCCTTTAAATCCAGCTAAGAGAACACACTGGCTCCGTGTAATTCATCTAGTAGTTCTTCTATAATGGGAATGGGAAACTTGTTAGGGATGGTGATGTTGTTTAAAGCTCTATAATCCACACAAAACCTCCACCCGCCATCTTTTTTCTTTACCAAAATCACATGACTTGAATAAGGGCTTATACTAGGCCGAATTACCCCAGCTTGCAACATTTCCCCCACTAATTTTTCAATTTCTGACTTCTTATAATGAGGACATTTGTATGGTCTCACATTAGGAACTTCAGCATTATCTTTTAGGTGAATAGCATGATCATGCCTTCTACTAGGAGGTAGCCCTTGAGGTTCTTGAAACACCATTTCAAATTCTTGTAACACACCCAACAACTCTTGTGGTACAAAATTCAATTTTTTGGAATTTGGTTCTTCAATGCAATGCAGCAACAACCCTTCACCTTCTTGCTTCAGTACTTGCATGAAAGCCCCAAACTGCAATTGAGTCTTTGCCAAGGATGGATCTCCACAAATCTTGACCCACTGTTTGCCTTTTTTCAAAGATAGCTCAAGCTTCCCAAAATCAGCTTTCACCTCTCCCAAGCTGGCTAACCAATCTAATCCCAAAACTATATCAACTCCTTTCAACCCAAACAAGTAAAAATCTTGCTCTACTTCCACGTTCTGTACCACTATCCGTAATTTCTTACATAGTCCCTGACATTTTACCTTGTGACCATCCCCCACTTCTACAGTGTAAGTGGGTGTTTGTTCCACCACTATTTGTAACTGAGATACAATTTCCTGTGATATGAAAATGTGTGAAGCCCCACAGTCTATTAAAATGATCACAAGTCTCCCATATAACTCCCCTGTAATTTTCCAAGATTTGGATGAAGTTAAGCCTGCCATGGAACATAAAGATAATTGAATAGCACTATATTGTTTTACCCCCAATTCCTCCTTGTCTTCTCCCTCACTACTATCTTCCTCCTCCATTATAATCATCCTAAATTGCTTGTTCTTGCATCTGTGCTTCCTAGAATAGGGCTCATCACACCTGAAACATAGCCCTTTTTCTCTTTTTTCCCTCATTTCTTCCCCGGTTAAATGCTTGAACTCTCCCCCTCTATTTCTAGATCTTTCACTCATATTAACAAATCCAGAATTACTTGCTACACTACTACTAGCAACTATTTCAGATTTCTTATCAGCAACACTTCTTGAATCCATAGCCACTACCTTGCTACCAGAATTATTTCTTGTAAAACTAGTGGGTCTAGAGTAGTAGCTATCCCCTTTCTTTAAAATCATATTCTTTTGTTCTATCATTAATGATTTCTGAATAACAGCAGTGAGATTTTGAAGTTCGAATAACCGTACCTCAACTTTAATTTCTTCTTTCAAGCCATTTAGAAAAATCCCTTTAGCAAAATCTTGGTCAATAACCTTCAAAGCCCCTATGTATTTTTCAAATTCCTCAACATACTCATCAACACTCCTCTCCTGTTTCAAGGCAAGTAACAACTCATAAGGATTCTGAATCATTGATGGTTGGAAGCGTCTTACCACAACAATTTTGAAGCTTTCCCATGTTGGAGACAAATTGCACCTTTCCCACCATTGATACCAACTAAGGGCTCGTCCTTCCAATGCAACCATGGTCGCTTGCATCTTTTCTTCGTCAGTGACATCTCTTAGGGCAAAGTATCGCTCCAGCCTTTGGACCCACCCAAATGCGTCATCTCCTGAAAAAACAGGGATCTCCAGCTTCCTCCATCGATCACAATTGTTTTGCCGTTGACGATTATTGTTTTCTTCTCCGTTCTCGCTTCTGTCTTCAACTGAAACATTTTCACCAGAAACGCCCAATTTGGTAGCTATAGCGGCTAACAAATCCTCAGTTTTCTTCATCCGTGACTCATTCATTGCGAATCGCATGCGCATTTCTTCTCGTTCATGGCGCAATTCTTCCCATTCCTGATTCCAACTATCGTTGTCTCTCACCATCCTTCTTGTAGAAACCATCAGCGCAACAGATCGCAGTGGAAGCAATTTCTCAGGGCACCACGATCGGTGCTCTGATACCAGTGTTAAAACTGGTAAAACAGAGACGAAAAAAGGAAAAACAGCAGAATCAGATATTTAGAATCAAAGTGATTCTGATCTTAGTGTTATTCAATGGTAAGAATCGTTACAAAATTAGAGAGCAATCGTTACAGGCTTAGAGAGAAAAACCACTGATTTCCAATGAATCAGTCCTCCAATTTTCTCTTTCTCCAAAAATTGCCCTAACTGCCTCCAACTGATTACTATTTATAGCCTACTAACAGAATAACAGCTAGCCTACTAACAGAATAACAGCTAGCCTACTAACAGAATAACAGCTAGCCTACTAACAAACTAACTAACTAACCTGTACATTCTTTTTATTCCTTCTCACATATACATTTCCAAACCTCGACTTATTCTTACTCCTATCATTATTTAATTTTGTAAAGAAATTTAAAGTTAAATGTATAATATATAGTATTTTTGTCTAAGGATAATTTTGTCTTTCATAAATTACGTGCACTTCTTTCTCTTCTATTTCTCTCTTCTTTCTTTTATACCAAACAATATATCAAATCTTTCTTATGTCTTACCTCTTTCTCTCTTCTCATGCTCTCTCACCTATTTCTCTCTTCTTATTTTCTCCCCACAACCAATCACACCCTTATGGTTTGGACATTTGGTCATATATAATTGTTTAAACTTTCAGTCTAACTAGTTATTTAATGATTTGGCCATTCATTTATGATTTTAACTTTGTTATTGTTTTTTCATTCACTATTGTGTTCTTTCTTCAAATTTTTGCATTGATTAAACCCGTAAGTTGAGTTTGCATAGAGAATTTTTGACAATTTCGAATGTAAGTGGTGTTTTAAATTTGTTCTTCTAAACAGTGACTTCGGTATGGTTAAACCACAGTTTTCTTAAAATTAACCTCTTCATCATTGTCTCTCTTCATCTTTCTTTCACTTTGTTTTGTACTCTAAATGTGTTAATGTTCATTTTAAAATGAAACAATTATTTTTTAATAATTAGTTTAGTTTATAGACTACTCCAAGTTCTTTCAATCTAATTTGACAGGCTCAACTACCTGAAGCTCGTGTTGTTTATTGCTCAGCTACTGGTGCTTCCGAACCTCGCAATATGGCTTATATGGTTCGGCTTGGCCTTTGGGGAGCTGGGACTTATTTCCGTGATTTTGGTGAATTTCTAGGTAGTGTTCCTTTTCTTATTTTTTCTTTTTATTTTTCAAAATAGTGGATTGACTAGTCATCATTTTTTTTCTTCATATTTTCTTTTTCTTTATTTCATAAGATATACTAATGGAAACTATATGCTTCTGTTCTGGATCATGAGATTTGGTCACCTGGCATATAATTTATAACAATTGTTAAAAGTAGATCAAGTTTTTATTTTCTGTTTTGTTTATCCTTATGCAACATGCTATATGTTGAGATAATTACTCATCATTTTGTATCAATTGGCACCCCCTTGATATTTTAGGTTGATTGGAAAAGATAACTCTAAGAGTATGTTTGATCAAGAATACTGTCAGTAATATGAGAGACTGTATATGTATATAAAGTATAGAAATTATAGCACAGTCTCACATTTATAACGTTTAACTTATTATTGCTGCATCACGTAGAGCATTTTATAAATGTTTACAATTTCATTGTTTGCATATATACCTGTATTTCCTACATGTGGCCATTGGTCCTCAACCTCTAATTATTTAAATTTAACAAAAAAGATGATGTATCCAGGTGCTCTTGAAAAAGGGGGTGTTGGAGCTCTAGAACTAGTTGCAATGGACATGAAAGCAAGGTTGTAATATTTCTACAAACACATCCACTCTCAGCCTTATGCATTTATATGCATATGTTATATTTACATTATTCTGCTAAATTTTTCTAACTTCAGGGGGATGTATTTATGTCGTACCCTTAGCTACAAGGGTGCTGAGTTTGAAATTACTGAAGCACCATTGGAAGATAAAATGATGGTATAACTGTCTAATTTCTTTGAGCATATTGATGACTACTCTTTACTGTATTCTGAAGTGGTAATTGTCTTGCTTTGTAAATACTAATTACCATTACTTGTTATTTCATTTCAATAATATCCTTTGTAGATAATTAAAATAAGAAAACACAATTCCATCAACAAACTAATAGTCAATAGTTGCTGGCTTGTGCTGGCATGGAGTGGGGTGAAGGCTCTCCACTCCCAAATGTTTGTGGAAGAGTGTTCATTATCATGCTGGAATGGGATAGTTGCACCTTGACATGCCTTGAATAGTACTATAGCAGTTGATATCATGGCATCCAAACCAGAACTCTTATGTCATAATTGCTTCTTTTACCTTCTCCATTTCTTCATGGCCTGTCGCTGATTTTCTTTCACCGACCATAAGACGGAGCATTCGAACAAGAGGAACCATCATTTTGAGGCTATAAACTTCTTAACTCCAAAATGAAGGAACAAGGACAACTTTTTCGTCTCCCTTCCCTTAGCCTGTGATAGGGACTCTGGTATTATGGGGTGCCTAAGTCCCACCGAGTGGTACAAAATGCTCGGTGGAGTATTTAAGTGGTTTGGTTCTTCTCCCTTCATAGGTAGCTTTTAAGGGAGGGTTTCCAAATTGCTTGGGTAATTATCAAATGGTATTAGAGCTGATTGTCGGTGTCTACGAAAGAACTTCCTACGGAGGGGGTGACTAGAAAGACCAATAAAGCGTCATAGAGTGCAACCGCCATGACATCAGCCATCAGAGGCGGTACATCGATAAATGTTTGGGTATTATGGGGTGCTTAAGTATCACATAGAGTAGTATTGGATGCTCCGTGGAGTATTTATCTAGTTTGGTTCTTCCCTCTTATAGCTAGCTTTTAAAGGAAGGTTCACAAAGTGCTTGGATACTTATCAATTATCCCTTCAACCATTGTATTTCATCATTGTTCCGTCCATTTTGTAAGAGGACTCTTTGAGTTTATGTCAATATAGTTTCATCAGTTTCAGTGAATTTGGGTGTTGGTTCTATTAAATTGGTATCAAAGCATCGGTACACAACTTGGTCCACTCATTATAAATAAAATCCTTCTAACATTTGCTTTCACTTTATGAAGATTTTTTAATGATAGAAAGGATGTAAAAAATTTAATATTTTCATTGCTCATCAAATCCCTATTGTTTGAGAAATGCCTCAACAAGGTACTAGAGTGGCTGTAGATAAACTAGACAAGATTAGTTCTCCCCCGTTTTGTCGTCTTTATCATGGGAAGCTTTTCAATGTATTCAAACATCAACTCATGCAGTGGGTTATCTTTGAAAACTCAAACAACTCTTTCTTCTCCGATCTCCTCTACAAGAGAATCAAGCAACTCAAAAAAGCTTTCTGCCCGTCTTCACGAATTTGGAGCCATAAAATGACTTCACAAACAAGATAGTTCACTGAGAAGTTAATTAGGTATCTAAGTTACTAAGGGTTTTTCTGATAATTATGTTCCCTATAGCACAGAAAATAATAAAATTTCCAAGATCCTTGAGCTTGAGAGGCAACTTCCTTTGAAGAATAGAACCGCAATAATCAGTCAATCCTATTATTCCATCTTCTTTCCGCTTTATCTTCCTGGTGGAGACTTCTACACCTTCAATTTCAGCATAGCTAAATTAATTTTACTTCAATACATTGACAAGTGATGGGTTGATCTCAAAAGCATTGGCAGCAACAGGTTGATTATCAATTGCCAGCACTTTCTCTTCTTGGTGAAGGCTATTGCTATTCTGCCTTCAGTGTCGGACTCGGTGCAGGTAAATTTATTTTGCATCAGTACATTGAGAAGTGATGGGTTGATCTCAAAAGCATTGGCAGAAATGGTATTGATAATCAATTGCCAACCTTGGAAGACTGTTCGTGTACCACAATTGCCCAAAGTCACTTATGTGGTAATTGCTCTCACACATTAATTCAATCACAGGAGTACAATCCTGGTGATTGTGCACCCATTGTTAAACTAACTTAGAGTAGATAATACTCTAGTGATTTCCATTGTGTTTTATGGATCATCTACATCTTTTAAGTAAATTTCTACATGCTTTACCAGTTGTGTTTATTATGCTACGTAACAAGTTTGTTATTATAGAATTTTGACATCGTTATCTGTTAGGTAATTCAGATCTAACTGATCTGAAATAAGCCTGCATATCACTCATTCTGTAAATTTATTTGAAGTTAATGGATTAAGTCTCAGGAATATTTCTCTAAAACTCCAAATTTCTTATACTTTTCATTACTTTCTTGCGTTTTCTCTTCTGCTCAACTTGCAATACTAAGTCAGGATCCTCTGTGGCTAAGATGAAAGGATTGGGAACAATGAACAAGGTTTATAGTCCCATGGTGGTGGAGAAACTAAACCACCACCAATTAATCAGTTGGCGAATGTTCGAAAACTTTGTATGACTTTTCGGAGAGTCTCAAGGACTACAATAAAAATGGTGTAGAGACCATGTTATGAGACTGAATGAAGGCACATGAATACAAAACATCTGGTGTTGAGAAGCAATTTATTTTGTATTGGACCTCCAGAAAGAGGCTATAATTATGCATACATTTATTGAAGGATGAAAGGTTAGGTGGCCTTTTACAAAGGAGACGTGCATGCATCAATCTTCATTCTTCATTCTTCAGCATCTACAAAAGCTGTCTGTTTTCATATAATTATCAAATTACAGTTGTCTATGTTTTGTATAACCCATTAATTTGTCTTTTGTATTCAGTATTCTCATATGGTGATGTATGTTCTTATCAAATTTCTTTTGAACTCAGTATGTGCATCCAATGATGTATGGTTTTATCAAATTTTGTAGGACGCTTATAAAAAGGCTACAGAAATTTGGGTAGATTTGCGTAAGAAATTGCAGTCTGCCATAGCCTTCCTACCCGAGAAACCTAATAGTAGACAACTATGGAGATTATACTGGGCAAGCCACCAGGTATTAAGTCTAAGTTCGTACCTTGAGAAAAGTTCTTCATGTATATTAGACATTTAATATTTATTTACTGAGGTTTTTGGATTGTCCTTTTTCCTTGTAAAACTGCAGCGCTTCTTTAGACACTTGTGTATGTCTGCTAAAGTCCCTACTGTGGTGAGACTGGTGAAACAAGCATTAATGGAAGATAAGTGTGTAGTCATAGGTCTGCAGAGTACGGGGGAAGCAAGGACGGAGGAAGCTGTTTCAAAATATGTGTGTCTTTGAATCCTTTTTCATTTCATATAAATATTTTTTTTTCTGCATTTCAGTTGCTTTATTTCGTTATTTTTTTGGTTTTTGTTATGGGTAGGGTTTTGAACTTGATGACTTTGTTTCTGGACCTCGTGAGTTGCTGCTAAAATTTGTTGAAGAAAATTACCCATTGCCTAAAAAGCCTGAACTTCCCCCAGGTATCTACATGCCATGTTTTGATATAAACATTTCATTTATTTTCATTATTTGGCAATAATTAGTTTTTATTTTCAATTCTATTATAGTAGATGATGGTGTAAAGGAGCTTCAAAGGAAGAGGCACTTGGCAAGTCCCGACGTTTCAGCAAAATCTAGAGTCAGAAAAGTAGCTAAGTGGCAGCCTCCTAGTGATGCTGAAAGTGATGAAGAATCTGAAAGTGGTGAGTTTCATGCAAATTTTGATTAATCTTTTGCATCTATCATTCTTTGTCTTATGCGTGCATATGGCAACCCTTTCTCCTAAAGCATTTATGCAGACTTACTCTCAGCCTTTATATGGGTGAAAAAAGGTGCCGGCCAACTATATTGTTATTAAAAAAATATTCAATTTATAAGAATATAGTTATTTGGTTTTCAAATTCTATAATTCTTGTCATCCTTATTCAATGAAAGAAATTACTAAATAGTGGAGGATATGGAATTGATCTGAACCAAAGCACAACAAAGCACTAGGGGGGACTTCATTCCTTGAATTAAATTGGGTAAATAAATTTTGGAGACCACAGTCTGTTCTTTTGGGTCACTCTCCCTTTTAATTTTATTGTGTGCGGTCATCGCAAGAGGTAGAAATTGGTTCATTTTCTGTCATAGTTGAGTACGGTGCATTTTAGCCTATTTGGGACAATTTGGCATGTCATTGCTTATTATTAAGAATAAGAACTGTTGTTTATATTTATAAGTAATTAAATGTTGTGGTTTGCGAAGAGCTGTTATAAGAAGGCATCTTATTGATAATATCTAAAGTTTTGCAACGTTGCATGAAACCTTTTTGATTTCACCATTGGGTTGATGCAGCTGCCTCTACTCCTGAATCTTCTGATTCGGATTATGGACCAGAAGGGGATGAAAGTGGTGAGTTTTCTGTCCCACATTATAATAGATTAACAAGCATTTCTCTTTTGTACAAAACTTGCCTTGGGCAAACAAAACAAAAATCCACCCTTTTTTGTTATTCTAGTATTGTTATTGTTATCATTAGGAGTTATTATACATGCGCACATGCATGTTGTTGTGAGGAACTGTTAAATTCTTTTGAAGTTGTAAAGCTCACCGTGAGAATTGAGAACCATTTGATTTTCCCATTGATTTGATGCAGCTGCCTCTGGTCTTGAATCTTCTGACTCTGATTATGATGAGTTTCAGAAATGTGAAATTTGCAGTACTGAAGAGGTAATTTTTATTAAATTATTCTCTGAAAAAGCATTCTTGAATTGCCTTGATGCTATGGGTATAGGATTTACTTATTTTTCTGTGCAGGAAAGGGAAAACTTGTTGCAATGTTCCCTCTGTGGTAAATTTTCTCATCAATCATGCTTGGTGCCTCCAATTGGCAATTTTGTTCTCAAAGAATGGGCATGTCATTTGTGCAAGGATAAAACCGATGAATATCTCCCTGGAACTAACATGATCGAACTCCAGAAGAGGTTTAGAACTTGGATAATTTGTTTTAGTTTAGCACTCAGGTTTCAATGGCACAATTTATCATTATATGTTTGATAACTAGCTTTAATACCAGCTGTAAGCTACCATATCTTAAATCACCAAAAATTAGGGCACAAATAGTTAGAATAAAAAAGTGTATGGCAGTGATAAATATTTTCATGAGCTTTCTGCAGTTATGAAACAGCCATGGATTGCAAGAATAAAATATTAGAGATGATTCGTGCTTTGGATCTTCCAAACAATCCCTTGGATGATATTATTGACCAGGTAATGATCATTCACTAATTTATTCTCACCTCCCTCTTGAAAGGTACATTCCTTTTTAACAGCATTTTGTTAACTGTAACCAGGCAGATGAAAATTTGAACCTTGCAAAATATGCTTTTCAAGTATAGTTGCTGGTCAATGCCAGTCCCATAACAATTAAGAACGTAACTGCTATGAAAAGATGTCTGTTGTAGCGATTTTATGCTCTGTGCAACTAATGTTAAATGCCAAAGTATAGTTCTTTTACTGGTTCTATAAATGTAATTTTGACGCAGTTAGGAGGCCCTGACAAAGTTGCAGAGATTACTGGAAGGAAAGGAATGCTTGTGAGGGCCTCTAGTGGAATGGGTGTGGTTTATAAAACTCGAAATACGTGAGTTGCAAAATGTCTCCTTATGTTATTTATAAACATTGTTTGGTGCTAGCATAGTTAGTTGTGTTTTTTCCTTTAGAAAAGATGTCTCTGCCGAGATGGTCAACATGCATGAAAAACAGCTCTTTATGGAAGCTAAGAAGTTAGTGGCTATTATCTCCGAAGCTGGATCAGCTGGAGTTTCATTGCAGGCAGACAGAAGAGTGAGAAATCAGGTAATCAAACTGTTTGAAAATATTTCCATCCCTTTTATCAGCAGCTTTTTCTGTCCCATTATTTTGATGGCTTTTGCAAATATTTTGCTCAGAAACAATGATATTATATTTTGAACTTTACAATTGTTATGTTTCTTTTGCTGTTTTGTTCTCTTTGACCTTTACAAAACAGAAAAGAAGGGTTCATGTAACTCTCGAACTTCCATGGAGTGCCGACCGAGCAATTCAGCAGTTTGGCAGAACTCATAGATCAAATCAAGTCTCGGCACCAGAATACAGGTCACTATGCATTATTGATTAATTTGTTTTTTTTTATAATGGTATACATTCACCACCTGTTTGCTTGCCCCCAAGTGAACATTTTTCTCAGAATGTAAGGAGATACATCACCTTGCTGTACCCCATGCTATCCTGTCAATCAAGTCTCAGACTTGCCTCACCACTAATATTAGAAGAATGTGCTGTCTAGCTTGGCCAAAGAATTCTATGATTGGTGTTGATACATACTGTTTAAACTATACAATGAGGTTGATTTTATATAGATTATAGACTAAGGATAACAAATACAGGAGATACTATTTCAATTTACATGATGATATGATATGCCTATACAATAATCCTATACAAAGGCAGATACCAGGGATAGGGAATATAAAAAATGGTATATTTACTAAGAAAGAACAGGAAAATGGGAATGATTTTATTAATTACACCCAGAGAGTACAATTCCTTTTCAGAATCAAAGGGTCCTCTGAGATGCTATTCAATTTGTGTTTCTCCAAAAACTGCCTCATCTACTCTCTACCCTTGTTTCATGATGCCCACTAGCCCAGCTGGATTTTCACGTCACCAACTCCCCATGGCAGAAAATTCCCTCATCGTCCCCACCTCCATCTAGAATATACTTTCCGTGTAGGTTTGATCCTCATCTGAACCCTTTAAATCATTCAGCCCAAGATTTCTATCAGGTGTGAACTGTAAGATGGTATGATGCGGCAATCTTTTCGAGCTAAGTTGGCAGCACTTAGGATCTGATTTAGTATGGTTGCAGTGACAGGTGTTGTGGATATACTCTACCTAGATGCTACTGTGCTACACATGTTTGACCCAATTTCTTATCCTTGCAACTGTTCTTCAGGTTACTATTTACGAACCTTGGCGGAGAGCGCCGATTTGCATCAGCTGTTGCTAAGAGATTAGAATCCCTTGGGGCTTTGACTCAGGGGGATCGCAGGTAAGTTGGATTCATCAGTTTTGTGTTGTAAGTGAGCCAACATGAATATATTTTAACATAGCCGATGTTGTTCATGAGTGTATTACAGGGCTGGACCTTCATTAAGTGCTTATAATTACGACAGTGCTTATGGGAAGAGGGCTCTGATGAATTTGTACCGAGGAATAATGGAGCTGGTATCTAAATTTCATTGAGAATGAAAAATGTGCATATTGACAATTCAAGTTTAATAGAAAATGAAAGACTCAAATCCATCTACTGATTTAACTATGTAGGAACCTCTTCCTGTTGTACCTCCAGGATGCTTATCAGGCAAACCAGATACAATCCAAGGTTTTATTATGCAGGCAAAAGCTGCTCTTGTTTCTGTTGGAATGTTTAGGGACACAATTCTTGGTAATTCATTATTTTCCTTTGTCTAATATTAGATTGAACAGTTATATAATAATGGTGATGTCTAATCAAAATACATATTAGGTTTCATCATTGACTGTTGTATAGTTCAATATACCACATTCCTTGTGATTTTTCGCATTATTAAATGTTGTCTTCTTATATATATAGGAGATGATAACGATCCTGGATGGTTATCTATCCACATTAATGATAATGATATGCATGATATTGGACGATTTCTCAATCGGATTTTGGGAATAGCTCCTGAGACTCAGAATAGGTTTGTATTTTGTGAATTAAATGCTTCTACTTTCAGCATTTGGTTCAATACACTAAATGTTTTTGTATCAACAGGCTATTTGAGTTATTTTTGAATATCTTCGATCTTCTTATTCAAAAAGCTCGCATTGAAGGTAACCTTGATACAGGCATTGTTGACTTGAAAGCTAATGCCATTGAACTGCAAGGGACTCCAAAGGTAATTTTCTTTTGCCCTAGGTTTCTTGTTGCTGCCAATCATTTGCATATGTTACTTGAATAGAAAATTTGAGACTGAAGGTGACTTTCGTTTGATGCAGACAGTCTATGTCGATCAAATGAGTGGGGCTTCAACTGTTCTGTTCACATTCATCTTGGATCGTGGAGTTTCATGGGAGGTGCATATGCTTTCTCAAATGTCCTAATTAAATTGAGATTTATTCTAAAAGACATATTTTTCTGATTTTATTTACACGTCAGTTGGCAAATACCATATTGAATGAAAAGCAGAAGGCTGGACTTGGTTCATCGGGTGACGGCTTCTACAAGTCCAAGAGGGAGTGGTTGGGAAAACGTCATATTATTTTAGCATTTCAAGGGTATCATTTCTGGTTTTTGTCTACTTGTTATATATATAAACTATTCAATATCAATGAATGCAAGTTTAGTTCAAGTATCAGGCATCACTTTCTGTTGGGTTTGGATGTGAATTTTTTACTTTTAATGATATGAGCTAGTTTTATTTTCACTTATGCATGGAAACACTAAAATAAAGATGTAGTTAGCTTAATGTGCTTGTTTTGCTTTCTATCTTTCTTTCATTTTTCTCTTATTTTGTTGTACATGTGGTTTGACCGTTCAAGTGGATTGTGAGTGCGTGTATTCATTTTCTTTGGTATACGTGTTATGTCATGGATGCTAGACAATATATAAGGCGGTTGTTTATCCACCCCCAATGTTTACTAAAAATGTGTAAAAAGTACTACTGGATAGGAACTTTCGGTAAAATCATTAATCCCATTATTTACTACCGAATTGGTGCTTTACACTACCGGATTCCAAAATCCGGAAAAACATCTAGATTTTTGGGGGTTTGGGAGAGCATTGCCCAAAGTTTAATATGTTCATTGAGGCGATCTTTGTGATACAGAACTGCATATGCACCATCCTAGTATGCTAGTTTCACCGTTGCCACCACCCTATTGTTGAATTTATGCCAATCAAGCCACTATGTTTGACAATCTCCATTTTTACTCAGTTGTGTTTCCATTTATGCCATTAATTACTACCACTATTTCAGATGTAAATTGGTCTCTAAGATTAATATAAATAGGGCCAATGCATCCATGTAATATCATATTGAAGTTTATAAAATTGAGTGTTATCTTTTGAGACATTGAGAGTTAGGCTTTTGAGCCACCTTCCTTTATGAACAATAGAGTGTAACTTTCTAAGCATCCAATAAATTTTTTCAAACCGTAATAAAATGAAGTACTAGCTGAGATGTTAAAATCTTGATTTCATCATATCACATAAATGAAAGATAAATAGAGGGAAATGCAACAAACTATATAGTATTTAAGTAGGGTGTTTAAATGAAGTTCTGTTTGTGATAGAAAAGATTCATGAGTTATTCAAGCTTAAATAATTTTTTCACACAAATTATAGGGAATTAAAAGATGGTCATTAATGAGTCATTAAAATTAAGAGTTAGTTTACTTTTTCCAGCATTTACTGAATTTCATTCTCATTGACTATTTATTGCCCAACATTTAGTTCCATTTGACATTGCTTGTTTTATAGTTGTAACTAGTATGGTAAATTTTCTGTAAGCTTGAGTGACTCTTTTCTATCAGAATAAAATTACACTTGAATTATTGCTCTATTTTATCTACCTCACTTGAATCCTATACTTTACATGCATCTCTATTGAAATGCAAGTAATTTGGTTCCAATACTTGCTTTCATAGCTTTAACGGTTAATTTATTAATTTATTTCTCATCTCTCGGACTAGAAGATTATATTAACCAAGAAAAATATGGATTCTGGCAATATCTATTGAAATGTATTGAATAAAGGTGTTTAACACTGAGATAAAAGGAAAAGGGCTCAAAGGGATAAATTTCTTCTGATACTACGAAAGGATTAGAGATAAATAAATTATTACAATATATGTATTTATGCTTGTGAGTAATCACTCTCGCAATTTCTGAATCCATAAAATACATGCATTCGTAGATATTGAGGCGACATAATTCCCAGTCAAATACATAGTAAGGCTTTCCTTTTATTTACTGATGTCATTTTATTTGTTCTTCTTTCTGTTCCAGTTCTGATTTGGCTATGTATAAGATAGTTCGTCCTGGTACTGGAGAATCACCTCGGTATGCATTTCAGTTACTTGGCCTTCTCTTAGTTTAATTTTCTTGTTTACCCATTTCCACCTTGAAATTATAGGGATATGCATCTGGCAGAATTAACAAGAAAATATTCAAGAGTTTCATCTTTAGAAGTTGCTCAAACTGGTTGGGAAGATGATTACGAAGCTTCATCCAAACAGGTATATGAATCATAAGTTATTTCTCGTATTTGTAACTTCGTGCAAGGAAATTGATAGGAACAGAGTTCATGTTGAACTATTAAGTATTTAAGAGTGGGAATAATCCCTTCCAGTAAGAGATTAGCTTACAAATGAGACACATCTGATTATCGAAACCACAACAGAACAAAAGAGTAGAAAAAATAATGAAACTGTTAAGAACCCAAAAATTGAATTTCAAAAAAATTAGAAGAAGAGCACTTGCATTAAAAAAGGATGAGAACTAATATGAGAGAATACTCTCCTCCAAGGGTTTCCTCTTCATAATAGAGCCTATGCTCTATTTAACAATTGATTACAATATTTAAAGATGTCTCAAACTAACTACATAGCTCCCTATTTATATACAATATTCCTAATTACCTCATAACCCACTAACTTCTAATAACTAATTCTACTAATCTAAGTCCTAACAAAAATAGAACGATTGGGTTCTCCTCCCTCAGACTAGCATATATGCCCAACCAATATCTTCATTCCCAAATGATTACCAATGCCACACTTTCACAACCCCTTAGTGACACGTGTTCCCCTTTTCATTATCTCTTTCTATCTCTGTTGTGAACTTGTGGTCTAATTGGCACACATGGAACTAAACCATGCATTTATTAGCGGTTATAGATAAATTGTAGTATCTACAGTGTTGTATCATCTATAGCATTTATATCCTCATCTACCAGTGCATGTGTGCTAAATGTATGTCGGTGTGCACACACCTGTTTAGTTATGAGGTGAGAAAATATGTAGATTTTTCAAATTCACATAATCTCTCATTTTGACTTCGTACCTTTGTTGTCAGTGCATGCATGGTCCCAATTGCAAGCTTGGCAACTTTTGTACAGTTGGCTCAAGGCTACAGGAAGTAAATGTCTTAGGTGGCGTCATTCTTCCTGTTTGGGGAAGCATACAAATGGCTCTTTCTAAGCAGGTATTTCACCAGCTCTAAAATATTCACGAGAAAGAACATTATTAATTCATGCATCAATTTGTCACTTCGTGCTATCTATCAGATCTGATTATTTGAGTTTTGAATTGGTGATGTTGGCAGTGTAAAAATTGTAATAGGTTGCTTTTGTTGTAATATAACATGATATCGCTAACTTTTTTAGTAACCTTGGAACTAAGAAGTTTTCTTTTTCTGTTGGGCCTCTGTGGATTTTATAATCATTGGAGCATTATTATACCTTGCTTAAAATCTAATTATTATTTTATCATACAAAAGACTTTTAACTGCAAATAAAAATATGTACAGGCCCGGCAAATACATAAGAGGTTACGCATTGTTCGTGTTGAAACTACAACAGATGACAAACATATAGTTGGGCTTCTTGTCCCGAATGCAGCAGTTAAAACTGTGCTTCAAGGTTTCTTTCTTCCTCTCTCCTCCCTTACCACCTTTTCTTAAAAGTACACCTGCGCATTATGGAATTGCTTTCATGATTTACTTTCATAGAAGAAAATGAAAATATTTTCCATTAAAATTGACATTATGTTCAGATGTTTTAAAAAATACTGATTTTTGAACTGGTTTTTATTATCGAAGAACACTTGTTACTTCTATATTACCTTTTTTTGCCTAGACTTGTGTATGTAGTATTGTGACGAAGTTGGCATTAAAATGTGGCTCTGGTTTCTTTCTCTATGAGGGTGCTCTGCAAATTTATAAGCAGGTTTGAAAAACAGGTGTAATAAATCTGTACAGAACAATCCACATAAGAGGAATACTGTTTTTCTTTCCTTTTATTTTTTTGCCACGATGAAACTCATGCCAAAGCAGTAAGGATTTTGTTCACTTTGAAGACTTGAACCAGTGTTTCAAAACCCGACTCAGACTGGCCGGTCCGACCAGGAACCGGGCGTATGACCGGCTTGAGTGGTCTATCAGATTGGACATGCGGTTGATCCGGTGAGAACTGAGTCACAATCGGTGTAAACCGGTGATTCGGCCAATTTAGTGAACTGGTCATGGACTGTGTAACTGTTATTTCATTTTTTAATTAGTAAATAAAAAATTGAAATAATTTGCTCTAGGCCAATAAATAATAACTACAAGCCAATAAAAAATGAATTAAGGGCCATATAATTTGCACTAGGCCTATCGCGATATGTCTCTCATTTTCTCTCATTCAACACATGAATTATAGACATTATTTGTTACTTTCAAATAGCACAAGTTTTATCTTTGAAATAATATTCATAACTCAAATATATTGTTTCCATAAGTAGTGATATGATCAACAAGTGCAATATCACACCTTAAACTTGTAATAGATTTTTACTATGTTAGAGGTCGGATTTGGTTTTCCTATATATAACATAGTTGTTGATCTACTTATTAGTTTTCAACTGACATTAAGAATATCTTATTTGAACTAGTATAGGTCAATATGTGATATTTTCTTTGAACATTGTAAATATAGTATGTTGTCCACTTATGTTAATTTGTTTAGTGTTTTTTATACCTTTTATAGGTGTTATTAAGTTATTTAGAATTATTTTAGAGATTGAGTCATTCGGTTCAATACAAAAACAATTTTTTTATATTGAACGAGTGGTATGACCAGATCGTCTAATTTGACCAATGATCCCTTGGTTCGACTAGTGGCATAGTACCCTACCGAGTAGATGACCCGGACGATTTTTAAAACATTGTCTTTAACACTAAAAACTGAACATTCATTTTTATTAGTAACTATTCTTAGTTACAATGATGACATAGACTTTTGTTTGAATGTTGCTCTAATTCTTTTTCCAAGGTGACACATATACTAATATGTATTTGCTTTTGACACTATCTGTAGGTTTAACATGGGTTGTAATCGATGATTGACCTGAGATACCAGACGTGGCTTCCTCTTTTGAAGTTCACAAGCAGGTTTTGTTTTAGGAAAAGGCTTAAGCTTGCTTGTTGCTGATTTTTTGCGCAAAGTCCTTTTCAATCTTTTAATGATATTGGGCAATTTTCTTTATAGTTCGAAATTGTATATCTATATGGATGGTGATTGACAAAGGGAATACTATAGATGACTTCCCCTTCACTTATGATGATATATGAACTCAATTGTGTCATCTCCTACACATTACCAACTAAACCATCGATAATATATATTTCTTTAGTGCAACATGAATTATCCCATACTCAAAAGTACTTACAAACCAACATAAGTTGTATCACTATGAAATCAGCAAATAAAAGGAGAATCAACATTGTGGTCACTACAATAGAGTCCAGGCTTCTGAGTGTAACCCTGCCTCTTAAGTTTCTTCCTAGCTTTCATGATAAGCTCTCGATGTGTAACTACACCATCAGTCTCTGCAATTATAGCTTGTATGGCATTGCTAAATGCTCCATAAGCTTCCTTAGAATTTCCATCAGGACTTGCATCTGCCGAAGTTTGGTCAGTTTGGCATCCACTCAGTAGAACTCCACTATCAACAAAATTGTGTTTAGTTGATGTTGCATATTCTTCTTCGGCAATCCCAACAGGATTTTCGTATTCCTCATCACTCTCATTCAGATTATGTTTGAGAAGGCCCTTGTGCAAGATTGCTAACCAGCCCCAAAATTCCACTATGGCCTTCACTCTCACCATCTCCGTATTGAAATTTGCTTAAGATAAACTTCATGAACTGCTTCACTTTAGGACTAGCATCTTCTCCGAAGATATAAAGAAGTGTAGGTCTTAGTTTTCCAATATCTATATCATCTTGCCCAGTTTTCACCTTAAGTATGTCTATAAGAGTTAGAAGAGGCAAAGACCTATTCTTCACATAGCTGTATTCCTGATTATGAGTTTCATCATGTTCTCCAATGTCATTCTTGATGGTATCATCGGCAGTTCTTTGAAGGAAGTTTTGGAATATAAATCCTGAGGATGAAAGTTGGCCTCCCTCCTTTGTGCTCTCTCCTATTTGCTCCTTTGCTGCTTCAATCAATCCACCACTGTGACAAGAATCTGATACCATTGTGATTCTACAACCTTTAGGTACCTTCTCTACAAACTCCCTGAAGTCTTCATCTGATTGGCACCCAAAATAATAGTTAACATTGCTTGACATAATCGTGACAATGAAATATTATTTTGCAGAAAAAATATTATTGGTTTGCAATGTTCCCAGTCAAGATTTACAACCAAATTTAATATTATTTTTATTTTTGTTATATTTTGACAATGTTATGAATCTATTATCTATTATATATATTTAAAACAGACTCCCGATGCCACCTCATTATATTTGGCCACTTCATCATATTTCATCCATCTCAGCCAAAAAGCTGATGTGTACATCTTGAAAGTATGCCCTTCTCATTCAACAACTTATCCTCTTTCTTTCATAATTTCTTTAATACCTCTAAAATTTATTTGATAATATTATTTTATAATAAATATATAAATTATTTTTATAATATTATTCATAATAAAATTTATATTCTATTTGATAATAATTTATAATTTATATTACTATCAAATTATTTTATAAGTTATTTTATAATAAATTTATAAATTATTGTGATAAACATGATTTTCTTTCATTTTAATTTTTCTACTCATATTCAATTATTACAAATCAATAAAGTAATATTATAAGATAATTATATTTATAAAATTATAAAATTATTTTATAATTATTTATAATAAATTTATAATTTATAAATTATTTTATAATTTATATTATTAGTCATTAAATTTAATTGAAAAAACCCACCTAATCACT
>JBBPBR010000001.1:39824007-39835021 GCA_037974775.1 Cicer pinnatifidum | reverse complement strand
AATTAAATTAAAAAAAAAATAAGAAATTGAAACTATCTCATGCATTAATTATTGTAGTGGGAGTAATACCTAACTTATTCCAAATAGAGCGCACGTTATCTCAAAATTAATGTCATTTTTCAAATCTAAACGTAATATTACATCTCATGTAGTATAAATTACTTATTTAAATTTGTATTATTATATATTTAATGTTAGGTACATCGTTCTAAAATTATTATATTTTACTTTCCATTTATGATAATAGTGTAAACACATCAATACTTAATAATAATTGTCAAATTATTATTCTCTTTATTTATGATTTTTTTTTCTTAATATTTGTAAAATGTGTAAATGTAACACTTCCCGTGGGAAGTGGAGAGAGTAACTAACATAGTAATTATAACTCTATTGAAGAAACTCTAACAAAATTTTCTATAGTTGTAGACTTTTAAGGTGATTCAAATACAGTGATTTGAAAAATCAATAAGACTAATGACTGTGTTATGTTATAAAAGTATGGCATCACCATGGCATGTAGAATGAGATGAAGCAACACTAAAACATATTTCAAACAAGTTACTCAAATTATTAAGTTATGACAACAATCCTACATTCCTCACAAGATTTGTATATTAAGTTGTATCAAAAGTCCTTGGACTTATAACATCAAGATGCACCAAATAAAAATCACTTTTACACCTTTTCAAGTAATATATGTTAAGTGATGAATCAAGTTTTTCAGTACCATTAAATTGTAAATCCTGTTCATAACAGAAGAGCAAGTGGTTCTACCAATTGTGTGTAAATCTGATAGAGTAACCAAATCAAGCATGTCAAGTCGTATTTCTTCAAAGAAATTTAGTAAACCTGTAATGTTTTTATAGCGTTGTGGAACCAAATTTGCTTCTTTTGATAGTGAAATTTTACAGTCTTTTCGGCCGAATGGTACTTACTAAAATAGTCATCCTACAAATATTGTTGCATCTCTTGCAGCTAGTGTGAGAATGTCAGCACATGAAACTGTTTTTGGACAAGTTTTCTCTAGCTCAAACTTTATTTCATCAATCAATTGGAATTCTCTTAAAGTTTTGCTTTCAAAAGCAGTTCTTTCACTCCCTTTGTAGTTTAACAAAATTGATACATCACATCCCTGTATTTTATATTAATTAAAGAAAGCAATTTAAATGGATCAATACTTTTTAATTTATTGAAATGTTAGGTACATCTCTAAAAATTAAAGGTATCCTATTTTACGTAATTAAAAAAAATTGTCAAATTTAAATAGAGATTAAGTTATGTGATTACTATAATTGCACAATCATGAAAATGCAAGCGAATGATGGATGGGGCAAAGTGGGGTCCTTCTTAAAAAAACGATCATTTAATAGTTTTACTTTAAGTCTTCTAGCGTCTTGGGCTGACACTGAATGGAGCCCACAATTACACCAACTATGGATCAATACTTTTTAATTTATTGAAATATTAGGTACATCTCTAAAAATTAAAGGTATCCTATTTTACGTAATTAAAAAAAATTGTCAAATTTAAATAGAGATTGAGTTATGTGATTACTATAATTGCACAATCATAAAAATGCAAGCGAATGATGGATGGGGCAAAGTGGGGTCCTTCTTAAAAAAACGATCGTTTAATAGTTTTACTTTAAGTCTTCTAGCGTCTTGGGCTAACACTGAATGGAGCCCACAATTACACCAACTATGGATCAATACTTTTTAATTTATTGAAATATTAGGTACATCTCTAAAAATTAAAGGTATCCTATTTTACATAATTAAAAAAAATTGTCAAATTTAAATAGAGATTGAGTTATGTGATTACTATAATTGCACAATCATGAAAATGCAAGCCAACGATGGATGGGCCAAAGTGGGGTCCTTCTTAAAAAAACGGTCGTTTAATAGTTTTACTTTAAGTCTTCTAGCGTCTTAGGCTGACACTGAATGGAGCTCACAATTACATCGACTATGGATCAATACTTTTTAATTTATTGAAATGTTAGGTACATTTCTAAAAATTAAAGATATCCTATTTTACGTAATTAAAAAAAAATTGTCAAATTTAAATATAGATTGAGTTATGTGATTACTATAATTGCACAATCATGAAAATGCAAGCCAGCGATGGATGGGCCAAAGTGGGGTCCTTCTTAAAAAAACGGTCGTTTAATAGTTTTACTTTAAGTTTTCTAGCGTCTTAGGCTGACACTGAATGGAGCCCACAATTACACCGACTATGGATCAATACTTTTTAATTTATTGAAATGTTAGGTACATTTCTAAAAATTAAAGATATCCTATTTTACGTAATTAAAAAAAAATTATCAAATTTAAATATAGATTGAGTTATGTGATTACTATAATTGCACAATCATGAAAATGTAAGCAATGATGGATGGGCCAAAGTTGGGTCCTTCATAAAAACGGCCGTTTAATAGTTTTACTTTAAGTCTTCTAGCGTCTTCGGCTGACACTGAATGGAGCCCACAATTACACCGACTATGGATCAATACTTTTTAATTTATTGAAATGTTAGGTACATCTCTAAAAATTAAAGGTTTCTTATTTTACGTAATTAAAAAAAATTGCCAAATTTAAATAGAGATTGAGTTATGTGATTACTATAATTGCACTGAAAATGCAAGCTAATGATGGATGGGCAAAAGTGACTTCTAGGGTCTTGGGCCCACAGTGAATGGAGCCCACAATTACACATAATGCTATATATAACGCTATCTTGGTGTCTTTGTTAAACTAAAAAACAAATCTTTCACACCGCAATCAAGAAAAGCGCTTCCAAGTTTTTCTCTCGTTCTCGTAATTCTTTCAAGTCCGATTAGAATGTCGAAGCCAAATCATCCATCGATTGTGATTAGAGACGTTTGGGCGTCCAATTTAGCCTCTGAGTTTTATCTGATTCGTGAAGCTATTGGTAGTTTTCCTATAGTTTCAATGGATACTGAATTCCCTGGAGTCATTCATTTCTCGACAGTTGACGCCACTATCCCTTCTCATCGCCGCCAACCGGCAGATTGTTATAAATCCTTGAAGGCCAACGTTGATGATTTGAAACTCATTCAAGTCGGCCTCACTCTAACTGACGTGAAAGGTAACCTCCCTCGGTTTGGAAGTAACAATGCTTATATATGGCAATTCAATTTCTGCGATTTTGACGTCGAACACGATCGTTATAACCCTGCTTCTATTGAGCTCCTCCGCCGTCAAGAAATTGATTTTAATCGCAATATTTCTTATGGGATAGATTCTGCTCGTTTCGGTGAAATGTTGATTAGCTCTGGACTCGTGTTCAACAAATCCGTTGTTTGGGTTACCTTTCATAGTGCATACGATTTTGGATTTCTTGTGAAGGCTTTGACTCGACAGAATCTACCCGATAAACTGGAGGATTTTCTTTATGTTTTGAGGAATTTTTTCGGATACAATGTTTATGATATTAAGCATATTATTCGGTTCTGCAATGTGTACGGTGGACTTGAGCGGGTTGCTGATACATTGGAGGTGAGTCGGGTGGTTGGAAAGTCTCATCAAGCGGGATCAAACAGCTTGTTGACATGGCATGCGTTTCAAAAAATGATAGAGGTCTATTTTTTTAACAATGAAGTACACAAACACGCTGGTGTTCTATTTGGATTAGAGATTCTACAGCGTTGTTCTTTTTAGATTAGAAATTACAGAGCGGTGTTCTCTTTAGATAGAGTACAGATCTTTGTGTCTTAGGGAGTAGTACATTTTAGAGTACATTTTAAAGAACTTTGAACAAATGTAAATTGTAAAGAAATATATTATATGAAGATATGATTCTTTTGGTTATTTTCTTTTTTCTTTTTTTATATTTATTCTCATTTTATTTTACTAGTTTCTTGTGATATTTTATGTAGTTTTAATATGATAATTGTGGATAGTTTTTTCGAAAATTTGATTCCTGTAATCAAGAGTAATTTGATTTTAATATGAAATGAAAGAGTTGAAATTGGTATGATTGAGTTTTAGGTTGTGAATGATAGACTATTTTATTATTCACTATGATTTGTAGAAAAATTATTTTATCTACACTAATTGAGACCTGTTTAAATTAAATATGTTGGATTGAAATCGGAATTGTTCGTGATAATATACAGTAAAAAATTGAACTTGGTTGTACTTTACATTTTTAATATGTATATTTCCAAGCGAAATACACTCTAAGATCTACAATATGTTGAACGTAAATATTGTTAACTTTAAGTCTAGCATTGAAGTTTTGTTAAAAGAGCTGCAATATTTTACTTATAATAATAATCAGAAAAATAAAATCTAAAAAAACACTATAATAAAAGCGACTATTACTAAACAACTACACTTTGATAACACAAACTTGTGGTATCTATGGATGAAGGGTTTTGAAGTTAAGGTTAGGATTTATTTTTTAAATTTACGAAGCTGTAAAATAATTATAAAAAAAAAAAAGAAAAAATTAAGTACAACTATAATATTACATTTAATATGCTATTATTGCAATGAAGAACTTGATCTAAACCCAATTTTGATCGGGGAAGTTTGAGGGTGAAAGTTAGACTATGAATTTGATATGTCAAGTCGTTCATGACTATCTTTTCGTCTCAATTGATACAGAGTTATTCATTTACCAAAGTGGACAACATCAAATCATACTACCACACTAAACTTCAATCCCTACAAATATATCAAGGTACCAATAATCGCACAACAACGTCAATTTTAATCTATTTTGATGAAATGTTGTTGACTTTTATACTACTCTTTAATAAATCATTGTTTGGTTGACATAATTAAGTCGGGAAAATCTCATCAAACAGGATCAGATAATTTGTTGACTAAGCAACATAACATTAACAAAATTAAAAACATGTTGCCATTCTCTTTAAATTACATATTCTAATTTAAGAAATTTAAAATATATATTATATGAAAACTATTTTTTAAAAGGATTATTTTTTAATGCATTATTGTCAGTATATATCTCATAAAAATTAAGCATAACTTTTACTATTATCTACTTTAAATGATATTATGTAAATACAAAAAAACTACATTCTATAACATAAATACAAAATCTCGTCGGTTGAGACATTTAAGAAAGTTTTTATATTTGTTTTTAGTTTTGTATTTCATTATGTCGTGAAATTTTTATATCATATGCAAAGATATTGGTTTAACTCTTATTTTTAATTGTTCACTCTTAAATGAAGAGTTGCTACTAGTCCTTTCATCTAAAAAAATATTTTAATATTTAGTAGCAGTATTCAGCTACAATACAAGTCTTCCCAAGCCTTATAAGTATTTAATCTTGAATCTCATCAAGGTATAAAACAAATATACTTTCACAATCCTCAAATATAAAACAGCAACAAACAAGTGAACAAAACATTAAACAACATTAACATAATTACAATTGACTCTAATTTCACCTTGATTAGGCCTAGTCAAAACTTGAACATTTCCAAGCTTGACCATTGACACTGCAAACTGACTAGTAAAAACAAAAGGTTGTGTTGCAAATGCATTCACAAAAGGAGCTGTCCTTTCATCAGAAAACAACAACTGATCTGTTGACAACAATCCTACTTTCCTCACAAGATTTGTATAATAAGTTGTATCAAAAGTCCTTGGAGTTATAACATCAAGATGCACCAAATCAAAATCACTTTTACACCTTTTCTTCAAAAGTTTCAAGTAATATATGTTAAGTGATGGATCAGGTTTTCCAGTACCATTGAAATTGTAAATCCTGTTCATAACAGAATAGCAAGTGGTTCTACCAATTGTGTGTGAACCTGATAGAGTAACCAAATCAAGCATGTCAAGTCCTCTTTCTTCAAAGAAATTCAGTAAACCTGTTATGTTTTCATGGCCTTGTGGAACCATTTTTGCTTCTTTTGATAGTGAAATTTTACCGTCTTTTCGGCCGAATGGTACTTCCCAAAATGGTCCTCCTGCAAATATTGTTGCATCTCTTGCAGCTGCTGTGAGAATGTCAGCACATGAAACTGTTCTTGGACAAGTTTTCTCTAGCTCAGACTTTATTTCATCAATCAATTGAAATCCTCTTAAGGTTTTACTTTCAAAAGCAGTTCTTTCACTCCCTTTGTGGTTTAGCAAAATTGATGCATCACATCCCTGCATTTTATATTAATTATAGAAAGCAATTCAAAGGATCAATACTTTTTAATTTATTGAAATGTTAAACTATAATTAGTTAGTAAATAAACTTAGCATGTTTGAAATTATATTTTAATGGAAATGAACAATGTATCAACTTAGGTCACGATACTATAGAGTTTTGTTGGGGTCCAATATCTTCAAGGTAAAATCAATTTAACTTTTAAATATAAAAAAATGACATGAAATTGAATGATCGAATGTTACCTACATCCCTACAAAATCAAATACAAAATTAAAAGGTATCCTATTTTATGTACTTAAAAAAATATAGTATAGGAAAAAAATTGTTAAATTTAAATAGAGATTGAGTTATGTGATTACTCTAATTGCACAATCATGAAAATGCAAACGAATGATGGATGGGGCCAAAGTGGGGTCCTTCTTAATCCAAGCAGAAACTTTTTGTGAGATAATGCCTTCAGCATTTGGACATGTTGCATGATAGTAATCAATTGAAAGAAATGCTTCAGGAGGTGGTAATAATAAGGGCTTAAAATTTTTTTTGGTCACACGTTGTGATGAGAAACCATAGATATTGGTGCTTAGCTCCAAGATGATCACAAGAAGGAACGATGAAAGGTAGTGGAGCTTCATGTTTTAATTTTCTTTAGCTATCAATTTTTAGTTTGTGTAATTATTGGTATGTTTGATGCATTGAGAGAAATGTCATGCACGTATTTAAGGTAGAGATTTGTTTGATGAATAAAACGTGGTAAGCACTATTTACATATCAACGTGTTGATGTGGCACATTGTGCAATATATTAATTAATTAATTAATTAATTTCACTAATTGATATAATTTAACAAGTTTGAAATAAAATGGTTTTATTTGGTGAAGAACTAATTAAGCCGATATATTTACAACTGGCCGGCTTCACTTTAGCATTATTAATTAATTTAAGTCAATCACTTGTTTCATTAAATTTAGAATTTTCAATGCTTATTATATGATAAGGAAAGGAAAATTGAGTAAAAGTCGTATGCTCAAATCGTGGATTGTAGTACATCCAAAAAGGGTGTTTGCATTTGGACAAGCATAACTATCATAAGAGGAACTTTCCATAACCTATACTATTGAAAATCATTAACTTTTTCTGACTTTGTAAGAGACTCTTAAATAGATCCCTCGTGTCACAAATATTTTAAAGTTGACGTTAAATTGTTATTCACATTCGTTAGTAATTAATTAAATATAGGGATCAATTTGACAATTTACTTATCTGAAATTTAATAGAATGGTAAATATGAGAGATTCTCACAAATATTTTTTAATATAAAAAAAAAAAATAAAATGGATCTTTTGGCAAAAATCATGAGTGAAGTTTATGTTAAAAAAAAAAAAGTTAAATAAATTTTTGTTTACTATAAATATGCCGAATTTTATTTTTAGTTCTCTAATTTCTTTCTTGAAGCAATCGTCATTCAAATATTTTCTGTTAACAATTTTGGTCCTTGCTTTTAAATAAAGTCATGTGTATAGTTTGAATGATTCTCATAGCATTTCAGCGAGTGTACTGAATCGTTACAAGTAATAATTAAAATGGTAGTACCAAGTGTCGAACTCAAAGATTGCATCTTAGTATCGAATTATGTTTAAATTACTACAATTAAACAAAAATTTTCCAAATTGATTGAAATAATATTTAAAACTAACAAGAGTAATAAAATTGAACTTTTATAATTAAAAAAAAATGTCAAGGATGAGTTTCACTTCGAATTAATTTAATCCTAGTTACTAAATTCCTTTATTGAACTATTACCAAATTCTCTTTATTATTCTTGTCCTAATGTCTTAGTGACATAATATTTAATTTCAAAGTAACCCATAATTTCTCTGTAGATTTAAGATTAGAATTAAGCTTTACACTACAAGAATTATCTTATTAAACTATTGTCTCTGCAAATAATTTAATTGGTTCATAACATGCATGCATCTATTCCTAGATTACAATATCATGAATTTCACATCTCAAGCATTTGTAAAGTCCACCGTTGTTTCAAAATACGAATCATAAATCAATTTAAAGTTGATCAAACAATAAAAAACAGTAAACGTTGAATTGAGAAAAATAATTCAATAAATTCATTCATATACTAAAAATTAAATCAGAAAAATAAATTTTTTATCTTGTTCCACTTATCGCTAACAAATAAGGTTTAGTTACTCATGATAGAAATTCAAAAGATAGAGATTAAAGGAGAATTACAAGAAAGATTCAATGGTGTTAGAATTAGCCATCTCTGATATTTTTCTACTATGGCATAAGTTTTCAAACTTCCCAATAGCCAGAAAACACATACAAAGTGAGAGAGAGAGAGAGAGAGAGAGAGAGAAACGTATTTTTATGCATTATGCAGCGTATCACACGCTCCAAGCACATCATTTGCGCTCCATGGGCGCCTAGACAGAATCAGGGATGTAGAAATGCGCCCCAAGCACAACAATATAGTTATATTGGTCTGCTCCACCATAAGGGCTTGATTTTGAACATAATGTTTTCCACAACGTCAATTCATTCTATTTTGGTGAAATATTGTTGATGTTCGAACTACTATTTTGGTGAATATTTTGACTGGACATAATTTACCCAATATATTCAAGGGTTTTTTGAATTGTTTAAAGTTTTATTTCAAAAATAAAGTTTTTGATATCAAATATATGATGCAATATTGCAATGAATTGTACAATGGAGTCGAGTGGGTAGCAAATACACTAAATGTAAGTGAGGTTATTGAGGTTATTGGAAAGTCTGATTTGAATGGATTAGATAGTTTGTTGACTAGACAAACATTTCAAAAGTTTGTAAAAATGTGAATGTCTATTTGGGAGGAAAGCTAAGGATTTGGCAAATATGGTCTTTCAAGTTTGTACAAAAGGTATATAGGTAATGACTAAAGTTAGAGAAAACGTCTAATTTTGGAGTAAAAGACACAATTTTGCACAATAGAAGTGTTTTTTTTGCATTGCGACATGAGACTTAAAATGAATTATTTATACACAATTTTACATTTTGAAGATGTCCTTTCACACGATACTAGCATTAAATTATCATAGATTGCTCATTTAAACATGTCTCTGCACAATGGGCCTTCATTACGCGTTGCAAGGGTTCACAAAAGTCGACAATGACTTTTAATTATCTCTACAATGGAAGGTTTTTAACCACACTAACATATTTTCTATGTTCTTTGGAAAATAAGTGACAACAACCTCTAGTTGTGTCGCATATTGAAAAATGAAATTTTTTAATGCGATAGACTCGAGTTTTAAGTGTGTTGAATATTCGTATCGATTCATTGATGATATTTTAAATAAACAAGACAAATCAAATAGAGACTTATACAAGAAAACACAAAATTTGATTGAAGTTATTTTGAAAAAGGTTTTTTATATTTCAATTAAATATAACAAGGATCTTCAAACAAAGACATTATGAATCACAATTAATAGAAACACTAAGATATTAGATTTTGCAATTTCAATCAAGGTAAAGATGTTATTCAATGCTAAAAATAGATTTTCATTCAACATACAAATTTAAGACAAGATTCTATAGAAGTTCTTATGCTTCGTCCTCGCTCGTAGAGTATATCATGTCGACATTCAATCAAATGAGATATTTGTTCATTTGAATATTGATTATGAGTGTTTACAAGATCATTCAGAGGATATTACAAAGTCTTGCACATAAACATTTTTTTCCTAAGCACTCATTTACATAGAATCTTATAACACCCTCCAAATTGTAAAGAAAAATCTATATTCAAGAATAGACACTCCAACAATCAATAATGTCCCCCGATGATTTATATCTAGAATAATCTATATTCAAGAATAGAATCTTAGAACGCTCTTTTACTAATGTCACCCCGATGATTTATATCTAGAATAGACACTCCAACAATCAATAATGATGTTTCTGGCTTCATAACGTGATTGCACACTCAACTTGATCAAAAAAGAGTTTTCTATATGATCTTGAATTCTTGAGTATGAGGAAGTGGTGAAATTATTCTTGTGTTTAGAAATAAATGAAAATATATGATGCATGGATAGACTTGGCCAATGTAAAATAAGTTTTAAGATAAATAACCACTTTGTAACTAATATAACAACCTTTAAACTGTTAAACTGATGAGTCGATTCACATATCAAGTGAGTCGGCTCACACACGTTGAAAAAACAAAAAATGAATTCATTTGGGTTATAGTTTTCACCCCTTTAAAGTTCAAATTGTGTTTAATTGTCTTCATGAAATTTGTAGCTGTTGTTGTTAGTTTTCATTGACATATAATTTAAATCTATTTGAATGTCTACAACTCCTTATATGATTAAAAAGTTGCACAAAGATTTTATTAAAAAAACAATACAAAACTACAGAAAATAGATAATTATTCAAGAAAACGAAAAACATAAATAATTTATTTAATCGAATAATTATTTATTTAAAATTACTGTAAAATGAATATTAAATTGAAAGAGTTAAACTAAACAATAGGATCAAAATGACTTTAAAAATAACGATTGATTAAAGTTTATCAATTGACAAACAAAAACTAATAAAATTGACATTTAAATTTATTGCTTGTTATATAATATATTATATTTTCTCAATTTTTTTCTTATTATTTTAATCTTATTTCTTATGTCTGAATTTGCAATAAAAATCATTTTTTTATAGATTTTATTCTTAAATAGACAAAAATTCGTTTTATAAGTTCCACAAGTTCTTCAAAACAAAATAACCCCATTTTTATTATAAAGTATTTATTCTAAATTGTTTTAATATATCACAGTACATATTTTGT
>JBBPBR010000001.1:39799818-39823354 GCA_037974775.1 Cicer pinnatifidum | reverse complement strand
TAATATGTCGATTTAATTTGGTTCTTATCGGTTTGCTTCTATTGAATTGTACACACTAATTAAAAATAAAATAAAATAAATGTAAATTTATATACTATAACAAAAAGTAATCATGTTTTAGAAATTAGTTTTTGTTTAATTATTATTTCAAAGAATTTAGTATTAAATTCACACATATTAAATATATTCGAAACACACGTATTTTTTGGGTACAAAATATTTATGTATTATCCGATTTTTATTATTACTCTATTTTAAGTATTTTTTTTATTATAATAATTATTATATACGTATCCAAAAATAAAAATATAATAATATTAATAATAACGAAAAAAAAATGTTTGTTCACGGATTGTATCTTTTTATTTTTGTTTCAAAGTAAAGAAAAATTGATTTTTGTTAGAAAACAACGTAATGAAATGTAATAATAATAATAATAATAATAATAATAATAATAATAATAATAATAATAATAATAATAATAATAATCACTACGCTAAAAAAGCGCTTTTACAGCGCTTTTTTTAAGCCTTCTACAGCGTTTTTTCAAAAAAAAAAGCGCTGTAGATTCGAGCGCTGTAAAAGCTACAACAGCGCTTTCAAAAAAGCGCTCTTAAAGGCACCATTTATAACGCGCGCTTATTATGCACCTTTTACAGCGCTTTTTACAACAAGCGCTGTAAAAGGCATACCACAGTTCATATATTTGGGTACCTTTTACAGCGCTTTTTTGTAACAAGCGCTGTAAAAGGCATACCCATAATACATATTTGGGGTGCCTTTTACAGCGCTTTTTGTAACAAGCGCTGTAAAAGGCATACCCATAATACATATTTGGGGTGCCTTTTACAGCGCTTTTTGTAACAAGCGCTGTAAAAGGCATACCCATAATACATATTTGGGGTGCCTTTTACAGCGCTTTTTGTAAAAAGCGCTGTTAAAGGCATACCCATAATACATATTTGGGGTGCCTTTTACAGCGCTTTTTGTAAAAAGCGCTGTTAAAGGTGTTATTTTTTTTTTTTTTTTTTTAACCCTGTATATATTTTAAAAGCGTTTTTTAGCTTTTTATGGCACTTTTTTTATAAAGCGCTGTCTTTTATCTTTTTATCCAAAATTAGTTTGAACCAGTTCACACAACACAACACATCCAGAATCACTAATTTTAGAACCAGAACCAGAACCAGAACAATGATACAGAAACAGAATCAGTAACACAACCAGAACCAGAACCAGAACAATGATACACAGTAATTTACAACATATTTGGTATGAATATACATTGAATCTAATTTACAACATATTTGGTATGAATATACATTGAATCTAATTTACAACATATTTATATGCAAGTTTATATACTGTCCTATGATCATATACATATAATAACTATGCACCATATAGTATTCAGTCCCTTGCAGCATGCTATTTTCCAGAAAATCAAATAATTTTCATTTCAAGCACATACTCACACCATTCCTCCTTTAATTCCATCAGATCTTGCTCAGAATATGAAGGACTGGAATGTTCAAAGTACTGCAATATAAAAATTGAACATATTATATTAAGTTAGTTTCAAATATATAGATAATTTATATATGAAAATCATATAATCAAAATACCGTACCGTTTCTGGGATAATAGTTTTATTCTTGTCAACAATCTCCTTCATGAATCTCAATACATAGTACCCACAGTCGATATTGTTTGTTTGACGAGGGCACTTTATTGGGATCCATGTAATATTATTAGACTTTTGCTTCGACACTACCGCACCTCTTTGAGCTCGAAAAACTTTTAATGCACTATAAAATGAATAAATGTGATTATTTTAGCATGAACAAACACTTATTTATATATATGTGTAACAAAAATAAATGAATATTACTTACGTGTGGAACAAAGTCTTGATTTCGGAGTGATTGTTGTAATCGCCATGCAAGGGATCCAAATAGTATACAACTTCAGAGACGGCATTGATTGCAAATAGCACCCAATGTGCCCTACAACAACAAAAAATTGGTTACACAATTTGGTCTATACACAACTAATAAATTAAATTCTCATCAATTAAAAAAGATAAAATTACGTACCCTGAATTATATGGTGCTAAGAACAATTTATCCTTTGAAATATTTCCTAAAAACATATTTACAATGTATTTCTTTACATTGTCTTCATCCAGTTTCCACATGGACGTTTTATTCGGAGAGAAGAATGAGTATTTATTCGATAATTTCTTAGGGCACACGACCTTCTCATGCAAAAACCTTCAATGAAAATATTAAACTAGATTAATTACCAATACATTTAATTAATTACAAATAAATGCAATTAAAAGTATTTTTTACCTTATATACAAGCTCATTACAGTTGCACTGAGCTCCTTATGTTCGAGAAGCTCGTATACGTGCTCCTTGTCGAATAATTCCTCATACTCCTCTCCGAATATTTCTTTATTCATATGTATCATGCGGCAATCGTCGCTGCTGCATAGGTTCTTTTTTACAGCAATGTCAAGACACGCCCCGTATTTACCAAGGCGTGGCTGACTTATTTTAGGAGGAGCAGCAGCAGCGACTGATTTGCCACGATCCAATTTTTTTATTGCTGCAAATTTGGCAGCTTTATTGGCAGCTCTATTAACCTCCAATTTTTGAGGTTTGCTGCTTTTTTTTGGATGTACGGGTGGTTTATTTATTTGGACCTACAAAAATGAGGTTAAATGTTAGTTTATTGAATCTGAAAAAATTAACAAAGCTTATGCAATAAATGTGACAAACCTTATCGGGAGACGTCACTGATTTATTTCTGGGAGGGCTCTTAATGAGGGCAACAAGGTTAGTGGGCCATGCCACGTAACTACCGATAGCTTCGCCCAATGACTGCATATCTCCGTCGTTGTCCGGTATCGGCAACGGTGCAGTTGGTTCGAAAGCAACAGTAGGCGATACCTTGACATGGCCCTTTGGGATCGGAGTGTTGTGCAATACTTCTCCCAAAGTATTGTACAATTTTGCTTTTCCCACCTTCCGATGAGTGGGCGAGGACAAGTATAGAAAACACAAAGTGACACCCTAAATCAATAGTTAAAACATAAGTACAGTTAATATATAATATTGTTTAATGCATAAGTAATTACATAAGCAAGTAAGTAATTAATTACCTCGGGAATATTTTTCAAACCGACGTTGCAACTCCCGCTTTCACTCTCCATTTGTAGTTCACCTTGGAGCTGAACCGGAAGTTGCTTGTCTTTGTTTGTATTCACCAATTGTGCCACTTGCTCAGATAGGATTCTGAGCTTCTCTAATACTTCCTCGTTGGAAGGTTTTTGGCGCTTCTCTTGAGGAAAAAAGCTTCTGGGAGTTACGCCAAATCCCTTCCCCCTAACTCGGCCGGAATATTCAGGAACATTAAAAACTTTGCCCAAAATATCCCGGCAACTATCCTTGTTGCCCTCTTCACATTCAGAACTTTGAGAGATGGTCTCCTAAAATACATGTAACATTAAAATAGTTAAGTTCATTATCATTTTTAAAATACAATATTAAAAAGTATTCAAGTGATAAATACAATATTGAAAAAATATTAAAGTCATAATATACTTACACAAAGTTCTATTACTTTTTGAACATTTTGGTTATCAACCACTCCATCTTTATTTACCCTAGCTTCCTTCCACAAGATGTGACGACCCAACGGTTGATTAGTTTGGGTCTCTTGTCGCTATTCGATAAAACAAAATATTAGTTAGAAACTATAGTTTAAAATACAAATTCATTCATTATATAAAAGTGATGTTTAATTACTTACAAGCCCTTGATCAAGGCGTGCATATCCCATACATGATTTTCTGTATGGGTGCGTCGGGTTTCTTGCCCTTTCGCGATTTGCCTTACTTATGTTCTATATAAAAAAATAGCAATTATGTAAAAATTTAAAATACGATGCGAATATAAATAATAAAACACACAAATGCTAATAAATTAATCACTTACGACAAACGCGGGGTCCGTACGTTTGGAAACAAACGCTTTCCATTCCTCATTTGATATATAATGTCGATATATCTTTGGAGGTTCAGCGCTTGTGTTTCCTTCTTTATCTTTAAGATAGAAGTTTGAGAGATGCGATCTAAATCCACGATGGATTTTGCCGGCAACTCTCAATACATAATTCTTTCGTCCTTCATCAAGGACAAAAGATGCCTGCAATGAAAAAAATTATAAGTAAAGTATTTCAATGAAAATATTTATAAATGACAAAAGATTGGATCAAAAAATTTACTTGAATATCATTCCAGATGATATCTTTGGCATCCTTCAATGCCTTTTCTCTCCAGTCGTCAATTGTTATTGGAATATTTTGACGCACAACAGCCCCAATGTAGCTCACAAACATTGCGCTGTGTGGGTCAACTGGCTGACCACTTTCATTCCATCCCACCTAATAAACTCATATAGTAAGTACATGCTATTAAAAAAAACCTAAAAAAATACACAGCAAACAGAGTATAGTATAGTATTACCTCAAACTTGGTCCCATTGCTCCTAGCTTTAATGACTTTTTGCATGATAGTTGCACCACGTTTGACTTCATTTTCATAAGTCCTACTGGTGCCAACTTCTTCATTTTGACATTCTAAATCTCTGTTTGTATCCATTTAACTACAACAAGTTCAACATGCAGTTTAGTATAACTTCAACAAGCTCAACATGCATCATGCATTATTTTAAACAAGCTCAACATGTATCAGTATATATATTTTAAACAAGCTCAACATGCATTTTAATGATTACAAAAAATAAATAACTTCAATACCTGAATAATGGTTCGAAGAAGGATGAAATGCAAAGAAAAGAGCGAACGGAGAAATTTCACAGCAATAAATGTCACAGAAAAACGGTTTTCAAGAAATACGTAATGAGGGTTACGTATTTCAATGAAAATATAAGGTTCGAAATGATCTTGGATGGAAATAAGGTTCGAAATGAAGGAGATGATCGTGGAAATACAGTTCGTAATGAACGAGATTATAGGGTTTGCAAAAGAAGAGAAGAACGATGAAGGTTGAGATGATAGTGTAGATTACGTAATGAAGAGGAAACTGAAGAGGTTACTGTTATATATATAACCCTTTTATAGCGCTTTTTTATAACCCTTTTACAGCGCTTTTATAACAAGCGCTGTAAAAGGCTTAGCCTTTTATAGCGCTCTTTGGAAAAGCGCTGTAAAAGGCGTATTTATTTAAAAATTTAAATAAGGCCTTTTACAGCGCTTTTACAAACAAGCGCTGTAAAAGGCCTCATTGTTTTAGTATGTTATATAATGTTTTTTTAATAGCCTTTTACAGCGCTTGTTCAAAGAAGCGCTGTAAAAGGCCTTATTTAAATTTTTAAAAGACTCTTTTACAGCGCTTATCCCAACAAGCGCTGTAAAAGGCCTTATTATGTTATTTTTGTGTTTTGTTATGTTATTTTTTAAACAAGCTTTGCAAAACCCACATAGTCCCACCAAAATATCTTCCTCTTCACCAAACATCAAAGTCCTTTTATGCATCTTCTTAGCAAACATCAAAGCTAACTCTTTCAATCTTCACCAAACATCAAAGTCCTTTTTATCTCTTTACATTCCCTTTCATTCTTAAATCGTAACTTGATCTTCAGGTTCATTGCCATGTTGCGAAAAATGGGTTTGTTAACAATGTGTCTGATGTTTTTGTTAACAATGGATCTGATGTTTTTGTTAACAATGTGTTTTTGGGGATTCCCATGATGCGTAAAAGGTGTTTGAAGAAAATCCTGTTAGAGAAAGTCATGTTAGTTATCTTTTCATTATTATTTTTAAAGTCTTTTACAGCGCTTTTTTAAAAAAGCGCTGTAAAATGTCTCATTGTTTAATTTTTAAAAGGGCCTTTTACAGCGCTTTTTTAAAAAGCGCTGTAAAAGACATGCACTTTTTTTACATGCATAGTTCTTAAGAATTGTAATTGTCCAAATTTACATAAACATGCAATAATCACTGGTTATGCTTGCCTTCTTAGACAACAATAAAACAAGAATAGAACCAGAATAATTCAGATTATATAATACCACAATAATTCAATAAAACCAGAATAGAACCAGAATAGAACAATAATTCAGATTACAATAGGTTTACCACAAATTTCAATTATCAAACTATTACGTTGACTCTCAAAATAGAAACCTTTTCCATTATTACTTGACCATGTCACGTGCCTAGTATTTTTTCAAACCAATACGACTCAATTCTCTTTCTGTGATTGAAGAAGATAAACTATTTTTAACTTTACAAAACTCTACTCAAATCACTACGCCAAAAACAGCATTTTACAACGCTTTTTTTAAGCTTTCTATAGCGCTTTTTCAAAAAAAAAAGCGCTGTAGATTCGAGCGCTGTAAAAGCTACAACAGCGCTTTCAAAAAAGCGCTCTTAAAGGCACCCTTTATAACGCGCGCTTATTATGCACCTTTTACAGCGCTTGTTGTAACAAGCGCTGTAAAAGGCATACCCATATTTCATATATTTGGGGTACCTTTTACAGCGCTTTTTTGTAAAAAGCGCTGTAAAAGGCATACCCATAATACATATTTGGGGTACCTTTTACAGCGCTTTTTGTAACAAGCGCTGTAAAAGGCATACCCATAATACATATTTGGGGTACCTTTTACAGCGCTTTTTGTAAAAAGCGCTGTTAAAGGTGTTATTTTTTTTTTTTAACCCTGTATATATTTTAAAAGCGTTTTTTAGCTTTTTATGGCACTTTTTTTATAAAGCGCTGTCTTTTATCTTTTTATCCAAAATTAGTTTGAACCAGTTCACACAACACAACACATCCAGAATCACTAATATTAGAACCAGAACCAGAACCAGAACCAGAACCAGAACCAGAACCAGAACCAGAACAATGATACAGAAACAGAATCAGTAACACAACCAGAACCAGAACAATGATACACAGTAATTTACAACATATTTGGTATGAATATACATTGAATCTAATTTACAACATATTTGGTATGAATATACATTGAATCTAATTTACAACATATTTATATGCAAGTTTATATACTGTCCTATGATCATATACATATAATAACTATGCACCATATAATATTCAGTCCCTTGCAGCATGCTATTTCCCAGAAAATCAAATAATTTTCATTTCAAGCACATACTCACACCATTCCTCCTTTAATTCCATCAGATCTTGCTCAGAATATGAAGGACTGGAATGTTCAAAGTACTGCAATATAAAAATTGAACATATTATATTAAGTTAGTTTCAAATATATAGATAATTTATATATGAAAATCATATAATCAAAATACCGTACCGTTTCTGGGATAATAGTTTTATTCTTGTCAACAATCTCCTTCATGAATCTCAATACATAGTACCCACAGTCGATATTGTTTGTTTGACGACGGCACTTTATTGGGATCCATGTAATATTATTAGACTTTTGCTTCGACACTACCGCACCTCTTTGAGCTCGAAAAACTTTTAATGCACTATAAAATGAATAAATGTGATTATTTTAGCATGAACAAACACTTATTTATATATATGTGTAACAAAAATAAATGAATATTACTTACGTGTCGAACAAAGTCTTGATTTCGGAGTGATTGTTGTAATCGCCATGCAAGGGATCCAAATAGTATACAACTTCAGAGACGGCATTGATTGCAAATAGCACCCAATGTGCCCTACAACAACAAAAAATTGGTTACACAATTTGGTCTATACACAACTAATAAATTAAATTCTCATCAATTAAAAAAGATAAAATTACGTACCCTGAATTATATGGTGCTAAGAACAATTTATCCTTTGAAATATTTCCTAAAAACATATTTACAATGTATTTCTTTACATTGTCTTCATCCAGTTTCCACATGGACGTTTTATGCGGAGAGAAGAATGAGTATTTATTCGATAATTACCTAGGGCACACGACCTTCTCATGCAAAAACCTTCAATGAAAATATTAAACTAGATTAATTACCAATACATTTAATTAATTACAAATAAATGCAATTAAAAGTATTTTTTACCTTATATACAAGCTCATTACAGTTGCACTGAGCTCCTTATGTTCGAGAAGCTCGTATACGTGCTCCTTGTCGAATAATTCCTCATACTCCTCTCCGAATATTTCTTTATTCATATGTATCATGCGGCAATCGTCGCTGCTGCATAGGTTCTTTTTTACTTGAATGTCAAGACACGCCCCGTATTTACCAAGGCGTGGCTGACTTATTTTAGGAGGAGCAGCAGCAGCGACTGATTTGCCACGATCCAATTTTTTTATTGTTGCAAATTTGGCAGCTTTATTGGCAGCTCTATTAACCTCCAATTTTTGAGGTTTGCTGCTTTTTTTTGGATGTACGGGTGGTTTATTTATTTGGACCTACAAAAATGAGGTTAAATGTTAGTTTATTGAATATGAAAAAATTGACAAAGCTTATGCAATAAATGTGACAAACCTTATCGGGAGACGTCACTGATTTGTTTCTGGGAGGGCTCTTAATGAGGGCAACAAGATTAGTGGGCCATGCCACGTAACTACCGATAGCTTCGCCCAATGACTGCATATCTCCGTCGTTGTCCGGTATCGGCAACGGTGCAGTTGGTTCGAAAGCAACAGTAGGCGATACCTTGACATGGCCCTTTGGGATCGGAGTATTGTGCAATACTTCTCCCAAAGTATTGTACAATTTTGCTTTTCCCACCTTCCGATGAGTGGGCGAGGACAAGTATAGAAAACACGAAGTGACACCCTAAATCAATAGTTAAAACATAAGTACAGTTAATATATAATATTGTTTAATGCATAAGTAATTACATAAGCAAGTAAGTAATTAATTACCTCGGGAATATTTTTCAAACCGACGTTGCAACTCCCGCTTTCACTCTCCATTTGTAGTTCACCTTGGAGCTGAACCGGAAGTTGCTTGTCTTTGTTTGTATTCACCAATTGTGCCACTTGCTCAGATAGGATTCTGAGCTTCTCTAATACTTCCTCGTTGGAAGGTTTTTGGCGCTTCTCTTGAGGAAAAAAGCTTCTGGGAGTTACGCCAAATCCCTTCCCCCTAACTCGGCCGGAATATTCAGGAACATTAAAAACTTTGCCCAAAATATCCCGGCAACTATCCTTGTTGCCCTCTTCACATTCAGAACTTTGAGAGATGGTCTCCTAAAATACATGTAACATTAAAATAGTTAAGTTCATTATCATTTTTAAAATAGCAATTATGTAAAAATTTAAAATACGATGCGAATATAAATAATAAAACACACAAATGCTAATAAATTAATCACTTACGACAAACGCGGGGTCAGTACGTTTGGAAACAAACGCTTTCCATTCCTCATTTGATATATAATGTCGATATATCTTTGGAGGTTCAGCTGTTGTGTTTCCTTCTTTATCTTTAAGATAGAAGTTTGAGAGATGCGATCTAAATCCACGATGGATTTTGCCAGCAACTCTCAATACATAATTCTTTCGTCCTTCATCAAGGACAAAAGATGCCTGCAATGAAAAAAATTATAAGTAAAGTATTTCAATGAAAATATTTATAAATGACAAAAGATTGGATCAAAAAATTTACTTGAATATCATTCCAGATGATATCTTTGGCATCCTTCAATGCCTTTTCTCTCCAGTCGTCAATTGTTATTGGAATATTTTGACGAACAACAGCCCCAATGTAGCTCACAAACATTGCGCTGTGTGGGTCAACTGGCTGACCACTTTCATTCCATCCAACCTAATAAACTCATATAGTAAGTACATGCTATTAAAAAAACCTAAAAAAATACACAGCAAACAGAGTATAGTATAGTATTACCTCAAACTTGGTCCCATTGCTCCTAGCTTTAATGACTTTTTGCATGATAGTTGCACCACGTTTGACTTCATTTTCATAAGTCCTACTGGTGCCAACTTCTTCATTTTGACATTCTAAATCTCTGTTTGTATCCATTTAACTACAACAAGTTCAACATGCAGTTTAGTATAACTTCAACAAGCTCAACATGCATCATGCATTATTTTAAACAAGCTCAACATGTATCAGTATATATATTTTAAACAAGCTCAACATGCATTTTAATGATTACAAAAAATAAATAACATCAATACCTGAATAATGGTTCGAAGAAGGATGAAATGCAAAGAAAAGAGCAAACGGAGAAATTTCACAGCAATAAATGTCACAGAAAAACGGTTTTGAAGAAATACGTAATGAGGGTTACGTATTTCAATGAAAATATAAGGTTCGAAATGATCTTGGATGGAAATAAGGTTCGAAATGAAGGAGATGATCGTGGAAATACAGTTCGTAATGAACGAGATTATAGGGTTTGCAAAAGAAGAGAAGAACGATGAAGGTTGAGATGATAGTGTAGATTACGTAATGAAGAGGAAACTGAAGAGGTTACTGTTATATATATAACCCTTTTACAGCGCTTTTTTATAACCCTTTTACAGCGCTTTTATAACAAGCGCTGTAAAAGGCTTAGCCTTTTATAGCGCTCTTTGGAAAAGCGCTGTAAAAGGCGTATTTATTTAAAAATTTAAATAAGGCCTTTTACAGCGCTTTTACAAACAAGCGCTGTAAAAGGCTTCATTGTTTTAGTATGTTATATAATGTTTTTTTAATAGCCTTTTACAGCGCTTGTTCAAAGAAGCGCTGTAAAAGGCCTTATTTAAATTTTTAAAAGACTCTTTTACAGCGCTTATCCCAACAAGCGCTGTAAAAGGCCTTATTATGTTATTTTTGTGTTTTGTTATGTTATTTTTTAAACAAGCTTTGCAAAACCCACATAGTCCCACCAAAATATCTTCCTCTTCACCAAACATCAAAGTCCTTTTATGCATCTTCTTCGCAAACATCAAAGCTAACTCTTTCAATCTTCACCAAACATCAAAGTCCTTTTTATCTCTTTACATTCCCTTTCATTCTTAAATCGTAACTTGATCTTCAGGTTCATTGCCATGTTGCGAAAAATGGGTTTGTTAACAATGTGTCTGATGTTTTTGTTAACAATGGATCTGATGTTTTTGTTAACAATGTGTTTTTGGGGATTCCCATGATGCGTAAAAGGTGTTTGAAGAAAATCCTGTTAGAGAAAGTCATGTTAGTTATCTTTTCATTATTATTTTTAAAGTCTTTTACAGCGCTTTTTTAAAAAAGCGCTGTAAAATGTCTCATTGTTTAATTTTTAAAAGGGCCTTTTACAGCGCTTTTTTAAAAAGCGCTGTAAAAGACATGCACTTTTTTTACATGCATAGTTCTTAAGAATTGTAATTGTCTAAATTTACATAAACATGCAATAATCACTGGTTATGCTTGCCTTCTTAGACAACAATAAAACAAGAATAGAACCAGAATAATTCAGATTATATAATACCACAATAATTCAATAAAACCATAATAGAACCAGAATAAAATAATAATTCAGATTACAATAATAAAACCAGAATAGAACAATAATTCAGATTACAAATAAAACCAGAATAGAACAATAATTCAGATTACAACAATAATTCAGATTACATGCATGGCTTATATAAAACAATTAAACATGTACATTAAGATGCCCTTCTTCTTTTCCTGGTGGGATTCACATTTGTTTGTCCATTTACAATATGAAACGATGGATTAATCCAAATTCCCTCATCATGATCATCTCTAAGATATAAACCATCATCAGTTGAATCAATTTCATGTGGTTGTTGTGATGTTGCAAATAAAAGATCATTACCAACATCTTCATCATTGTTGTTATCATCACTTATTTTATTGGTCGATAGGACAACATACCATTTATCATCAGAAATATCGGTGACATAAAACACTTGTTGAGCTTGCGACGCTAAAATAAAAGGCTCGTCTTTGTATCCCACCCTATTAAAATCAACAAGCAAGATTCCTGACTCATCAATCCGAATGCCATTATTATTATCGACCCACTTGCAACCAAATATGGGAACACGAAACATTGTGTAGTCTAACTCCCATATGCGCTCGATAACCCCAAAATATGATAGATTTGCATATATTGGGTTTTTGTCTTTTGCACTTGAGACATGCATCGCTTCAGCTACGAGAGTGGCTCCACTATTTTGCAAAGTGGTCTGATCATCTTGTTCTTTGGTATAAAATGTGTAGCCGTTAATAACATAACCAGTGTAAGAAAAGACATGTAAGCTCGGACCATTTGCTAGCCACCTCAATCTCTGTGAAATTGATCCGGGGTCTATGTCAAATTTTGACTTTATGTGATTTTTTAACCATGTTATAAAACTTCGATTGTGCTCTCGAGTTATCCAATTTTGATTCCTATTCATGTTCAAACGAGATAACTGATCCATGTGTATTGTAACATACGGTTGAACCTCATCATCATTGTGCAGAACATACAATTGTGCCTGCTCCAATTCTGTCCTTGATATAGTCAGTAGTCTCCTTCCAATTATCCCTTCTCCTGATAGTCTTCCCGAATGACGAGACATGGGAAGCCCTATGGATTCAACATTGGACAGATATTCAGTACAAAATTCAACAGCCTCTTCAACAATGTATCGTTCAGCAATACAACCTTCTGGTCGACTTCTACTTTTTACGTACCCTTTTAATATTTTCATATATCGTTCTATCGGATACATCCATCTCATATAAGCTGGCCCACAAAGTTGTGTCTCCTTAACCAGATGAACAGTAAGGTGAACCATTATATCAAAAAACGATGGTGGGAAATACATTTCAAGCTCACACAAAGTAACAACAATTTCCCTCTGCAATGTCGGTAATTTCTGAGGGTCGATCACTTTACTACAAATTTCCCTGAAGAAGAAACATAATCTAGTTAATGCTAGTCGAACTTTTTCAGGTAAAATGGAACGTATACCTATTGGTAGCAAATGCTCCATTAGAATATGACAATCATGGGTCTTCAAACCTTTTACCTTGAGGTCTTTCATACAAACCAAATTTCTAATGTTCGAAGAGTATCCTTCTAGAACTTTAACTTCATGTAGAAATTTACATAAAACAATTTTTTCCTTTCTAGATAGAGTATGAGCGGCTGGAGGTAGATATGTGCGATTTCCTTTCTTTACTGGAGCCAATTCATTTCTTATTCCCATATCGACCAAGTCCAATCTTGCGTTGATGCCGTCTTTAGACTTTCCTGGAACATTGAGTAACGTACCAATAACACTATCAAATACATTTTTTTCAATATGCATCACATCGAGGAAATGTCTTATATACAATGACTTCCAATATGGTAATTCAAAGAAAATTGACTTTTTCTTCCACCCAGTTTTGACCAGCTCTCCCGCAAAAGGTTTGCCAAATTTATTGGTCAAACCTTGTACTTTTTCAAGTATTTGATATCCAGTCGGTGGTAAAGGAGCTTTACCTTCCTCTGATTTTCCATTAAATGCATTTCTCCACCAACGATACTGATGACTATAAGGTAAAAATCTACGATGTCCAAGAAACACATTCTTCTTACAATGTTTCAACCGCATCCAATTTGTACTCTCTTCACATACAGGACATGCACATTGACCTTTAATGCTATATCCTGATAAATTACCATATGCTAGAAAGTCATTAATTGTGCCGAACAACATAGCCCTCAAATTGAAATATTCTTTCTTATACCCATCATAAACTTCCACACATGTCTCCCACATACGTTTTAAATCTTCTATTAGAGGAGTCAAGTATACGTCGATATCATTCCCCGGTTGTTTGGGTCCAGAAATTAACAGAGACAACATCATAAACTTACGCTTCATACATAACCATGGAGGTAGGTTATATATTACCAAAATCACAGGCCACGTGCTGTGTGAGATGCTTTGAAGACCATGTGGATTCATTCCATCAGTAGAAAGTGCAAGTCTTAGATTTCTTGACTCTATCCCGAATTCAGGATACTCGTGATCAATTTTTGCCCATTGTGGGGAATCTGCAGGGTGTCGAAACATTCCATCTCTAATTCTTTCATCTGCATGCCATGTCAAGTGTTTTGAATCTTCTTCACTGCGATACATGCGCCTAAATCTTGGTATTATAGGAAAATACCACACGACTTTTGCTGGAGTAGATTCTTTCTTCTTATATCGAGAGACATTGCATTTCGGACACGCCTTAAGTAGTTCATATTCATTTCGAAATAAAATGCAATCATTAGGACACGCATGAATCCTTTCGTAACTCATGCCAATAGAACACAAAATCCTTTTAGCCTCGTAGGTTCAACTGGGAAGTTCATTATCATCTGGCAACATATCTTTTATGAGTGTTAATAATTCTGTAAAGCTTTTATCAGACCATCCATTACTCGCTTTTAGGTTGTACAACTTTAATATCGCCGACAGTCTTGTGAATTTAGTACAACCATTATATAATTCTTTCTCTGCATCACTCAACAAACTTTCAAACATTTTAGGACAATCTCGAAGATCTTCTTCAACTGCTTTTGCGATCTCATCAACTCGATCCGGCTCATATGTATCTGTATCGAAGTCAGTTGAAGCATATGTCGAACTATTCTCAAAATTAATGTTTCCTTTTTTTTTTCTCACCATGTCTTATCCAACATGTGTAGCTTTGATCAATTCCATTACATACTAGATTTCCTTCTAATTCATCTTCTCTAACACGTTTTCCAAAACAACATTTTAAACAAGGACAAACTACTCTATTTGGATCTTTTGCATTCTTCACTGCAAACTCAACAAACTCCTTCACTCCAATTTCATACTCTTTTGACAATCGATTGGCTGACATCCATTTCCTATCCATATTATACCACCTATATAAATGCAGTTACAAAACTAATAAGCTTTCAAAACATATCAACAAGTTTCAAAAAGAAACCAATATCAATCAATTATTTTAAAAACAGAACAGATCATGTGGTATGAGTTTTTGACTAGTTGAAGAGATTTAACACAAATCAAGTGGTATGAATTTTTAATTTGATAAAAAAAATCTAGTTAAAAAAAAAAATACCTGAGACAACACGTAATAGGTAGATGGCGGCACAACACGTAATGGATATGAGGGTATGAGGGTTCCCAGAGTAGAGGTGATGAAAGATGTAGAGGATATGAGGGTTCCCAACGTATATAATTATTTGAAATTTATGTCTTTTACAGCGCTTGTCAATAAAAGCGCTGTAATAGGTAGTTAAATTCAATGAAAGCGCTTGTATTTTATAGCGCTTGTGAAAAAAGCGCTGTCAAAGGTGGTCCAATTATTTTAAAGCGCATGCCTTTTACAGCGCTTGTGAAAAAAGCGCTGTAAAAGCATACGCGAAAGCGCTTCATTTTACAGCGCTTTTTTAAAAAGCGCTGTAAAAGCCTTATAACATTATGCGCATACGTTATATAACCTACAACAGCGCTTGTTTTACAGCGCTTGTGATTAAAAGCGCTGTAAAAGGCTCCGTTATTTTTCAAATACATTTACAACAGCGCTTGTGTTTTGCAAGCGCTGTAAAAGGGGCGCTGTTAAATATCATTTTTGGCGTAGTGAATAATAATAATAATAATAATAATAATAATAATAATAATAATAATAATAATAATAATAATAATGGAAAAAAAAGAGGTGAGATGTCTCTTCATGGATTGTATCTTTTTATTTTTGTTTTAAAGTAAAGAAAATTTGATTTTTGTTAAAAAACGTAACACGACGGTATGTGAACGAAACATATGGACGCGACGGTGAAGCAACCTATTAAAGGATTTGCTCATACGTTGTCGGATATGTTGCGAAACAAAGGACACCAATGGTTGGGGGTGAAAGATGTTGCGCGGCGAGCGAAGATAAATTTCATCCGGCGGCAACTACTATTAATTCTTATCATAAAGGAAAAACTATATATTCGTTGTTATGATTTTTTTTGAGTTATTTAATAAAGACGTGATAATTTGTCCCCCAAATCCCAATAATTTATCTGTCCTCACATCAAAAGTGCACTTGGAGGGATTAAGCTTTAGTTTAAAATTTTTAAGTCTTTCGAAGAGTTTATTTAGATCAATAACATGTTTTTTTTTTATCTTTATGTTTGTGACTTAGCAATCATGTCACCTACATAAACTTCTACCTCTTTATGTATCATGTCATGTAAGAGGGCTACCATAGTTCTTTGGTAGGTCGCCCCAATGGATGATGAAAGTAATTTTTCCATAGTTCTACCCCAATGGATGATGAAAGTAATTTTTCTATATCTTTGCCTGCCATCTTAATTTAATTATACCTAGAAAAACGATCCATAAAAGAGAAGATAGAATGACGGGCCACATTGTTAACTAGAATATCAATGTGAGATAACGAGAAATTATCTTGGCTTTAAAATCAGAGGGTGTTGGTCAGTCATCCTGACTATAAATTAAAGTGTGTGAATCAGTTTCCAATCTTTTAAATCATAGGATGCAGGTCAGCGTCCTAACTTTATACTTATATAGTATCGAAAATATGAAATTTGATTAATGCATTTGATGAATGAATATTTTCCTTCATTTTCATATTTTTTTTCTTCAACTTTTTTCAACTTTTTCCAACTTTTTCTATTTCTTTCATCTCCTTACGAACATGATCATTGGAAAAAATGTGTGCCACTTCGAAGAAAATAGTAGTGATTATCCTTTTGATCTTTAAAAATATTTTCTGTTACATCTTCGACTTGATCTCTAGTTGCCACTGCCTTATGTGTAAAGACACCATACTAGTTTTGGCCGCTTAACATTAACATATTTTGTGCCCCAGCATATGATTATCATAAAAAATGCATTTTGACAAAAAATATTGATATAACAAGAAATTAGTAAGGGAAGGTTCAGGCAATGATATTTAGTGAGAAAATATATGGTACAAAAAAGAACAATTCAGAGGAAGATAATGTGATCTCATATGGGTAAATGACCCGATTTATTAGTAGTATTTCATAAAAGAAGTGTGCTAACAAATCATACCATAATTTCAATCATGTTATTAACCCACTTTGAAAGATATGATTTGCCCCAATTTATCTTCACAAACTTTTGAAATATATTTATTCGACTTTGATTTGTGTAAGCCAAATTATTTGCTCATTTTCCTTTGTTCTCAAGCTAGTGAACTTCTTCACTCTATTTTTTATGGCCCTAATTTTTGCCTAGGTCGCCCTTTTGATTTTTTGACCTAACAAGTCTTCATTCATTTGTGCTTAGGTCGCCCCTTCGAGTTTTCGACCTTGCACGTCTTTATTCGACTTTATATCCTAACTTTTTCCTAGGTTGTCCTTTTGGAATTTTAGCCTAGTGGGTCTTTACTCATTTTTGTACCCTAATTTTTGCATAGTTTACCCTTTCAGGTTTTCAACCTAGCAGATATTTATTATTATTATTATTATTATTATTATTATTATTATTATTATTATTATTATTATTATTATTATTATTATTATTATTATTATTATTATTATTATTATTATTATTATTATTATTATTATTATTATTATTATTATTATTATTATTATTATTATTATTATTGTTGTTGTTATTATTATTATTATTTTGTATCCTAACTTTTGCTTAGGTTGTCTTTTCAGGTTTTTAACCTAGCGGGTATTTATTATTTTATTATTTCATTTTTTTATACCCTAATTTTTGCTTAGGTCTCCTTTTGGATTTTCAACCTAGAAGAGCGGATCTTCATTTATATATAGTACTTTTTGAAGCATCAATCTGTGCAAGTAGTGATAAGTCTTCTTGATCCATATTGGTATAGATCAGAGCCACACTTGAATGTATTAATGTTATGGTATTGGGGATCATATAGTTGGGAGTCCACTTGTCATGCTAGTCCTTTTAGATATATGAAATCTTGTTGAGCGCTAATTCTTTCTTTTGAAGATCTTTTGAAATGATTGTCCTTGACATGAGGCAGTCAACATTTTTCTTGAATTGAATTCAATCAGTCAACATAGAACATTACTCTTGATAAGGGGATTTTTTGTTTGAATGGGTTGCAATGCCTTTATTCTATATAATAAGAATAAAAGGGTGCCCCAATTATATTCTGATTCTCAGGGAGGGTCTTCCACTGTTACGAGATAATATTTGATACAAGAATTTTTTATTTAGTTTTTCTTCTACATTTGATAGTAAGCAGGATGATCGTGACTTTCATTCTTATGAGTGACTAGTTTTCATCGTGACTTATTTTAACATTGAAGATTATACTGTTGAGGGACATAATGGAAAATGACTTCAAATTTTTAGACATTTGTCTAATATGTACATATAAATGATCATATTCTTATCCCAAATTTTACATTCTTGATTCATCTGGTTGACGATTAGGTCAAATCCCCACATGCTTTCAATATTTCACTTTTGATTTGTAGGCGACTAGAATAGTCAAGGTACAAACTTCAAATTCCTCCATGTGATTGGTATATTCAAAGTACAATTAGATAATGATAAAGATAAAATGACCTTTCTAGGAGATTAACATGACGTTAACTACATGTCCTAACATATTGTGGTCCATCCAAATAAAGGATTTTATTTTTATCGTTCTCATCCCCTTCAGTGGAATTAACAACATGACTGAAATTATGTATTTAAATTATATAATAAAATCCTAGCAACCTTATTTATGAATGACCTACTTCTAAATATGTATGATACATGATTAGAATAAGAGAAAGACATATTGTTGGGTAAGAAATGATTACATATATTGAGGGGTAGAAAGGAAAAGAAAACAAAATGCATCTATTGATATTCATAATATTAAGAAAACAAGAGTGTGTCAATATAATAAAGTATCGTAAGACTTTATAGTTAGCAATATTATTGGTATTTCATAATCAAATTAAAATTCATGAGAGAACTTGATAATATCTTCATTGTTGACTTTGCTCCTTGGATAAACTCAAAAACTATATGCAACATAATCAATATCTTCAACATAATGTTTAGTGGAGATTTTTTTTTCAATTGTCCTTAAAGGTTCATACAAGATTTGACTTTTTTCTTTAGATTGATGAATTTTTTCATGGCATTAAAGTAATAAGCGATAATGATGAAAGTTCAACATAGATGACCCAACTTCTAGAGGTTCACCTGTGGTGAAAAGCCAAAAAAGTATGTCAATGACCCATAAGTAGGGGTTGGAGGATGAAGATGAATGCCATTAGTATCAGGTTCAAATCTTGTGGACAAGAGACTTCAGGTAGACCTAGACTAATAGGTAAAAATTGTTAGACTTATGAAATCAAGTGGTAAACATGAGTTCTACGTGATATACTTTTTTCCATGAAGTATTCCCATGATTTCAAGTATCAAGAGTTTGCAAGATATCCAATTTTTTAGCCTAAGGGTCTTTCTGTTGATTCAAATAATCTTTGTATGCTTCAATTCATCCACGATTTTAGCCAGAGAACATATTTGATAAGGGTGTCATGATTCTTTTGTTTTGTTTTGTTTTTTTTTTTTTGCCATTTTTTTTTTTAATTTTTCTTTAAGGAAAATGTTTTGAGAATGTAAAAAAGTGAATGCAATGATGATGCATTTAACTGAAACATTTTACTACCTCCTAATATTCAGTTATTTTTTGTTAAAAATAAAGAGAAAAAGAAAAATAACATGTTGTAAAATAAAATAAAAGATGATACATGCATGATTATGCAATGCATTATGATGAATATGAGATATCCATAGGGTAGATTGTTTTCATATATACATGTGTTCTACATGATTCTTTTCTTATTTGATGATTTTTATTGTGAACCTTTACTATGGGTGACTCTATAGTTCTAAATTGGTTCCTAGAGCACACAACTAAGTTCTAAAATATTAAATCAATTAATAGGTAAACTATTAAAATGGATATATAATAGAAAATATCAACTCTAGGTGAGAGTTTCATGACAACCAAACAAGATATACATCCAGAAGATTATCATTACACAGTCTCTAACTTATCTTATGTTGCACTCAACCCGGGTATAGAGCCGACTCATAAGTGTGTGGGTTGTGTTAGGGTAGTGTATAGAAAAATAAAAAAAATCACCACAACGAAAATAAATTAACAAGACACATATAATTATATTCACAATATAACAAAACAAATAAAATAATAGGGGTGATATAAATAAAATAATAAATAATTATATACAATTAATTAGATTGAGCTTGACTTTCAAAAGTCCAAGCAAACTCGTCAACTGACACTTTGTCTGTGAATAAGGAGTCGCGACCCAATTTTATTTTTTAAAAATAAAAAATTAGGTAAAACCTAAAATAAAATTCTTGAACCAAAAAACGGATTTGAGAGTTGATTAGGAATAGGGAAAGTAACATTACTCTACATTATCCGTTAAAACGATTACCCTATGATTAGTTGTATACAAATTATTTATTTATTTAATTATTTATTTTACTCACTAAAAAAATAATAATAAAGAAAATAAATTATTTTCATTAATGAAAGAAGGAATTTTTTATTTATGTATTAATTTGGTTTAAAAAGGGAAAAATTTCACTTTTACGTATCTTCAGATGCAATAAGGAAATCAAAACACACATAGTTCTTGGGTAGAAAATATTTATGTGTTATCCAATTTTTATTATTACTCTATTTTAATTGTTTTTTTTATTATAATAATAATTATATGTGTATCCAAAAATAAAAATGTAATAATAATAATAATAACAGAAAAAAAAGGTGAGATGTCTTTTTACGGATTGTAATAATAATAATAATAATAATAATAATAATAATAGTAATAATAATAATAATAATGATAATAATAATAATAATAATAATAATAATAATAATAATAATAATAATAATAATAATAATAATAATAATAATAATAATAATAATAATAATAACAACAACAACAACAACAATAACAAAAAAAAGAAGTGATATGATCGTTCAAGGATTATATCTTTTTATTTTTGTTTTAAAGTAAAAAAAAAATTATTTTTTGTAAGAAAACGTAACACGGCAGTATGTGAGCGAAACAGATGAACACGACGGTGAAGCAACCTGTTAAAGGATTTGCTTGTGCGTTGTGGGATATGTCGCGACACAAAGGCCACCAATGATTGGGGGTGAATGATGTGCGGCGAGTGTGAATGAATTTCAGCCTATTATGATTTTTTTTTGAGTTATTTGATAAAGACGTGATATGAGTTTTTCTGTTATATTTCAATAGTGTGAAATTTGTTTGTTTTGATAATTGGTTTATAAACATCAATTATTTATATTTTTTTTTTTAGTATTTTATGTTACAAAGAAAACAATTTTAAGATCAGCCAACTTAAAAAAAATGAAAGCTTAAAATATGAGTTTATTTTTTTGCATAAACATAAAAAGTGAAAGAAAAAAAGAACATTTGGATGCAATATAAAGACTAATAAGAAAAAATTAGAGAAAAAAAAATAAGAAAGTGATACCTTACTACTGAATTGGTTTTGCTGGATTGTTTCTTACTACTGAATTGGTTTTGCTGGATTGTTTTTTCCTGCTCCTCTTTTGCCTATTACTCTATCTTCTTTCTTTTATTCTTTTTACTTCTCTGTGCCCTCTCATTTCTACTCTTGTTGTTGATTATTTATAGATTTTTTGAGTGTAGGTTACAAAAGATAAGAGATTAATTATCAATTGATCACCATTAATTTTTTTTTTGTTTCTTTTTATTCAATAGATCACCATAATACTCATTCTTATTACCATTGATTCATTTATTTTCGATTTCTTTTAATTTTAATTCAAATGATCACCATTATAATGATTTTTATTATATATATATTTTTTTTTATTATCATCAATCAATTTCTTTTCATTCAATTATATATGTTTTTTTTTTATGTATTATAAAAGAGTGAAAAGTTTTGGAAAGGATTCAGAGGCAACTAAAAACATCCATAATTTTCTAAAATTTAAAAGCCTAATTATTTATTTTTATTATTACTTTTATCATAAAAGTCTAAAAGTATAGCGGACAAAAACTTCGCATGACACAAAACTGATCACTTATTTTTATAATAATGTCTCAATTATAAAAAAATATTTAGAGATTTGTTCTCATTTATAAAAAAAAATAGTGATTTATAAGATATATTTATTGTTTAAATTATGATTTGTTCTTATTTTTTATCTTTATTTAATGTTTATCTTTTAAATATTAATTAATATATTTTATATAACACAATAAAAAAAATTACAAAAACTCACTTACAGTTGATAATAAGAAAAACATGAGCTTAATTAAAGGGTAGGCTAGAAAACATAAATGTATGTACGCCCTATTATATTGAGCCTTTTAATTGTATGTCTCAATGAAAGAAATCGCATGCACCTTTTCATATACACATTGAAAAAGATAAAAGTTCAGTAACTCATTATATTTAATTTTAGTATGCATTTTAAATTAGTTTTTGGTAAACGTATAAATGGATTGAATGCTCAAGCCGCCTCTCAGTCTCCATGTTTATGACCTTAAATGTATGGTCTTTTTTAATGCAGATGAAAACTTTTAATCTTTTTTTTCCCTTCTCCTCCTCAACATTTTAATTTTTCGTTTTACTTAAAATCTGTTTTTTTCTTCACCATGTGGTTCTTTTTCATTTTTATTTGTGGAATTCTTTCTAGATTTGTATTTAAATGGATTAAATCTCAAGAACTTTCTTTTCAATGGATGATGATTGGATTTTACTATTTTATTTTGTTTTTATAATTTTATATTTTGTTGACATTGATACTTAAATAAAAATTTATTGTATTAATTTATATGAATTTCCTTAGCAACCAATTTATATGTATATTAATATTGAAGTTAATAATCTTTATAATAAACAATTTTATTCTTAAAAGCAAATAAAAATTAAGCTACCTAAATCTAGACCATAGACTTCTGTTTATCGTGCATGCCAACTTATTTTCATATCTCTTTACCATTACCAAAACCAAAAATAAATATTCTAATCCCACCACAACACATACAATGACGCAAAGTAAATAAATTTTCAATAGAAGACAATTTATTTAAAAGAATGGAGATTAGGTATGAACACATACTTCAAAGAAGTGGCTTTACGTCCCTCTTCACCTGAAAATGTCCCAAGAGATTAGGTTGAACCTTTGTACATCTTAATTCACATATAAATATATTATTCAATTTTTTATGAAAATAATCAAATCAAACTCAAAAGGAATTTGATTTATTTCTTTAAAAGAATATTACACCATGGTCTCACTTTTACAAAATTTATTGAAATTTGTTTTAAAAAAGATAAAAAATATATTTCTTAAATATACTATTCCCCTGTCTCACTTTTACGAAATTTATTGAATAACTTTTGACAAATTTTTTTATTAAACACATACTTTAATATATTTAAATGTAGTTAATCTATAGAGAAACATACTCATCTTTTGAGAAAAGAAAATGAAAGAAAAAAAAAAGAAA
>JBBPBR010000001.1:39772542-39783762 GCA_037974775.1 Cicer pinnatifidum | reverse complement strand
AAAATTTAAATTATTAAATTATTAATTTAAAATGTCATTTATATTTAAATAGTTAAAATTTCAAAATTACACATTAAATTTTTATATAATCCAACAAATCAACAAATATTTCTTGTAAAAAAAAAAAACAAATCAACAGGTTTTTCATGTACAATCATAAAATAATATTTTAGATTGATTATGTACCTGATTTATCACATAGAGTTGCAAAAACATTTCTACAATTCTTGGTAAACTTGGACTATGAATTGATATGTATATAACATTTAGCAGTTGCTAAAAAAAATTGCGAAAACCTTTAATTTGGTTCTTATCCATTTGCTTCTTTTGAGTTTTTTTAGCACCAACTTAGCTCTCAATTTTTTATAACTCTAGCTTGTTCTAGCACCTCATGTGAAAGAATGCAAATGCACAAGATAGAAGCAAAGTGTTTGAAACATAATGAGAAATAAACACAAAAACACAATAACAAATAATACACAATGGATATAAAATTCTTTCAACTTGTAAGAATCTGTGAGAAGCAACAATAAATATATATAAAGACGTAATGAACACCGATATTTTAACATGAAAAATTCCTCAATGCAATGGTAAAATACCACTGGTTGTCAAGACCAAAAAAATAGTTTCATTATAATCAAATAAGGGTATAAGAGAGTCTCAAAATAATACACAACTTGTCCCTACAACCAACCAAAATAACAAAGCACTTAGGCCTACAAAAGAAAAGCAAGAAGAAGAAAAACACCCAAAAACCTGTTGCTGTGCGAGTACGATTTATCCCTCTCCAGACATCATTTCGTCGATCCAACCGTTGAAAACGAAGACCAGCATGCTGCAAAAGTTCTGTTCAAAACTCAGACCGATCCAACGGTTAACGAATGCGCAATTGATGTTTTTCTAAAAATGATTTAACAATATCGGGAATAGGGTTATTGTTCTCTTTTCTCTTTTGGTGGTTGTCTTTCCTATCAAAATATTTTCTCTCTTGTAACCCTAATTAGACCACTCTCAACTTAAATATGTGAGACACATGAGCTACAATATTTGGACCTTTCTCCACATAGGAAGGGAGCCCAATATCCAACACATCTCCCCCTCCCATTTAAATAAGTGAGATACGTGGACTACAATATTTGAGCCTTTCTCCATATAGGAAGGGAGTCCAATACCCAACAAATCAAACAAAGCAAGAGTAGAATCAATAGACAACTAAAGAAAATAAAATGCCATATAGGTAAGTTGTAAGTTTCATCAAGCAACGTTTTTATGAACCCAACATTTGCAAAGTAGTCATCGCATATTATGGAATTATGTCATTCGTGACTGGAGTAAAGTTGACAAGATATTTCGAAAAATTATTTGGTTAAGTACTGAGGAACCTCGCAAATGTTATATGATATCATGGGACAAGGTATGCTCGTCAAAGAAATATGGCAGACTTGGATTCAAAAACATGAGAGTTTTTAATAACGCTTTGATGACTCTTCATCATATGCATATTTTTCATTGTTTGTAGTCTTAGCTACCTTTTTTTCCATTAGTTCATTTAAAGAGTTATTTAATATATTTTGTTAATTTTTGTTCTTTGATTTAATAAAATATTTTTATTCTTATTTCTTTAATTAAGTAGAGATGTTTCCTAGTTTTACATTGTTACTTTGTTTTAGTGCAATGCTGAATTTTGGTGATAAATCAACATGATCTATGTGGAGTATTTTAACAATATTTGGAGTTGTAGGTGTGCAATTAGAGTCAAACCAAGTGTAAATGTAAGATACGATCCATATCTACAACTTTCAGGAAGATACCAAAACCAAATTCAGACTCAAAAAAAGATAAAAATGCATTGAACGCCAGATAAAAGATGTTGTGCGCTTGAAGTGCGCCAGGAGCACGCCTGAAGCGTATTTCAGCGCTGAAGAATTGCCCATGCGCGCCTAAAACGCGCGACGCGCAGCAGAACACATTAAAACTCATTTTTCTTACTTTTTAGGGATCTTTTTGGACTATTATAAAGTTTGAAGACTTGTGCCCTAGCAGATATACTCAAAGACTTCTAACACTATTTTAGCAATATATCAAGAATCATTCATGAATATTTCTTGTAATTCTCCTATAATCTTTATTTTTTTCTATTTCTTCCATGAGTAACTAAATCTTATTTATTAGAGATGAATGTAACAAAATGAAACTGTTATTTTTCTGATTTGATTTCTAGTTATATGAATGAGTTTATCGAATTATGTTTCTCATCTTTATGCTTAATGCTTTTTATTCCTTGATCAACATTAAAATGTTCTACGATTTATATTTTGAAACGGAAGTGGATTTTACAAATGCTTGAGATGATAAATTCATGAATTTGTAGTTTATGGATAGATGCAGGTCATGAAACTAATTAAAACAGACTATCAGACTCATTATGGACCAACCCTAACGGGTTGCGGGCTTCTTTGGACCAAGCCAAAAAACCACATTTTAATATAGGCTGATAAAATATTACCCGAGCCTGACACTAAACGGGCTGCGGTCTGGGTGGATAACATGCACATTTTTTTTAATTTTTTTAATATGGGCACATTTTTTCTTTGGGACTCTTTTAATTTGAAAATTTTTATTGCATATCCATTTAAAAAAATTATGATATACCTTTTAGACATTAAGTATAAATCAATTTGAATGAGCGTAAATTGTAAATTGATATTCAGCTCAAGAAGGCAAGTGCAACTGAAACATGTCCAACTAAAATAACACACAAATTAAAATAAGTTCAAATTGTCCAAAGAAACTTAGAGATATTATCTAGCATAACACACATGAACTTTGATTTGTCTAAAATAAATCAAATTCAAACCAAATTCAAATAGAGTGCTAAATATTTCTAATGTTACTCTGAAATAATTTTTTTTTTAATTCCTTGAACAATGTTCACATTTTCCAAAATATTAGATGATTGTCCAGATAGATCATTTTGATTTGTATCATTAGTGTCATTTACATTATTTTTGTGTGACTCTCTTTATCTTAATCCTTTACTTTTGCACATTAATCACACCACATTACTGTCATTTTACATTATTTATTATACACTTTTGATAAAGAATGTTATCTTTCTTTTAAACTAACATTCTTATCCAAGTGACAACTTGAGATTTTTTTTTATTTAAATTTTTAAAGGTCACAATTTGAACCCCTTCGCCCCCTTTCTTGCGACATATTCTTCTACATAAAATATTACTGAATGTGTGGATCTAGTAGTTTTAAGTTTATAAAAAACTAACTACCGAATGTGTGATTTCGGTAGTTGAAAACCTACTTATCGGATCCCAACAACTAGTACTTCGCAGTACAGTTTTTCAAAAAATTTAACGATCAAAATAATAATGAGGAGGGTTTTAGAGCTACATTACATTTGCAATGAAGAAAAATAGAGTTGATGATACCAAAGGATGGATGAAAAGGGTTTTTGATCACAAAAAACGAGAAAATATGTGAGGATTTGAAATTGAGTGTTGAAGAAGTGTATAGTGAAAAAACTAACATGACTTATGAGTTAGTAAGTACTAAATGCGTGAATCTGATAACTTATGTTATCAAATGTTAAAATACAAGAAATTATCGATCTGGATGATGAGATCTGGTAAGGGATAATTTTAGAATTTGGGAGACCTCTTTATAATAATCCGGAGATGAACAATTTTCAAAAAAAAATTATAGGAGATGTCTTTTCTATCCATACTTTGTGGGGCTTGATATGAGCAATACTAAAAAGATAATGAGCAGCCCAATTTCCTGAACATAATATCAAAGCTACGAAAATTCAATGTTCTTCGGCACACAAAAATAGCAATTGAACGCCAATATGATCTAAGGTAATATTGAGACTTGATAGCTTCTACTAAAGATGTAACTATTGGAGAGGGATTTTATTTTTTTGTCACTAATTTTATTTTTTCGGGTAATGTGTTGAGCATGTTTTGAATAAAGCTAATGTAAGTAGCAATCTCGAGTAGAGCCAATTGATAATTTTCAATCTCATGCCTTTCATAGTTGGGGATTTTTCAAACTTGTCCAAACTTCCACCAGCTACAAGGATGCTTTTAATATTTTATTTTTTTTTTATGAAAAATGGTATACACATATTTGAAAACAAATACGAGACACTATGAGCTTACCTCAATAATATATTTAAGTATTTTGCAAACTGCTAAAATAAAATCAATAATCACTTATTTAACAAAATTATAAAATGACATATAGATATCTCATTAATCCCTTTCAGTGTTTCATTAATAATTAAAATATATTTCGTTAATATATATATATATATATATATATATATATATATATATATATATCATTTGTATACATATTGTACACCATCCAGTAGGTAGGTTAACATTAAAGATAGTTGAGTCAAATGAAATACACAAGTACTAAGTCTTTTCTAGCTAAAACTTTCCAAAACAACACTTTAACAACATCACACTTCTTTTTTATGTGAAAGATTAAATATTGTTGCAATCATAAAGTACACTAAGAATTTAATATCCCACCAAACCTAAAGTTTGATACTAGTTGATGGAAAAAACAACATAGAGAAACTAAGAAACACAGTCACAATAAAATAATATAACATGGAAACTCAAAATCCAAAGAAAACTCATGATTGTTGTTTAATAGTAATTATAAAATAACACTATGTGTAAATTTTTACGACATGTAAACTTCTCTCGAACACTCTAAAGCTCCAATACACTCACACTCTTCAAAATAAATATTTAAACTACATGTTGCAACACTCTAAGACAAGAGTATATACAAGAAAAAGAACAAAGTTAAATATAAGTTTAAAATGCTTCTAACTAATGCATCTTGTAACGAAGAATTAATAATGCATCTTGTAACGAAGAATTAATCGATATATATATATAACTTTGACCACTATTTTCTATCATACTAAACATTGTGCTACTTTTTCAATATGTTTCAAACAACTCCAATAGATAAAAGAACTTTAAAAATTAGGTTAGCTTCAAACAAAAGAAAGATAGAGTGTCTGAGATATATATTCAAAACAAATTGCTCATTTTGAATTCGATCTTTTACTGAAGTTATGTTACGGTGTTCGGGTTTTGGGTACGGTGTTTGAGTTTTGGGCTTCAAATTTAGAAACCATTTTGATAGGAAAGAAAATCCAAACCTTCGTGTTGCAACTATTAACAACTCTAGAAAAAAATTAACAATCCAAAAGACTTGGTACATATTTATGTTTCATCAAATACAAGTGTGCAAATATAGAGTCATGACAAATAATAAAACGAATGTGACGTATAGGTTCCATGAGGATTGATGTGGATAAGTTATAAGTATTCTCAAAGGTTAAATTGTTCCTTAACTAATGTCCCATAAACCTTACTTACAAAAAGTTTATGGATTGATGTACCATAAACCTTACTTACAAAAGATTTATTCCTTAACTAATGTCATATATATATATAAACCTTATTTACAATAGCATTTTTCCTTAACTATTGAGTTTTAGCTTTATAAACTTATAAATCAAATGAAATTGAGCAAATAATAATGTCATTACAACAACAATGTTATAGATATAAACACATGAGAGAGTAGAAATACAAATCATAATAGCAACTATCAGAGGGTTAATTGTAGCAATCAGATCTAGGCCTCCTTATTCAAACTCAAGCTCCAAATCTAGCTCCAATAGCTTCCAAATGGGGAGGAAATGAAGGATAGTGATGATGGAGTGATGGTAACTCTCAAAATTAGGTTAGAATTAGTCCCCGATCAGGTTTGAAGTTGTTGTCCTTTATATATGACAGTGTTGAACCACTTTTGTCTCTTCTTTTGTCATTTTATGCATAAATCAAATTTGGCCCAATGAAATAAAGGTAATAAATAGCTGAAATATTCCTTTAATGTGTCATAGTGTTTTGAGGTGCACCTTGTGCCCCTATGATAAGGTTATCACATTATGGGTCAACATCTTGTTGTCGTCTTACTTTCTCGTAGGGATGTTGCAACATTTTTGTAGAATTTTATCTAGCCTTGGCAATTAATTATATTCTAAACAACGTAAATCCAACATAAACTAGTCTAATATAATAAAAATGGCATTTAATCAATATTATAGTAAAAACTACTAATTTAATAAAAATATCTCATCAAGGATTTGATATTCAAGTCTAAAAATGGCTAAATAACTCATATTTAAAAGTTATCAACTTCTCCATATAAACTAGGGTCATATACATACATTTTGCATAATATTTGGCTTTGACACATTAAGAAACCAAATGTTGGAACATAGAGTATACTAGTATGTGTACGTGTGAATTGAAAAATATTAGAGTCTCATACCGGATTGTTTTCACACAATACTAGTGTATATAAGGTGGAGATGAGATTATTGGATAGTGCTCCAAGAGGTATGAAGTTTTGTAATGGGAGAGGACACATATCACTTGACCACCACAAGTGTGCGCCGCTATTTGTTCAGACGGATGAGCTAAGGTTGGGCGGTGTATTATTTTCTAAGATGTTGCGTAAGGAGATCGAAGTTTTGTAATAGGAGAAGATGCATATCACTTGACCAACACATGTGTGCGCCACTGTCTCTCTAGACGGATGGGCAAAGGTTGGACAGTGTACTATTTTTTTAGAAGTCGCGTCAATAGAATATTATTTTTTTAGAAAAAAAAAAATAGGTTTCATTCCATGTCTTATGCCTACATAAGTCCTCCACGTTCTAGTGTATGCCTCCATTGAGCTCAGTCTAGTCATTCATTTCCCAACGTTCAAGCGATTTGAGCATTCCTTTTTCTGACCATTTTTATTTTCCAACACTATATGTAATAGTCCAGTTCTTACTGTTACTGGTATATTTAATCACGATATTCTCGCCCCTTTTTTCTCTCATTAGAAAATACAAGTTCCATGAAAATCGAACCTAGTATCTAAGGGATAAGAAACATTGTCCATTCATTCTCACTACCAATTGAGTATAAATAGAGTACTCAACCATTTGACAAAGTACACCAAGTTGAATATATTTCTCACCTTGTCTCTTTTTCACCTTATGCTCAACACACTTTAGATCCACTTCTCCCTTCGATATTTATAGTGGTCTTAGAACCATTGTTCATTCAGTTTGTGAGTGATCTTAGCATCATATTTGAAGATGTATTTATAAAACAGATTCTACAGTGCAGTAGGAGTGTGATACAAATTTGACTAAATAATTTTATCTTAAAGACCTAGTGGTTGTTAGTTTGTCTGCACAATTTGAAGTAGTGCCACAAAATATTTTAAATAGTGACCTATTTCATGACTTAACTCAAATTTCTTCGAAGACAAATTTTTTTTCAAAACATTTTTATTTCAAAAACAACACCAAAGAACCAAAGCTGGTAATCATTGTTCATCCTTGTTTTGCTAGCAGGACTTCACTAAAGACTTTGAAGTTACAAAAACCCATTATTTTCTTTGTTTTATTTTTATAACGATGATATCAACTTGTCTAACGAATTCTCCTCTCATTTTTATGAATGCGCCAAAACTTGTATTTCATGTTTTCAACATGTTCACATAGTCTCCATGGCGTCTTTATGGATGTTTAAGGTTTACAACTGCTCAAGTTTCCAAATTTTCAGAGGCACCAATTTTTTATAATAAAAAAATATATATAGTAAAAAATTATATAATAAAAAATATTAAAGATTGAGGGGTTCAATTTTTTTCTTCTTAAATATTAGGCCTAAAATTCTAAATTTATAAATTGTTGGACGTTTATGTACGAAAAATGATGAGTCCTTTTTCATCCCTATAAATTCTTTGAGTACATTTAACTGTTTTCTAATACATGCATCGCTAATATAATAATCTTAATTATCCATATGATTGTTGCTTCTACTGAGATATGTTTTTCTAAATTAAAATTTTCAAAATCTTATTTGCGATTTACAATATTGTAAAGTAGATTAAATAGTTTTGCCTTGATTTCAATTGAAATAGATTTTTTAAACAATGCAAGGAGTATTATTGTTGCAGCCAAATTGATTTTATATTTCGAGTTTTTATGATAATAAAAGTAATTTATGAGAATAATATTTAACTTCAAAGAGTATGAAAAGAAGATATGATCAAGATTTGTAGAAGATTTGATCAAAATTTATCTACAACAAAATATATTAACATAATTAATTTGAAGAATTTACAAACGCAATTTAAACAAAATACGAACAGAATCAATCTGAAGAATTTAAAATCTCAATCTAAACAACATAGGAACATAATCAATTTGAAGAATTTACAAACGCAATATGAGTATAATATAATTCATAATTAAACAAAGACTAAATTGAAGCTCAAATTTTAACTATAAATAGATACTCGAGACTAAAGAAGAAAACCATCTAAAAGCATAAAATAGTAATCTTAGATTTCAAAAAGATAAACACTTGTCGAATAAGAAATATTATTTGAGTGTTCTTTTCTTAGAGTGTGAGAGTTATTATTATTATTATTATCAACTTTGTTATAAGCAAACACTTAAAGTTCCAAACTTTTGTATCCAACCCGATAGTGGTTTAGTTCCTTCTTCAATATGACGTTATCAGGTTGTTAGGGCAAGACTTGGTTTGTAGGATCAATGTCATTAGTTCATCAAAAGTTTGAGGTTGTCAAGCTATTTGGGAAGACTGGCTTGGAGGGTCACGTGTTTTGTAATTCAAGGTATTTGAATTAGTGTATGAAAGCATTCTAAATGAAGGAACTTGGTGTAGTCAAGTTAGTGGAAACCATGATAATCTACGTGTCGAATTATTTATGCTGTTATTGCTTGTTGTCTCTGAATCTAATTGTTTCTGCTCCAAGTAAGTCACCATAATTGAGCTAGTTTTTTTATTTATTTATAAATTATTAAAAAGTTATCAATTTTGGCAAACACAATTCAACCCCATTTATCGTGTTTGCACCTTCAATTATATTCAAAGACTAAAGATGGAAGTTGCTTCTACCGCGGAATGCTACTACTACATATATTGAGATTGATAGATCATTGTGAACAATGTTCGAAGTGATAGATACGTTGTATAACTACTAGCTATAATTATATTGTAGTTTTGATTTGATTTGAACTTTTTAATGTTGACTTATTATATTTATATACATGAATTATAAAAAGAATAAAGAGTTTGTATAAAAAACAACTTTAAACACCAAATTCAAATTTCGCACATAACACCTAAATTCTCGGAGTGTCCATGCTTACATATTTGGGAAGGAGAAATCATTGCAAGAATTGATCGGATTACTAATTGATGAGGATACCACAAGTAGTTAGTAAAAGATAAACACATCTCTTTTTTGGATCCTTTAGATAAACACATCTCTTAAAATTATATATCTTTTAGATTAGGTCATAATGAACTCTCTTTTAGATTGTCAAGTATATATTATTAGGTCATACTGAATCATTTTTTAGATTGTCAGGTATATATTACTTTTGTCCTTTTTATTATAAACATCCATTTGTTTTGTTAAGAAAAATTAGTAAGATAGTTAATGTATTTATTTTATATGTTAATATTTCTAAAATAACTTTTGTGGTCGTTGAACAGTATTATAATTAGGGAGTGAGGTAATATAATATTAATGTTCCTAAAATAACAAATGTATTTATGTTATATGTTAATGTTTCTAATAAATGCACATAGTAAATTGAAAGACCGTTTATATTTAAGGATTTTTTTTCTTCAAAATGATACTAATAATTTGGGATAATGTAGATGATGATTTCTCAAACATCTTTTTTACCAAGCCTTCTATTGGTTAAAAATATGAAAAGAAAATTAAAATTGAAGTCAATATAGTTGTTGATATATGAAGAACATGCTCTCGAGTGTAGCTTGATAAAGAAACACATGGAGAATATATATAATTGTAGAAACATATTAAGTTTGAAGTACAAATAGTGCACAGCTAAAGCAAGGAACTGTACCTTCTTGGATTATTATCAACTCATATTTACAATCAAAGCAATGTAACCTCCTTTTTGTTTTCAATAAAGACAACTAAATATTCGCAACAAAACATAATTAATATTCCAACTCTACATATTTGGTATCCAACATTGCCAGCCTCAAATGTCTTGCATTTGTTCAAATGGATTCTCTCAAATCCCACCACTTTCTACAATATGGATTAATTGAGTATTGGAAAATGAGAAATATTATTGAAACATAAAATTTGATACAAAATAGAATATAAATATAATATTATATATGACATTTTATAAAAAACAAAAAGTTACCTCCATTATATTTTATATGATGCTGTATTTGTATTTTATTTTATGTCAAATTTTATGTTCTAATAAGATACAATATCTAGATTAATTTACATGAAAAATGCTCTTTACACCAATCTCAAAAAAGTTTATAAAGTAAAACTACTAAAATTGTATGACTTTAAATATATAGTCCTTTGTCACATTCTAAGCTTATTGTCTCAATAAAATAGAGACCTCTGTTGCTCAAGTTTATAACGTATATATTTTTAAAATGATAATATGCATTTTGTATAATTGGACTTTTATGAACTTAAAAGATTAGTAATTGAATCATTTATTTCTTTCGTGAAATACAAATTATCCTTATCCTACATTTTATTTTCATCATTCTCTTCACCTCACCGATATTAATTCATTCTTTAGACGACACCACTTTTGCATGTATTGAATTTAAGTATGAGTGGTTAAATTTTACATCAACTATAAATATGGTAAATATTTGATACACAAGATAAGTAACTCATATATTTATTGCTTTCAAGTTTTGAGTGAAAATATAGTGTTAACATCTCATGTAATCTTAGAATATTTGACTCAGTGTTGGTCATGTACTTTTGGGACTCTCCAACAACATGGTCTTCACCTATAAATTGATTGTCTAGTCTCCTCTGCCACCGTTCATTTGGACGTACATGTCTCGTTAAAATGAACCTAAGATTATATATAATTGTACAAATTTCATTTGTTAAACAAATTTAACATTTTTTGCTTCGCATATTTCTTTAAGATAGACACATATTGTGGAGCTAAATATAATTAGAATCATAAATTTAGGATAGCCTAAAAAAATAACGAAAGTACACGATTTCTTGAGAAAAAAAAAAACAATTTATACATAT
>JBBPBR010000001.1:39704401-39751634 GCA_037974775.1 Cicer pinnatifidum | reverse complement strand
ATAGAAAAAATATGTACTGTAATATATTAAAAAATAAATAAAAACTTTATAATAAAAATGGGGAAATTTTGTTAGAAGTAGGAAGTTTCTGTTGAAGAACTTGTGGAACTTATAAAACGAATTTTTGTCTACTTAAGAATAAAATCTATAGAAAATTAATTTTTATTGCAAATTCAGCAAAAGTAAATAAGGAATAAGATTAAAATAATAAGAAAAAAATGGATAAAATATAATATATTTTATAACAAGCAATAAGTTCAAATGTCAATCTAATGTTTGTTTGTCAAGTGATAAACCTTAACTAGTCATTATTTTTAAAGTTATTTTGAGTCTATTGTTTAGTTTAATTCTTTCAGTTTAATATTTATTTTATAGTTATTTTGAATAATTAGTTCTTCGATTAAATAAATTGTTTTTGTTTTTGTTTTCTTGAATAATCAACTATTTTGTGTAGTTTTGTATTGTTTCTTTAGTTTTACGCAATGCTTTAGTTTAGCGTAGTGTTGAATTTTGGTAAAAAAAAATAACAAAATTCTAGTGCAATTTTTTAATCATATAAGGAGTTGTAGACATTCAAATGGATTTAATTTAGTTGTCAATGAAAACTAACATCCATGGCTACAACTTTCATGAAAACACTTAAACACAATTTGGACTTTAAAGGACTATAACCCAAATGAATTCATTTTTCATTTTTTGAACGTGTGTGAGTCGACTCACTTGATATGTGAATCGATTCACTAGTTTAGCTGTTTAAAGGTTGTTATAGTAGTTGCATTGACCAAGTCTATCCATGCATCATATATTTTCATTTATTTCTAAACACAAGAATAATTTCACCAATTCCTCGTACTTAAGAATTCAAGATCATATCATAGATTGAAAACTCTTTTTTGATCAAGTTGGGTGTGCAATCGAGTTCTGAAGTCAGAAACAACATTATTGATTCTTGGGGTGTCTATTCTAGATACAAATCATCGGAGGATATTAGTGTATTGCATATCAAGGGCTAAAGAATTTTTTTTAAAAAAAATAAAAATAAAAATTCCTAGATAGGTATTTTTAGGTGGCTATCTTGCAAGAGTAAGGTATGATCTTCATCTTGAACATAGATCTGTCTTTAGAATTTGGAGGGTGTTCTAAGATTTTATGTAAAAGAGAGTTTAGAAAAAAAATGTTTATGTGCAAGACTCTGTAACATCCTTCGAAGGATCTTGTAAACACTCATAATCAATAATCAAATGAACAAATATCCCATTTTATTGAATGTCAACATGATATACTCTACGAGCAAGGACGAAGTAGAAGAATTGGGATAAAATCTTGTCTTAATTTTGTATGTTGAATGAAAATTTATTTTTAGCATTGAATAGCATATTCACCTTGATTGAAATTGCAAAATCTAATATCTTAGTGTTTCTATTAATTGTGATTCATAATGTCTTTGTTGGAAGATCTTGTTATATTTAACATTTTCCTTTACTCTACCAAGCCATCTGACCAACCTACTTGTACACTTAATATTCTCCAACCTACTTGTACACTTAATATTCTCCAAGATAAATATGCTTAATTGTAATCCGACCAACAACCTATGGTATCTTGTTGTAAGCTCTCTAAAGATGGGGTTGACATGTTATCAAATCCCTCATTCGATAGGTTTGTTGAATGAACTCTATAATATGCATCCATCGCCTGTCTTGGGATCTCCTTTATTGTTAACAAAATTTGTTAATTCATCGTTGCTCTTTTGGAATCTCACTAGGTTGTTGTGAAGCGAATTATCCTATACTTAAAAGGAAATGTGCATCACATGTTGCAGTTTCACCTTGCCTCCACTCCCAAAATTTGTCTCTAAGAATGTTTTGTGATGTTGGCTAGGCAAGAGATCTTGATGTTAGGAATTTTACTTTTGGAGTGCTATTTACTTTGGTCTAAATCTCATATCTTGGTGGTCTCATAAGTAGTATGTGGTAGCTCAATCTAGCATTAAAGATGAATATCGTAGCTTGGCTCAGGTCACTACTAATTTACTATCGGTTCAAACCTTCCTTATTGAATTGAATTGCCCCTACATTATCCTTGTGGTGGTTTATGATAGTCATTTATAGTTTTGTTGGCCCACAATCTTGGCTTGCAGACTAGGACCAAACACATCGAGATTGACTTGCTATTTTTTACAAAGGATGTGTTGGGCAAGAAGCTTTATGTTCTGGAAGATGATCATGAGTTTGATGTCCTTATATTACATGTATCCTCCTCCAAATTTCTATTGTTGTACTCCAAGATCAACATGGTTACTCTTGCCTCCTATGCAAACCCACCTTGAGTTTGTGGGTGAAGGGTGTGTGAGAATCTGTGTATAAATAAATAGGTTTAAATATGTCTTTAGTCCCTGCTAATATATTACTTTTTGATTTTAGTCCCTGTAATGTTTTATTTATTTATTTAATCCCCGTAAAATAAGAGACAATCGATTTTGGTCCCTAAAAAAAGAGCTGATAAACTGTCACGACACATGGGTCTATAAATACACACCAACACATCATCTTTTATGATATATTAAAAATTAAAATATTTATATTATTAATTAATAATTTTATTTATTGATTATTTAATAATTAGTGTTATTTTATAAAAAAAATATGAATAAAAGTTAAAAAAAGGATTTAGGGTTTTTTAGAAAACTCTTCATTCTTTTAATGTTGATTTGACATTAGGTACCAAAGTCGATCATCTATGATTTTACATGGACTAAATCCAAACAAAACAATTTATAGGAACTAAAATAAAAAAGTAGTATATTTGCATGGACCAAGTACATATTTAAACTAAAAAATATTAGTATTTTATTAGTATAAATTGTGTAAGAAGTTGCCCTACAATATTAGTTTGCATGACAAGCTACAACTTGTAATAGTTAGTTAGTGACAATTGTTCTTGCTACTAATAATTGTGCATCTTAAGAACAACTATGTACATTTATTATTCTTCTTGTAATTATTGAGAAAACAAAACATTCGACACATAAATTCAGTTATAAAATGTCTTCCAACTCTTTCTCTACCTCTCTCAATTCTTACACCACCACATCTATCACTAACACTTGTCCTTATTCTATACTTGTAATTCACAAATTTGTAAGGATAATATAATTTTCAATCTCCAAATATGGTCTAATTGTTCAAATTTAAATGTACATTTAAATTAAATTAGTATACTATGGAAGCGTTTATCAAGACTTAGTTCTTACAAGAATTAAACGCTCACTTTTTAGATGTACTATACATTCGAATATTTAGGAGTGTTCTTGTAGACAAAACTAACAATAAGAAAAAAGTTACAAAAACAATGAAATGTGCATTGTTTAGGGTTCAATACATGAAGATTGAGATGAAGAGGATCACCAACATGAGTTGTAATGGAGTTTTGTTGTTTATTTAGATCAACAAATATTAGCAATGTTACTATTTTATTATTCTCCATATTTGAACTTTGGTCTTTTTACTCAATAACTTCTTTAATTTTGAGCTCAATTAGTTGAGCAACCCAACCCCCAATGGTTTTGGGTTTCTATCCACATTGGTTCGTGTGAGAGAAGATAATGAATAAAAAATGAAATATATAATTTAAAAAAAAAATTTGTTTGAAGTTGTACATCATAACAAATCCCACTCAAAATATATTTGGTGAATGCTTATCTAAACCTCCAATGTTTCAAGTTTTTACTGAATTATTGCTTCTGGTGTAAATTACACTACCATATTCTAAATGTTTATATATTTTTGGTTAAATTCCTTCCAATCCAACCCAAAAAGATGAATGGAGGGTTTTTGGAGTGATTTTTTTTTTGAAGTTATAAGGTAAGAAAACAACATTCTTAAGAAAATGGAGGGTGCAAAACATAACGTCAAAAATATGTCCTTTTCAAAATCTAACGAACCCAAAGCCCGTTAAGAAAATGACCACAAAATCTAACGAACCCAAAGCCCGTTAAGCAAATGACCACAAAATAAAAGGAACCCACAAAATAAGCAAAACAACTTTCTCCGACATATGCATTTATAATCCCTTCGTTTGGATTCCTCTTCAAATTCTCACTACTTCCCTCGTTCCTTTCATTTCCCTTTACACCCTCTCTCTTATTCACTATTTCTGACAAACTCTCCGATTAGGGCATAATCGTCCCCGCTACGTTATGCCCCTCTTTATCACCGACGAAGAGTTCTCGCGGTTATCCGGCGACACCACCGCCGTCGCCGCCAAAGCCGACTCCTTCATCCGCGGCCTCCTCAACGAACTCGACACCGTCCGCGCTAAAGCCGATGCCTCCGACATCAACGCCGAACAGAACTGTTCCCTCGTCGAGCAGAAGTATCTCTCTCTAGCTGCTGAGTTCTCTAAGCTTGAATCCCATGCATCTAACCTACAGTCTTCTCTTGATCAACACCTCCGTGATCTCTCTGATGCACATGCGAAGAGTCACCAAATTCAGTTGCAATTGGTGCGTTTCACACACGTTTCGAAATTGTAGTAGTTGTGGCATAATTGTGCATACTTTCTATTGTTTTTATAATTTATTTATTTTCACTTTAAATGTTTGTACTAATTTTACATTTTATATTAAGTTATTATTTTCTTGTTTAGACTAGTTTATAGTTTTTGGAGCTTCTCAATTAAAATTAAGTTTACGATTTTTCATTTATGGCAAAGTTCTATGAGCTTATATGTGCGTACAGAGCTAAACGAGAGAGCTTAGAGAATAGTTGAATTGGAGAAGCTTGTGTAACTTATATTTGTTTCAAAAATTGTTATTCTAAGTTTCTTTTAATATTTATGTTTATTTTATCATAAGAGTATCAGGCGAAGTTTGTCCATACTGGCCCAAGGTTTAGAATATTTAAAATTGGTCGCATTCCTGTGTAGTGTTGTGTTGCTGTTTTGACGTTATTGGTTTTGGGTTTTGTAGGTTGAGAAGGATAGAGAGATTGAGAGGTTGAAGACGGAGGTGAGTGAGCTGCACAAGTCAAAGAGGCAGTTGATTGAGTTGAACGAGCAAAAGGATTTGGAGCTTAGTGAGAAGAACACAACAATTAGGAGCTACCTTGAAAAGATTGTGAGTTTCTCTTCCTTTTGGTGCTGTACTTGGTTTGGTTTCTTTGGTGAATGGGTTTGCATTGATCTTTGTGTTTCAATGGTGTTGTTATAGGTCAATTTAACAGAAAATGCTGCCCATAAAGAAGCACGCCTTAGTGAAGTTGAGGCTGAATTGGGGAGATGCCGGGCTGCTTGCACTCGCCTCGAGCAGGTTAGTTATAAATTTTCTTGGATTTACCATTGGTTTTAATGCCCGGAGAGATTATCAGTGCTACTTAATTCCATCAATAACTCTGTTTTTTCTCGTTAATGGCTAATTTCTAAATAGATAACAGTCATACCCATGCAATATAATAATTTAAGTAAACTTCGACGTGTTAAATGAACTGGTCTGCTTTGCTGTTGTCTGAAATGGGGAAATGTTGCTAAACATCTATTGCTTGTGTTTTGTGTTCTACATTTACTCGTTTTGTTTAGAGTGAACACAGAACACTTGCATTTTTATTTCACTTAAACCGTATAATGCATGTATGCAGGAGAAGGAGATTGTCGAGAGGCAGAGTGCTTGGCTTAATGAGGAGTTGACTGCTAAAATTAACAGTTCCTTAGAGCTGCGCAGAAAGCATACAGAATCGGAAGCCGATATATCTTCCAAACTTGAAGATGTGAGTTTAATATTATAATAATAGTAAATTTCTATTTACTTTGAATTTTAATGTTTTTATTATTTTTTTGTTTGATCGTAATTTGATCTTTTGTCAATACTTTCAGGTTGAAAGACAGTTCAGTGAATGCTCTAAATCTCTACAATGGAATAAGGATAGAGTTAGGGAGCTAGAAATGAAGCTTAAATCTATGCAAGAGGTTGAAAACGTTCAATTCTTTATCTTGACATGTGATGTATGAATTCCTTTCATCCGAAACCCTGCTTGATTGAGCTTTTATGTGTTTCTAGGAATTAATATCAGCAAAAGATGCTGCTGCAGCCAACGAAGAGCAATTATCTGCTGAGCTTTCAACTGTGAGTGCTTTGTCCTTCCCAAAATATTTCAAATATTGCTATTATATGCTTAAGCATTGATATAGCTGCATGCCTATCTGTCTTTCTTTTTCTGTGGCACAATAGTTGTATCTGTTGGAGATAGGAGTTGAATGAAAGAAAATAAATTTGGTAAATTTAAATTTGTATTTACAATGCTTGGAAATGGCAATAGGCTGAAGCATTATAGATTGATAGCTTATGACTAACGGTTAGTTTTTCATAATTAAATCCTGTATTTAATCCATCGGCAGTTAAATTTTGCGCTTGTAGTAAATTTGATGTTCTTTTCATCACTTCCATCAATGTTTTTTAAGGAATAGTTGCTTAGTGATTTGTTCTATTGTTAATGTTGAAGTTGTGGGATTTTAGAGAAAAGGAGGAGAGAAAATAATAAGAGTTTGAATATTATTGGTAATAGCTTAATGCTGGCTTGATTACAAAAGACTCAATACTAATATCTATTTATAGAAAAACATAAACTCAATACTAAATCAAGAACAAATCATAATAATAATTAGAGATATTCTAAGATATCTTTATGATTATAAATTGATCATTGAAAATAACTCAAGATACTATAATATAATATAAAATATATTATAAGATATTTTCTAATACTCTAACACTCCCCCTCAAGTTAAAGTTTATTAAGCTTTAGCTTGCTACAAGAAAACAGTGTTTTGCTCCACAAAATAATAAAATAGATGGAAAGGCAACTCAGGGATGCATGTGAAGTCAAAGAGAATTGCTATAAATATAGTCTAGCCAGATAGTTTGATTGATCATCAGCCTGAGAGAAATTTATGGCAGGCGATTGAATAAAGCAAACTCCTTTCTTCTAAAAAACTACATTTGGAAGCTTCAAACCAATAATAATGGAGACTCAAAATATTTAAACTTGAATCTGCTTCAAGGAGAAAGAGGCGTGTTTCAAGGAGAGAATGGCAAGGCCAGTGCATCTGGGACAAATTGCCAAGATAAAGTAAGTCATGAAAATAAAAGACACCGTTAGAATAACCACCAACAGAAGAAATTATCACTAATATAATTCATATGTGGAAAAAGGGACACCACTAGAATGTTCGTCGGTGGGAATATAAGCAACTATTATAATCTATTAGTAAGAACTAAATTGCATGACAAACACCGAAGAAAAAACAGCGCAACTCTAACGAAACGAAACAATGATCAATCAACAAAGTAAGAAAATGCATCCAAAACAGGAGAGATAATAGTTGTTTGAACAAGGACACATATTTTCGTTGATCAAAATTGAAAAGTAAGGGCAGATCTGGAACCGTCGTTGAGAGAATAGTCGTGCACCAAGAAAGTATAAAAGAAAGCCCAAAATCTTCACCATCAAAACCATCTGAAAACAATTGGGGAATCTAGCCATGGGATGGGTGACCGTACTCCATCAAAACCAAATTGGGGATCTTGTTAACAGAAGTAGGAGTGCGACTTTTAGCACTCACACCATTTGAGACAACATTAGAATTTCCATTAGCTGCTTTCATAGAGAGAGGCTTTTGATCAGCAGCTGCAGATGTGGAAACATCACCCTGAGGATGGACAACAGGTGTAGGTGTGAGTGGCCCACTGGTTGGAGTCAAGGGTTGAAAATATGGAGGATATGTTGAGGTGCATACATCTGACCATCATTTCTCATGGTTGGAACTGGAGATCCATCTGGAGAATAGGGGCCATAGGGTGCATATCCATATCCATGATGATAGAGAAGAGACCCATTATCCCCTTAAACTCCAGAAGTCATATCAACTGCCTCCAGATTCAAATATCTAGAATAATCATCCCAATCATTACCAGTCCCATCATAACCACCATAATAATAGGCTATAGATGGATAACCATTTGGGAGGTAGCACATGGTGGGATCCATAAAGTCCTGCAACACAGGGGTTATAGACCGTTCATATGATGGGATCTAGCCATTCACATGATTTCCTGAATCAACTGTTCCATATTGATTGCCTGTAGGCTTCTTGTTCGGCTTAGGGATTTCCAAGGCCTTGGGCTGAGTGTCTAATGATAACTTCAACAACTCATATGTTGTTTGATCGACGGGATTTGCAACAGTTGCCATATCAAAATCAATAACAAGATCTCATTCTTTCTTCCAAAAAATTTTGAGAAACAGAAACCCCCACTCTGAATAGAGATAGGGTTTTAAGCCCAAATCCTTACAAACCCTAACCGAAACGACTTGGCCAACCTGATCGAACAGATCGTAAAGTTGAGAATCGTTGTCATTTAGGTCAAGGTCACCAACATACAACGACGTCATAATGAAGTTCGGGTTCGGTGTGGCAACCACACCGTTCAAAGGAGCTGACACGGTGGCGGGAGTTTGATGCTGAACTTGAACTTGAGCCATCACCACTTCAAATTGATGATAATTATAAATTAATAAAAATAAACCCTAATCAAACGACTTCACAGTTTTTTTGTGTGTGTGTGTAAATACACTAAGGATAAACCCGCCGGTGATTGGAACGGATAAGGGATATGGCAGAGAAACTTAAACCTTTTTGGATTTTTATTTTCTTCATTTTTTTGTGTGCGATGAACAGTACTGTGTGTGATGACAGTGTTGAGGATGAACAGTACCAGCGCGATCAACAGTACAAGCAACGATGCGATGAACAGTACCACACAATGAATAATACTGTGACTGATCTGCTGAAAAATAAATGAAAAGTTACAAAGAAGGGGTAAACCGGAATTGGGATTAGAAAAGAGAAACTATGATTATATTCCCTAATTGTTGGGAACTCGACAACGGAATAGAGGCGGGATCGTTCAAGGAAGATCGAAATAAGTTGTAGATACCATGTTGAAGTTGTGCAATTTTAGAGAAAATGAAGAGAGAAAATAATAAGAGTTTGAATATTATTTATAATAGCTTAATGCTGACTTGATTACAAAAGACTCAATACTAATATCTATTTATAGAAAAACATAGACTCAATCCTAAATCAAGAACAAATCATAATAATAATTAGAGATATTCTAAGATATCTCTATGATTATAAATTGATCATAGAAAATAACTCAAGATACTCTAATATAATATAAAATATATTATAAGATATTTTCTAATAATTAATTACATTGCATCCAATGATCGAAGTAAACAATAAAGTGGATGGTGGTTTCCTTGCTAATTCTTTCACTGTCCATTAATTTAAGACTCCCACTTACCGGTTACAATCTCATAATAATTAAACCATTTATTCACCATGAGACATGAATATGATGACCTGTGGAATTTATTACATATAGTTTGTCCATATTGGAGGATAAAATTGATTATGTTTATAGAGAGAGAATGCCATGCATGATGCTGTTTACTTTATAGAATCTGAAGTTTCAGCTTCATAGCAACCTTAGCACAACAACGTCTGTAACGACTGATGAGTAAATGGTTTGTAGTCGTACGTTTCCCTTGGTCGCTGTTTTTGTAGGAGCATTGTGTCTATGAATGTCAAACATTCTTTAGTATTATTTGATAATAAAATAAATTTATGATTGAAAAGAGTGGTGAATTACAATAATGACAAGGATGGATGGGATATCCTTCAAAACAAGTAAATCATTGTACAATGAAGTGCTTGAAAAACAAGATGCAAAAAGGCTGCCCGTTACTGTGGCATACCTGAGATAGTAGACCTCTTGAAGCAACCTTGAGCAGACAGTCTAAGAGAATTTAAAAAGTAACTATCCCGTTACATGTTTGGGGTCATAGGAAAATTAAGCAGCAAATGACACTAACTTGGAAAAGGAATGAGGATTGTTCATGACGGTGTTGTTAAATTTCTGCCATGGCGTTATAGCATGGAGGATTTTGTGCCAGCTACCCTAGGCCATAAATTCTCATTTGAGGTCCTAACAACACTGATTTTAAGTTGTATATTTTTTATATGTAGCTGAATTTGAATATATCATGTTAATAGGTCAATAAGCTCAATGAGCTCTACAAAGAGAGTTCTGAGGAATGGTCAAGAAAAGCAGCAGACCTAGAGGGTGTTTTAAAAGCGATGGAGGTGAAGTTTGTTTTCTATTACAGCCTTCTAATGTTTGGAATTTGTCGAATTAGAGATTTGAGTGCTTGAATGTTTTTGGTAATATTTACTTGTGTTTAATCAGTCACATCTAAAGCAAGTTGAAGATGATTATAAAGACAGACTTGAGAAGGAATTATCTGAGAGAAAGCAGTTTGAAAAGGTATAGTATTCTTCGTCAGCCAGGTGCCAATGTTCTGTATTTGTTTGCTTTCCCCTTTTGTATTGAACACGTTATTTGAACAAATGGTAATTAACTTAACCTCTTCCATAAGCTGTGTTTTAAGCTTATTATAGGTAATGCTTGATGATGATTAGTGCTTAGATGATACGGGGCGACTGTTTTCTCATTTTATTTGTGGGTACTTGGTAGATATTGACTTAAAATTTATCATGTGCGAAATGTACAAATAGTCTAATTTTATGTCTATTTGGGTTAATGTAGGAGACTTCTGATTTGAAAGAAAAGCTTGAAAAGCTTGAAGCTGAAATGGAGACAAGAAAGAAGATGAATGAACTAAGCAATCTTCCACTCAGAAGTTTCTCCACTGAACCGTATGTCGTTCTTGATCTTTCAAAGCACTTGGTTATACTCACTTTCCCATCTTATTCCTGTGTGTGCTGCTTTTCTCGCTTAAGTAGCTGGAGATGTCAAGGGTGCAGCATAAATAGATAGTTTCATGCTCATTTGTTGGTTGAGAAACTAGGACTGAAATATGCAAAAATTCGCCACTTCTTTTTTGAAAGATGATGTAGCTCTACTAGATATATAAGTAACCTAGCCATGGTGAATAACAGGATTTCCACTGTTGATAGCATTGAGCAATGGTCATGATCATTTCATGCATTTGATTGTAGTGTTGGAATGCAATATCCAATAGGAATTAGAATTTACTTTAGAAATAATAGGGTAATAACTAATAACTACATTGTTTGAAAATAAAAACATATTTCAAGCAAATAACAAAATATAAAACAAATGGAACTAAAATGCGGGATCAAAAGACAAATAAAAACCGACTTTTTTGGTTAACATCCAAGAGAACTACAGTATTTGAAAAACAGTTTTTAAAGTACACTACAATAAAAAAATAAGCAAGTAAAGAAAGAAAAAGAATATCCACAGTGCAGGAAGCAAAAGAAAAGTAAAAGTAGAGCAGAGTAAAATCGAAAAACACAGCAGGAATTGTAATTGAGTATCATACCAGTATGAGTTCTTGTTTGATAAAGACTCTTTATGAAGTATTAGTGACTAGTGAAAGCTAATGTTCGTTATCATTTTGGCATTTTGTGCAAGATAAACATATTAGTTCTGAAAAATCCTTAATTATGGCCCATGCAGGCCTTTATTTTCTCCTAGAAAAATATTTTTTAGTAGTTGTTTTTTTGTTACAGGTGGCTGACATCTATTGTAGATGATAGCATGGATGAAGAAAATAATGCATTAGTCTCAAAAATCCCTGTTGGGGTTTCTGGAACAGCATTAGCTGCTTCACTTTTGAGAGATGGGTGGAGTGTGAGTTATTTAAAATTTAATTCTAATTCTTGAGCCGTTGTCTCATTTGATTTGCACAGTTAAATCTTCTTACTGTATCCTTCTATTTGTTGCAGTTGGCGAAGATGTATGCAAAATACCAAGAGGCTGTTGATGCTTTGAGGCACGAACAATTGGGAAGGAAGGAGTCAGAGGCAATTTTGCAACGGGTATGACTGATGTGCTCGTCTTTTTATGTAACATTGACATAACAGAAATTTGACTGAACATTTATAATAATATAGTTCTTCATGTATTTCTACTACTAGTTAGTTAAAACAATGAAGCATTTTGATATAATTGAATGTGCCTTAATTCCCAATTTAAGAAAATTGAAATTTTATTGAAGGACCCTAAACTTCCAATTTTCACCAGCGGTTTTTCAGAATTAGGATAAGTCAGAGTTGGAGCGAGTAAGAAAAAAAGAATTACAGGATATTTGGAGACCTGTGCTCTTCACAAACTCAGTCCAAATACTCTCAATGCCTTTCTTTTCTCTACAACTATTACAACTACACAGCTGTAGTTCGTTATTCTGTTTACAAGGACCTCTTGTGTTTTGATCCCTAGTTTCTTGCCTACTTTTAACACAACAATTCCTGGTTGGAATCTCGACCAAGTAATTGTGTGTATGTAATATCTGTTTGAAAGGAATTGGTTTCCCTTTATTTTGATCAAACACTCAAATGCAATGTAATGTGCCTACAGAAAACCAATGACATTATGTTTGATGCATATTACAAATAAATTAGTACATTAGAATTGGCTTAAATATGTAGTACATTTTGGTTGCACTTCAAAGGTGAAACCTATGAATAAAAACCGGACCTAATATTCTCTTTTGTTCTGTTTGCATGTTAAAAGTTATCTATTCTTTATGAATAGCAAATATTGTTTCCAATACAGCTTTTTTGGTGGCATTTGTTGCTAGTCGATTGTTCACCGTGTTATCTTTTAAGTTTTTCATTTTTTTTTTCAATTTTCAATATATTAAATTTATTAATACACATGTAAACACAAGTAAGTATATTTATTGAGAGATGATGCAATCCTCAATGAACTTTTTCAGGTTCTATACGAGTTAGAGGAGAAAGCTGAAGCCATAGAAGATGAGAGAGGTATATCTTTCTGTTAAGTTAAATGGGAGTCACTAAATAATTTGTTAACTTAGAGAAGAAGATAAAATTAAGTCTTGTCCTGTCCACATTTTTGTCCTTATTGTTATGTGACAAGGTCAATGAGTAATCGAAATTGCCAGCACTTGTGATCAGCTTTGATCACCTTGTAAGCTCGTAGGATCGGCGTTTAAACATGATCCTGTTTTTTGGGATGTATTTTTCGACACTTTTGAAAACCTATTTTATGGTTTAAAACAAAACTTTAACCCAATTTCTCGTATCTTCCCTCCCCTCTGCCTCTCGCGGCCAGCAGCAGCAATGACCTGTGGTCGTTCTTCTCCACAACTAAAACAGCTGACAAGTTTTAGATGCTTCTGAGTCCTGTTAATTTCACCTGTTAATCTTGGTGTGTAAGAGAATACTCATTCTGAAAAATTGTTACTGTTCAGTGTACTATTTTTCTGCTCACTAAACAATTGCAGTTATTTATACAGTTACTTAGACAGTTGTTATTGTCAGTTAGTTAGAAAAGACTGCATCTAATATATACTTCCTGTAGTAGAGCTAGAATATGTTGTGACGTTCATCATCAATAAATATCTGCATTCTTGAATAGTTGTTCTATTATTTTCTATTAATTAATTAATTATCATATTTCTATATTAAAATCTATTCAATGTTGTAGCGAAGATCTTACTATCCATATTCTGATCTAGCAATTTATGATCTAATTCCTCTTTCCAATCCTGATTGAATGTGAGTGAAAACAGTGTGAGTGATTCAAGTCACAAAGATATATGAATCTGAGTGTGTGAGAAAATGGCATCATACATGAGGTTACAGCACCTTATACACCTCAACACAATGGTTTAGTTGAAATAAGAAACAGGACCATTTGTGATATGTCTTAATTACAGGAAGCAGTCATGTAGAAATTGAGCAATTTAAGTCTGTGATGAAAGCAGAATTTGAAATGACGGACTTTGGAGGCTGGTGGCATAGGAAAATTGGTGATCATAAGAAAGAATGGTGGAGAGGTTGTGTTGGAACAGGTGCTATATGTGCCTGGACTTAAAAGTAACTTCCTAAGTCTTGGTCAATTGGTGCAAAAGGGTTTTCAAGTGACTGCAAGAAATATATGAGAAGAAAAAGAGCAGTTAACAAGCATTGTTAGCACACGGTTCCAAGAAATGGGATTGGTGCCAATAATGGGTGGTCGTTGTTTTGTATTTGCACCTACATATTCTCATTTTGATTGTGCTAGTTTTGTTATTTTTCAATTCTATTTGTAATACTACTTGGGGGTAAATACACAATGATTGGGTAATTCATTTTGGAGTTTTTGATAGGCTGTGTAATGATGATAATTCATATTTAATCACGACAAACTTTTAAGCAAAATATGCTTGTACCTGTGTCCGAGTTCATCATCGTGATAAGAGAAAACATTAAAATGACTCTGAATATTATTGAATGAATCAGTTAGTTAGAATGAGGTGACTCTAAGTTTATATAGCTTGGGTCAATTTATACCTATAGCCTTACAGCTTGCTGATCAAGTTTCCTATTAACCAATGAGAGTGTGACAGCTGTCACCTCTAACTAACAGAAAAGAAATCTGACTATCTAAGGTACAGTTCTATATGTAACAGTTCTGTACAGTACAATTAACAAACATAATTTCATCAAGTAGGTATATCTCTTACAACCTGATGTTACTGTAGACTAAGAGCTATGCAAGTATTCTCTCTCTCACATTCAGTTCCATACCTTTTTTGCTAAAATAAATAATTGACATTCATGTAGTGGAGCATGAAAAGATGACTGAAGCATACTCTTCGATGAACCAAAAGTTGCAACACTCCTTGAACGAAAATTCTAACTTAGAGAAAACCATCCGGGAACTGAAGGTATGATAACAAAATACAGTTTTATCCGCTAGTTTCTTGTTTTATTTAGATTTGCTTAGTATATCTTTTGCAGGTTGACCTCAAAAGGCATGAACGTGAATATAATCTTGCCCAGAAAGAAACTGATGACCTTCGGAAACAGGTAAATTGGAGTGTCCTCATTTTCTATTAGTTTTCTATGTTTGCATATGTATTTCATCAAGCAGTTTGCTCGAGCTTAGTTTGGAGTATTCCTTTTTGCTATTATTGTCGCTGTAATAATGTGACCGTTAGTGCAAATTGCGTGCTTCTGGAAAAGCAAGAGGAACTGTCAAGTCTATTCTAAAAGGTGGGCTTTGTTGCATGGATCAATGCTTAGATACTACTAGGCTCTATGCTAACCAAAATTTCAGTTAGACCATTAAGTTTATGGTCTTTGTTGTTGGTTTCCTTTTCTCCTAATCATTTGCTAGGTCTTCTAGTCCCATTTAAATTGGATTAGTTTCCATTTGTCATCTTTTCAGTCTGAACTGGTCTTCTTCTCACATGATCAAATTCGGTGCTTACGATGCACTCTCTAACACACTTTTCCCAACACACATTCTCATATTGATCAAATTATCTTATGTAACATGCAATTTGTGGTCTGGTCTCAAATCTTTATTAATATAACCAAAACTTTGCTAGTTCGTACCTTGCTGCACTTGGTGAAAATATAGAACTTTAATTTTTAGTTAATGAAAACTGTCCCTCTGTTAATGTCAGTTGTACCAACTCAGAGAGTTGGTGCAGGTTAGCCCCTAATTAGTGAAGGTTAAGGGTCAGTGATATATAGCTGATGACCTCTCTGGTTTAGTAACAAGAATCACTTTCACCAATACAAAACAAATTATAGAACAATGTTTCTCTCTGTTTTTTATCCTTTCTCATACACTTGCCTCTATCCATTACTCAAGTTTTGTATGTAATCAACTCATCAACCAAGACTATTCACATGGACAAAAACTTTATTGTGGAATGTGGAGTGGCTTTTGGATGACCTCATTAAATATGTCTAAGAGACTAAGACTATGAAAGATGGTTGAAGCATCCTCTTAGATTTTTCCGTTGGGCCTAACTCAATCAGACAAACCAGCTTGTAAAGTCAGTAATGCTTTCTACTTGTCAACACTTTTTCAGGTCATATCGCATCTAATATTGGACTTTAAACACACTTTCCCCATGCCCTACATTGTACATTTGAAGATTGAACTGGGTGGCCCAATGGGTCCATGATTTCGAGTTGTGCTTAACTCAGCTCTATAAAACCAATTTGTAAAACGAGGGATGACTCAAACTTATATGCACTTTTTCTAGCCATATCACATCTAACGTGAGACTCTTATACACTCCCAAAGTCAACCTTCTCGTTAACCTATTGTTTTAGAAAAATCCTTTTATTTTACCCACATGTTAGCAAACTAGTTTTACCCAATAATACATATCCTTTATAACTTGGTTATATGCAATATTATGGACCTTTTTCCTGCATCCCAGATGACATATCTTGGCTCCCTTTTCTTTCTTATCAATGTATATAAAGACTTTAGATTCATAAAGACCTTGCATAAGGTCATTTTTTTCTTCCTATTTAGCTGTGTTTAATTACAGTTTTTATTACATGTTGGATTTTGTCTGATGTTCACTTTTTGTGCATTTTTAGTTAACTGCTTTATCTTTATCACAAAATCCCAAATTTGTTTAGTTTTAAAAGAAGCTTTTTCTAGAAACCCCGAGTTTCAGCTTCAACTAAATGATAACATTTTTCTGGATCTTTCTTAGAAGCAAAATTTATAGTTTTTTAAAATGTACTTTCTTGTACCAAAAAAGTTGTCTCTGAATGGCCATTATATAAGTGTGTTTGCATAGTAGTGATCAGTGTCATGATTTTATCTTTATGACCTCTGGTATGGTTTAGCTTATTGACAAATTTTTTAAATTATAAATTCATTAATTGATAATTGAATCTTTATAGGTGACAGTACTTTTGAAAGAATGCCGAGATATACAAGTTCGTTGTGGGGCATTTAGTGATGAAATCATTGATAATGCAACAAATATTGCTTCAAGAACAAGTACGGATACTGAAGCTGAAAATGTCATATCAGAGCACCTGGTATGGTTTTGTGAATTTATGTCATAGTTTTTGAACGTGTGTATGTCATTCTTACTTGTGTTCAATTCAATTTGTGACACAGTTAACCTTCAAGGACATTAATGGACTTGTTGAGAAGAATGTCCAACTCAGAAGTCTTGTACGCAGTCTCTCTGGACAGCTTGAAAATCAGGAGTTGGAATTCAAGGTTGATTGGGAAAGATTTTTTTTTTCTGTTCTTATGCTCAGCATGTAAAGGCGCCTATAATATATGGTTATTATTTTATACTATTGAATTGTAGGAGAAGCTTGAAATGGAACTAAAAAAACATACCGAAGAAGCTGCTTCTAAAGTTGAGGCTGTTCTGCGGAGAGCAGAAGAGCAAGGGCAGATGATTGAATCGCTTCATACATCTGTAAGCCTTTATAGTGTTTTTTCCTGGTGTGGGTAAAACACCAGACTTATAGAACCCTAAATCTAATGAAACAGGGTTGGCCCAAATGCTCCAATTTATTCTGGCCCATTTGTTATGTTGTATTGTATTCTTATTTCCGTTACTAATTTTTTTATTCTAATTTTCATGCCTCTGAATTTGTACGTTAATTTCCTACTTGTAGGTTGCAATGTATAAGAGGTTGTATGAAGAAGAGCACAGTCTTCATTTATCTCATACCCATTCTTCAGAAGCTTTTGCAGGTTCCCAGCAATATTTATTTGTTCCCTCTTACTCTTAAATCTGTTTCTCTCTTCTTTTCTGGTGCAATAAATGTTGAGTAGGAAGAGGGCTTGATGGGATTGCTCACCTTCATTCTCATACCATAGACAATGTAAAAAAAAAAGGCAAAGACGCCTTGGCAAAGCAAAACATGGAATTTTTATTTACGTTACATTTTCATTTTATAGATATACTGTTAGGATATTGAAATAGGGGTAATTAGGAGTTTGTTAGTAGTTGTGTTCCTAGGTTGTTAGTAGTTGTATAGGTGTGTTCCTAGGTTGTTAATAGTAGTATAGGTGTTTCTGTTATTAGTTAGTTACCTTGGACCTAATCCCTATCCTAATGTATTGAAAGTCTTTAAATAGAGGCTTCCACTCCTTTAGAAAGGATCTTTTATCAAATTTAGAAATTGAGTGGTGTAAACCATTGTAGGAGCGTATCCGCTCTTGTGTATCATTTTTTTAGAGAAATTCTCTCTTATTATTTCTTATCTTTTTTCAAAATATTAGTGCCCTTCCTCTAAATCCTTGGAATCAAATTCTTGAGTTCCTAACAATTGGTCTGACCTTGCGGATTCAAGGGAGTGCCAGTGTTCATGGAAATGGAGGATTGGTGGGCAAAAGAAGGTGGAGCTGCCCAACTTTACAGGGACCGATTCTGTTGGGTGGATTTCAAGGGCTGAAAAGTTCTTTGTGGAGCATGAAATTTATGGATTCGATAGAGTGCAGTGGGCGTTCATGAGCTTGGATGCATGGATACTGTTTTGTTCTTGTTTTTGGGATCAAGAAAAATCAGATCCAACCTAGGAATCTTTTTGCATAGGTCTGATCCGTAGATTTGGGAATCAAGAACTAGAAAGCAAAGCCAAGAATGGAGTACAAGAGGCCGTTGAAGAAGCCACATCAGCAAATCTTCTTGTAATGCAAGGGGGTTGCCGTCGGTAAGTCAAGAACCATCAGAAAAATCAGAATCAATAAAGAGTGGGAAGTTAACAGAGCAAGAATCAATGAAGAAAGATTCAGAAAAGGAAGAAAATTCAGTCTCACGTTTGTGGTTGAAGAAGGAAACGTTACACGCCTTAAATGACCCGTTTGGTTGGATGAACAGTGCTAGGAAGTTCTTTTTTATTCAGAAAATTAATAAAAGATGAACGTTCTATCAAAAACTTCAATTCTGGAAATTTGGATATGGAGGAAATACTGTTTATCGACAAACAAACAACTGTGGCAGAGGAAGAAGGAACCAGCCACTGCATCCTGCGCAAAGGCACTGGTTCTCGGTCCTTTATGATTCCGGCAAGCCTTGTGCTGTCGTCAGATTGCAAAGTGCAATCAGAAGCAACAGGGATTGCAGTTATAGGGAAACTGACCATGCAGGAACACAACTACTATCAAAACTCCTAATTATCCCTAACTACATCTGATGGCTTATTCGCCGATTGTGGTTCCCCCACCACAACCAAAACCCCCAGACCTACGCCACCAAAACTACCAGACCTGAAGGACAGCAGCAACGAGTTGCCACATCTCAAGGTTCATCAATGGCATTGTTCCTCTTTCTTGTCTTGTCCTTGTTTGTCGTCTATTTTTTTGCAGAGCTTTCCCCCGTTAAGCCTTACTTGACGCTCTAAATGTTCTCTTCGATTCAAACTTCGTCTCCTTGTTCCTCACACTCGAAAATGTGGCTGAAAAGCTTCTCGAACATTTGCCTTCCGCCACCACCATTGGTCTATCCAATTCCGCGTTCGAGAAATCCGACAGAACCAGATTGGCCGACCGCCAATGCATTTGAACTTTCCATGAGGTTGCAGCTGAAGGGAGCATAAAGGATGCGTTGGTTCGAGAGTCCAAGTACGACGAAGAAGAGAAAGAAACAGGCAAAATGGGCCTCGTCAATGTTAGGTCCAATTTTAGAATTAATTGGCTTGGGCCAGTCTGATTATAGCCTTCTGGATCAGGAAACAAGGAACTTGGATAATCTAATTAGAGGCCATACTTTGTTGAGTTTGCAACTATGGCAGGTAAGTGCAGAAAAAGGGTATATGAAACTGCTTGAAGCTGAAGTTGAGTCATTGAACAAGAAGAATTTAGTATATGTCAACCTTGAGGACAAGGTTGTTTTGAAGAGGGGTGTATTGTTAGGATATAGAAATAGGGATAATTAGGAGTTTGTTAGTAGTTGTATAGGTGTATCTGCTTTGGTGTTTTTGTTATTTGTTAGTTACCTTGGACCTAATCCCTATCCTAATGTATTGGAAGTCTTTAAATAGAGGCTTCTGTGGCCCTTTAGAAAGGATCTTATATTAAATTTAGAAATTGAGTGGTGTAAACCGTTGTAGGAGCGTGTCTGCTCTTGCGTATCGTTTTCTTTGGAGAGATTCTCTCCTATTATTTCGTATCTTTTTTTTAAATATTTGTGCCCTTCCTCTAGAATCAAATTATTCTTTTCCTAACATATACCCACATTGAAGTCTAGGGTCCTTAGTTTTTCATTATTGAACCTGTGATATCTAAATGACTATCAAACTTAAAAAGTACTGCACATCATCTTTTTTTGCGATTCTAAAACACTCTTACTTTGAAAATGGTTAATGTTAAATAGTTCTATATCCACCTGTTGATCTAAACTGGCTTTAATTCTAATCAATATGCCATTTGCTAGAGGGATGATAGATGCATCCTCACCCTAAAGCTTGAAGTTTCATGTTTTTTCTGAAAGGAAAGTCTGCTGCAGGGCTTATAAACGAAGCTATTTTGGTTTAGGACTACAGAAAGCTATAAATTTTATGGGTTTGTATAAGGGTTTTATGAGATGACTTAGGAAGAAAGCACATCTATTAATGGGTTATTGTTGACTTTGAAGGCGCTTTGCAGAGATTAGAATAAGGCTTAAAGGCTCAATTGGTGGGTTTTTTTGTTGCTGTAAATAGTACTTGTTTTGAAGTAGGATTGTAGGTCGGATGGGTTCAAGAGAAGATGAAGGAAGTAAAGTACACATTTGGTTTTGAATGGGGGGGCAATTGTAGGTCATTTCTGCAGAATAATCTAGATTTGAGTAGGCATAAAATTTACGTTGAATATATAGAATATAAAATGCAAGTGTTGTAGTTAGGGGTTTAGATGAAAGGAGAAAAGAATAAGTCAAGATATATGGCATATGATTATGGTATAATATGATTGATAATGGTTTATGTTTTGATGATAATCTAAAAGGTTAATAAGTTCTGTATTTATTGGGACACAAGATTCCTAATCCTAAATTAATATGGAAAAAAATCATGATGATAACCAAGTAATAAGCAAACTAATCTTAAGAGATGATGAGGTGGTCTAGTGATGTGTGCAACTTGTAAACTGGAGGCTTGTGTGATTTGCAAAGTATTACTCGTTCTGTTCGTCTGTTAGATAAAATAATATACTCTATCATAGTATCAAGGTATTATTAGAGATTTCATATATTCTAATAAGATGTTGTAAGAAAAAGTCTGGACATCATACTTAGGTTCCCTTAGGCATTGGATTTATCATTTCATTCCATAAGACATTAAAAAGGGATTAAAATGCAGTTCCACCCTATCTAGTCATTTATACAATTTAATAAATTACAGATTTTTTCTTAAACTGCTGACCACCTATTCTACCAAATTATTGGTGCTATAATTTGCTTCTCTATGGTGTTTAGCTCGTTCATGGTTGCTTTAAGGGAACTTCCATTATTATTTTAAAAGAGATTCATTTATTGGATAGTTTGGTTGCAATTTAGAACCTGCTGTTAAGTTAGTATAATTGCCTTTATGTTTTGGAGATATCTGTACTGTAATTCTGTTGTTTTAATATTTTGCTTGTTATATTAGTTGTGTATGTGCGCAAAAGGTATTGCTGTTAAATTGTGAAAATGACCAACTTGCATGGAATGTGATAATGCAAGTAATTTATTACATTTGTAATTAGCTTTATCACTTTTTAGTTTACAATGGTCAGACGACACCTTACTTACATTAGTTGATTCTTGATTTTTCAGCTGTTGCAGAAGTTGGAAGAAACAACATCAAGGCTTCAATTGAAAGTTCACAGGTAAAGATACTGTTAGGACAGTGGATACAATTATAATCCCATACTTCTTGTAGATGACAATTCTGCAAAAGATTAACCTGTTAGGTACAGTCGTATGAGTGGTATATACATATGTAATATGCGTCCTTTAGTATAGAATGCCTGTAGAGGCTCCTGCAGCTGTGTTGCGTTTCAAGAGGCGACTGTAAGTGCCTCAAAAGTGAAGCGAATGCGAAAACCTGAGAATCCCCTCAACTTATAACTGTTCATTGTGTTTTTGGACTTTTTGGACAATTCAACTCGACGTATTGATTTCCTCATTTTTTTTTTGCATTAAAATCCTTTGTTCTGCCCTCCAAAACCCTAAACTGTGTGTTTTTCATTGTGTTATTTAGATTTTTAGATGGCCCTTTATGAGATTCCAACAACCCTCCCTGTGCAGTCGCCCCCTCCTTTTGTTTTATCCTTTCTTTTCCCCTAGAGGCAGAGGCAGAAGAGGAGTAGGATACAGAACAAATGAGGTTTAGTAGTGAAGAAAGCGGACATAATGATGAGGAAGATCCCATTTAAGGAATCACTTGTATTTATTTTAATGCTTAGATGAGTTACTTTAGGCCTTGGTGGTTAAAACTTATTTGTTTTATATTAGGTTTATAGATTGGAAAGAATTTACTTTGGTTAATAATTACAAATATGTATTCAATTTTGTTCAATCTTCTGTTTGTGTGCATGTGTATGATATAAATTTCTTGTATTGTTTCTATAAACTCTGATTTATCAGCCATATGCTGCCCATTATACCTCTATAATGTTTTGGGTGTTGGCCTTACACTCCATTATCCATGATTGACTACATAGCATGCAATAACTTTTTGGGTTTGAAAAGATTGCATATGTTGATTCCACCTTGTGCCCAAATTGATATTTTATATTAAGAATAAGACCAAGTTGTGTTAATTCCTAATTAATGGTATTTATCGATCTTTGTTTGAGATTATTGTGCTGTAAACCTTCCATATGTTTCTTTTTGTTATAATAACATGTCAGATTATTAAATTGTACGTATTCATGGTATGTTTCGGTCCAATTATAGGCCTTATATTTAAAAATTATATTTTTTTTTATTATTGTTTTCATCATTATAGGAAGTTGCTAAGAAGTCTCTTGAAAAGGCTGCAGAGCGTGTAAGACGTCTTGAGGATGATTTAGCAAAGTCTAGGTAAGGTTACTAAATTGCTATGAATTATATTTGTTGTTTATGATGTATTGTAATTTAATTTGTGTTCGGGGCCTCTTAAGCACTACTTGGGCCACAAATGGGTATTGCAAGAACTTTCCCTTCATTTATATTATTATTCCTATTTATTTTTTTTATGATTCTTTGGATTGTCAAAAGTTAATGATCCTTGTACTGCCCCTAGCTTTTTGTTTAGCTTTGTAGCAAATTTCTAGTCTAAACTTAACTTTATATTCAGGAGTGAAATTATTGTATTACGATCAGAACGTGACAAAATGGTACTAGAAGCAAATTTTGCTAGAGAGCGGCTTGATAGCTTTATGAAGGAATGTGAATACCAGGTAATTACTTATCTTTAATATCACATTGTTTGTTTTTCCATGTTTGTATTTTACTAATTTATGGATTATGAATTTTTTTTGACAATGTAGAAAGCTGAAGCAAATGGCATTTTAACAAGAAATGTGGAGTTTTCTCAGCTTGTTGTCGATTACCAACGAAAATTGCGGGAGAGTTCAGAGTCATTAAATGCTGCCGAGGAGCACTCTCGGAAACTTTCTATGGAGGTTGGGATTTTATTGAAGTTAAATATTTTTCTGGCTAATTTTTTGTGAACTTTGAACTGAGAGTACTCAATGTGATGAACTGATCTAGTGTTGTTATTTCAGGTTTCAGTTTTAAAGAATGAAAAGGAAGTCTTATCAAATGCCGAAAAGAGAGCGTCTGACGAGGTTCGCAATTTATCTGAAAGGGTGCACCGCTTGCAGGTAAGGATTATTCTGTATTCAACACTTTTATTTTCCACAAATTTTGCATATCTTACACTTCCCATTGTAGGCTACTTTGGGTACCATACAAAGTGCTGAGGAAGTTCGAGAGGTAGTTTATTCTCGTGATTTGTGCTACTTTCTTATTTATTTAATACTTTTATGTATATGAGTTTAATTTGATTTCTAACTTGAAGGAAGCAAGAGTCGCAGAGAGGGTAAAACAAGAAGAATATACAAAAAAGTTGGAGGTGAGTTTTCTTCTTTCCTTATAAAAACTTTATGAATTATGTTTTTTCCTAAAGAAGCGAACGAGAAACCTTTGATGTAATTAGTGCTTAAGCACCTCAGGTTGGGTCAGAAGACACGTTAAAGTAATATTTTCCTAGGAGGGTGATCTAAAAGGTTTTTATAGTGAGTACATTAGAGGTTATTTTCCTATTAGTCTAAATATATCCTAGATTTTTTGGCTTCTTTTGATCTTATTATAGGAGAAGGCTAAGAATAACTAGGAGAAACAAAAACTATGAAAATAGATTTAGAGGTCAGTGTTTTGGCAAGAGATATGATAGGACAATATGGCATTTCTTGATCCATGTAACCGATTCCACCTAGTGGTAAACATGGATGGAACTTGACTCCAACCATAGCATCTTGGTTATGAAGATGTAAGAGGTAAGAGGAGAGTTAAATTTTTTTTTGCTATCCTAAGATTTCAAGGTGGTGGCAATTGAAATGTGGAACACCAGGGATCTTCCAGTAGCTGGAATTTTGGTGACATTTTTGGAGACACAAGGAAGTGCAAATGCTATATGGGGCAAGATAGCCAAGGGGATCAGGAAAGGTTGTGGGACGAAAGTGTGTAAGATTAAGTTTGGATCAAAAGTGAATGTAACAAAACAGTCTTAATATATGTACGTTAGAACAAAGAAATCCATATATTTATTCTTATTAGAATTAGAATCATAGATCATGATTTGGAATAGCAAACCACAATTTAAACATGGTATCAGAGTATGTTCTAATTATGTGACCAGCGGGATTCTGTGAGTCTCCTAAACAGTCTATCTTTTGTTTTCCATGACCCTTTTTCATCTATTTGATTTTCTGGCAACACATTTTTTAATGAATTTTTGTTACTGTGCTATCCTCATGTTTTAGAGGGAATGGGCTGAGGCCAAGAAAGAGTTACAGGAAGAGAGAGAAAATGTAAGGAGACTTGCGCTAGATCGGGACCAGACCATGAAAAGTTCTTTGAGACAGGTTGAGGATATGAGTAAAGAGTTAACTAATGCAATGGGTGCACTTGCGTCTGCAGAATCTCGGGCTGCTGTGGCTGAGGTACTTTCTTAGGTTGCTCCCTTCTGTATACTCTATTGTTATTATAATTAATAGTTTTACTTATAAAGAAAAACACTGGTCTCTATGTACAGGCAAAACTCTCAAGTATTCAGAACCATATGCGTTCCACAGATGAGAAGGTTTATTTTATTATTTTGTTGTGAATATCTTTCTACCACGTGTCTCCCATTCAAATTTGTGGGGAATTTTGGTTTTTCTGGAGTTCCTTTGTTTGGTAAATGAAAAAAGTATTAGTTATGATAGAAATTGAAAACCACTTAGAAATTGAATGACAAGCTTGCTGAGTAGTAGAGAGATTTTTCGTTTATGCAAGTGTAACTTGATGAACTGGTTGAGGATAGGATCTCTATATGGTCATTTCTAGAATTCTCACTCATGAATCTTTACTCTTCGTAACAGCTTTCTTTGAAACTTAAGTCCGTTAGTTAGGTCCTTCTGTTATGCTTATAGGTAATAATTTTACATCTTTGTAGGTTATATTAAGGCTCACTTCTTCGAATACCTTTTGGACACATTATAATTCCTACAAAATACTGGTTGACTCTCTATCTGGTTATGTTTACATTCATTTCTAGAACTCTCACTCATAAATCCTTATTTCTCGTCACAACTTTCTTTGAAACTTATGTCCATCTGTAATGCTTATAGGTTTTGTCAAGGTTCATTTCTTCAAATACCTTGTGTACACATTATAATTCATAAAATAACAATACAAAACTCCGATCGGAGGCTTTGAGTGTCTCCTTTTTCTTACAATTTCTCTTAATTATCAAACTTGAATACATGTGACGACTCAATTTTTTTGTGTTGGTCAAAAAATCGAAAGCAACAATCAAGTCTTATGCCTCTAAGTAGGATCAACTACATGGATTTATGGACGCCATAGCGTTCTATCATACAACACTTATTTCTTTCTAGCTCATTAATTTGTAGATCTTTTCTAATAGTCTCTCTTATAGTTTTTCTGGGTCCTCCCTTGCCTCTACCGATTTGACTATCCTCCATTTGATCTACTCTCCTTACTACAAAATCTACATGTCTCCTCCCCACATAGCCTAACCACCTAAGCTGAGTTCATACCATCTTTTGTACTATAGGTGCTACCCCAACTCTCTCTAATGATGTCATTCTAATCCTATCTTGCCTAGTCTTTCTATGCATACAGCGCAATATTCACATCTCTGTTACTCGGTCCGATAGAACATCGTCAGTCACACAGCTGTGCGATAAAACTTCCTCTTCAGTTTGAGCGTTAAAAAACCATATTAAATAAGGAAATCATAAATGGAATTTTGTCTTGTAGTAATCACACCATACTTGTTTTGTGAAGTATGTTGTTTATTACAAATATATCCTTAATATGTGCTGTGTTCTATATTAATTAATGTTTTAGTGGATTTTCTACTCAGTCGCTTTCCTGCAATTATATTATTTTTTCCGTTACTTCTAACATCCTCTATTACTAATATAGCTTGTCAATATGGATGCAACGAGTGGCCCTTCCCTTATATCTAGCGATGAGGTGGGTGTACATTTTTATATCTAAATTTCACCTCTACTGCTATGCATCTGCTTGTTCTATTTATGAAGTATACCAATATGATTATGTTATTAAAGTGCACTGTATTCAGTTGAAGTTGAATATATATTGTAGTTGAGTGAAGAGACTTTGTTGCATAAACTCTTTTGTTGCCCCTAGAAAAGTGATCTGTTTTTATAACTGGGGTGAAGCCTCTTCCGTTTCTTTATTTATTGAAAAGAGCAATTGTATTACAAAAGAAAATTCCCCTATAATCCCAGAGCTAATATGTTCTTACAGAATATATTCCATAATGCCATACTACTTGCCCTTCTCTCACCCTCTAACATTGCAGCCTATTGTAACTAACTGACCACCTCAGCAATTTCCTATTCAGCCCATCTGTAGGCTCAAATCCAGTATACTTGAGCAGTTAATACCTACAAATTACGATAACAGAATTAGGACAAAACATTAGCTTTTTTGCCAACTACAACAATTGAATGAGTGATATGTAGTAACGGTTGAGTTTACTATCTAGGATGAAGCAATTGAAAAACCATTATTATTATTATTATTATTATTATTATTATTATTATTATTATTTTAATTATAATAATAACTCTCAACTCAAAAGCAGAATTAACTACCCGGTTATCTGAGTTACAAATTTAGGTTATTCAAAAATCAAAGGTAATAAATTAAAAAAATTCATGTAGTAGTATTTATTAGGCAAGTACAAAACTAAATGATTTAGTATCTAAACTGCCAAGTATTTTGCTTGGGATAAATTAAATTCAACGAGCACAAGGCTTGAAATTGACGAGCTTTGAGCTTGACGACTATACTATGCTAGGTGTGCTAACTTATACAAGGTGTCAGTTTATTCATTTTGATAAGCTAATGTTCATTGCTATTGTTATGTCTTTCCATTTATCTATAATTTTGCAGGATGATTATATGATTTATGTTAAATCAACTTATAGAACATGGTTTCCAACATTAGAAAACTTAACCTTAGTCATTTTTAAGCTAATAGACGTGTTTGGGAAATTCGTGACAACTTCTTTTAAAATGAAAACCGAAAAAAGATGGTTGTTGTGCTTTTTTGCTAAAACAAACTCCACTTAGACACAGTATGGACATAATTAAATGTCAGACCACATTAGACGCACAGTGAATCCATTAAAACAGGAGGGCATATAAATTATCTAAAGATTTGTTCTTGCATAGAACAGAATATCATTCTTCTATCTACATAGCTTGTCATCGACGGGAAAAGTCTTTGATTGTTTTACTGTTGCACAATGTAATCATAGGCTTATTATTGAACTGAAATTTTTCCTGATTTATAGTCTAGAGTGTGAATCCTCCTCAGTTAAAGCAAAACCAAATTTAAATCAAATACAAAATCAGTATAAAAACACTTGAATATCTTTTGTTGCATTTCTGTTTGACATTTATTTTCTTAACTTGCTCTAGGTTGTTGCTGAATTACAAACAGCAAAAGAAGAGATTGAAAAACTGAAAGAGGAAGTACATGCTAACAAAGCGCACATGCTGCAGGTTATTAATTTTTATTTTATCATGTTTGATTATATTTAGTTTTTCATTTTTAATTAAACTGACTGCTTCTTTACATTTTACATTGAAGTATAAGAGCATTGCTGAGGTGAACGAAGATGCATTGAAACAGATAGAAAGTGCACATGAGGACTACAAGTTAGAGGTATTCTAGCAGATTGAATCTTGAAAGCTATTTTCAGTGCCATTTGTTTGTAGTCTAAACTGGCTTATTTTTATATCTAGAGAAAATTTAGTCGGTCAACTTTTCTATTTATACAATCAAGCCTGTCCATCACTTTCCAAATATTTAAAACTTTCATATTCTCTCAAATCTGTTCAAAATTTTCACATATTGACTTAGTGAAATAGTTTCAAACCTTCTACTCGAAAGCACACAATCAAAATATTCAGTTTCACTGAAAATTAAAGAATCCTAAATTTCGGCACTCTTCAAAACCCATTAGCACGTCTTATATTTGTCTAAACTTTATCAGCATTTTGCTATACTATACAAATTATACTAGAGCGACAAAAATCGCTGATAGTCCAAACTAAGGGGACTAAAAGTGTAATTAAACCTACTAAATATATTTTCTTTGTAATTATTGTAACTCATTTAGGCTGACAATACAAAGAAAGCTCTAGAAGCTGAACTGCATTCACTTAGAGAGAAGGTTTCAGATCTTGAAAAGGAATCTAGTTTGAAATCTGAAGAGGTGGTATCTGCTACTGCTGGAAAGGAAGAGGCTCTGACATCGGCTTTGGCTGAGATAACAAATCTTAAAGAAGAAATTTTAACTAAAGTGTATGCTGTATCTCTGTACTGGATTGTTATTAATTGTACCTCTTATTTGGTTAGATGGAACTTACGTTTTTTGCATGCAGCTCTCAAATTTCAGCAATGGAAATTCAGCTATCTGGTTTAAAAGAACACTTGGACAAAGAGCATCAGAAATGGCGTGCAGCTCAAACGAATTATGAAAGACAGGTTAGGACTCGGTTGTTTTTGTATATAGTACAAACATGTTTTCTTGATTTGATTTATCTCGGATGCTGTACTATTCTTTTTAAAAGCTCGGATGATGGACTGCTGATTATGCTTAGTTATATGATGTTACAATTCAGTGTATGTTTTTATTATTCCTTGATTGTACAACATCCTAGGCTAATTGCAGCATCATTATAAATAAATAGAGTGTGTGACTGTGATCTTGTTTTAGACACATAAGTTATCCAAAATCCACATATGTTTTATTGGTATTGTGGTTTTTTAATTTAATTGTGACTAATATTTAAATTCAAGGAGCTGGAAAATAATGAACCTTACTGTGGATTTTGTTATTTTATTTTTTAATGTACTATTCCATGGCCTGGACAATCTGGATTAGATGTTTTTCTTGTAGAGCTTTACATTGGGTATCACTAGTTATTTTGGAGAATGGGCTGCTTTCTTGCTATGATCTAGTTATTCCATCTTTTTTCATCTTGTTTCCTATAGAAAAACTGAAAATAGGATAATACAATAAATCTCTTCATCTTTTCTGATGTAAAATATCTTAGATGGGAAACAGCTTGAAAATCCTGGAATTGAAAACAATGAATAAACTGTGAATTCTCTTAATCATATTTTATTTTCGTTAGTAATGAGTTGAATATGTCATTTTCCATGATTTCTTTCTGCTGCAGTGGGTAATTTGTTCCCCCAATAACTACTTCTGGACACAGTATTGCATCATCGTTAAATTTGTTTTCTTTTTATTGCTTCTAATCTTTGACAACTTTGATTTCTCAGGTTGTTCTCCAGTCTGAGACTATTCAGGAGTTGACTAAAACTTCTGAAACACTAGCCCTGCTGCAGGAGGAGGCATCTAAATTACGAAAATTAGCTGATTCTCAGAAAATTGAAAACGTAAAATTTCCTCTGCGTTTAATGTTTAAGTTTAATGTGATTCATTTCATTTCAATATGCAAGTACAAGTACATTAATTGTTTTTCTTTGTTTAGTTCAATTTTTTTTGTGGTCTTTGAGATGAGACCCCTGTGCACTGGTTTTTCTTATGTTCCTTTGGTGGATTCATCAAATTAACATAGCAAACTGCACCTTTCTCCATGAAATGTTTGAGTAATATTACCTTAGGTTTTTTATACACATATTTGGCATCAAATTTGAGAATGTGAGCCCGATTTTGTCAGATTGCATATCAGCTGTATAGGCCTACGGTTTTGTGAGTGTATGTCAAGAGGAATAGGAAAAGGGGTGTGTAAGAGAAAACTGAGGTTCAGAGATGTAGGTGCGAAAGTTGTATGAGGGAGGTATTCTATCATGGATTTAACTTGTATTCCTATGTACTCGCTGTCAAGATTTGTTTCACTATTAATTCATCATATACCGCCGTATCATTAAAAATGTGATAGAATCACAGAAAAATGGGAATTTGTGAACAGTAAATTGATAGATGAAATGAGAATTTATTGATTTATGGAAGAAGGGAAAATTCTGAGACAATGTATAACCCAGAGCAAAGCTCCTCTAGAGAAAATAGTATCTCCTAATTTAATGATAATAATAATTATTCATGACCAATACCCTACTACCCTCCTTAATTTATTCCCCTATGTGTAACTGAAATTCTTAGAATTCAATGAGTTTCTCTGCCCTGTCATTAATAGACTGCTTATTCTCTTTTTTACCCTTGCGGACATACGTTCTCCACACTGCAGATTTAGGCCTTTCACTAGTCTTAGGCCCAATAATTCTATCAAAATGTTTGACTTTAATCATAACTACTTTAAAATCATACATTAGATAATTTGTGATAGGTTGATAGTGTAAAATGTTTTTACATTGTTGATGCTTCGTAATTAAACTCTTCTACTATAGGGGTCAAATGAGAGAGAGGAGGTAGGAAGGGAGTATCATTTTGAGTTGGTGGTATTTAACGTTACATTTTCTTGAAGACCTTAGCTTTGTGAATAGTAAGGATATTCTCAGTATTTTCTCTATACCGAAAATAATACATTTTCTGTCCCAATTGTTGACTAGTATTCTCAGTTAATTGCAATTATGTGATTCTGCTTTGATTGATTTTCTTATGTGACAATATATTAGAGAATAGGTTTAACTAACCTTGAGTTAGTTGACATAGTCCTAGCACAGGTTCATTTAATCATTAGTTAGTGTTTAGCTAACTTTGAGCTAGTTGAACTAGGCCCATTAGCTTAGAAACTCGGATTGTATACAATTCAGTTTGATCTCTCTCTATCTCACTCCGTTCTATGAGCATCAAAGCTCAGAATCTGTAAATCTTACACAGAATATGTAAAATTATTTGATATGTGTAAAACATGTTTTCATTGTGAATATACAGTTATTTTATTTATCTGTTACCAAAGAAATATCGTTCTATTCAATAGAATCGAATAGCCTTGTTATAGAAGACACATAATTGATCAACATTACAAGTCTGTCAAGTCTCAATGGATAGTTGTTACAATACTTTAATGAAATTTTCACTGTTCCATCTGTTGTCATAATTGTTTTATATGTTTCTTTCAATGATGCAGACCCAATTAACCAATTATATATTGTGTTGACAGAATGAACTAAAGGCTAGGTGGGAAGAGGAGAAGGCAAGACTAGAGAAGTCTAAGTATGATGCTGAGAAGAAATACGATGAAATCAATGAACAGGTTTTTAAGATATCCTGACTGTTTTTCATGTATTTTAGTATAAGAAGATTGTTGTACTTCTTTTTCAGAGTTGTGAGTATAGAGAAAGAAACGAAACAAGACATAAACATGAACATTGACATTTAATTGAATTTTCAACATTATAATTTACAACACAAAATCTTACCATAACTAACCTGTTATTATTATTTCTAACATTTTTCTTCTCAAGCTGGCATATATCAATATATAAGCAAACCTTTGCATATGTGTATTTGTGTGTGCAACTGTCTCTGTAAATGATTCAAGGACTGCTCAATGATTTGGTTACTGACTTGCTTGTTGATAATTTAATTTGACGAAGACGTGGTAATGTATCCACTATCCAGATAAGACTTTATTCATATATAAGTGCTATGCAGTGTTAATGTGCTGGGAATGCAAATTAAAAGAGAACTGAAAATGATATTATTTTACCTAAAATAAAAACTATTACACAGATAATCCCCTGTAATCCCAGAGCAAAGCTCCACTGAGTAGAGATACTTCTCCCACTGCGCAAGTTGAAAAAGATCTAGAATGATCCCCACTCTCTCCATTCCCTCCCTTATAACTGCATTGGTCCCACAATTATATCCCACTCTTCCTCTCTGCCACGTCCCCATTTCTATATTTTCCCACTAAAACTATACTCATAATGGGCCAGGCAGTTGGCATATTATTTTCCCTTGTGGACTCACATTCACATTATGAGTCATAACATAATGTATTGATAAATCTGAATCAGTTTTTCAACTAATGTGATCCTCTGTTACTGGTATTTATATCAATCGACCACTGGCCTACTAACCAAAATTAAGGTTATTACAGTATGAATGTGCAATGATGTACAAAAACACTGTATCTGATGTAATATTAGGTACTTGTTGATACAAAGAAATGTAAGGTGACTCCATTTGAACTGTTGCTGTAGGAATGTGATTAATAATCTATTGCGTGTGTGTATGTATATTATTGTTAGGTTGGATGTGTTCATCAAGTCTGTTACATGAACTTGAATGATCAAATGGTGTGCTTCTGGTTTACCTAATTGGATCATTTACTTGTCAGTTGCATATTTTACTTCTGGTTTACCTAATTGGATCAAATGCACGTGTTTAGGTGAACTAGGTATGAATATTTTCCCCATATGCCATGTTGGGAGATCCGTGATGATATGTAATTGAAATTGAGGACTATTTATGCATGGAAGTCAGAAATCCGTAGTCATCATAGTTGCATGGTTTTACTTATATTATACCATGTTGGCTGCTAGTTTCATTAACACAATCAACTACGCATCATATTTTCAGAATAAAATCTTACATAGCCAACTTGAGGCATCACATATTCAATGGGCTGAGAAAGAGCGTCATGCTGCTGGCATTTCACCTGGAAGTAGTGGTGATACATTTGGTGATGCTGGCCTTCAAAATGTTGTTAATTATCTCCGCCGATCAAAAGAAATTGTAAATACCGTTATCATGCTTACATGCTCTCTTTCTTTCAATTTTATGTTCATTTCTTGGATTGTCAATGCTATTTTTCTTCTTTGACAGGCAGAAACAGAAGTTTCATTGCTAAAACAGGAAAAGCTGCGATTACAGTCACAGGTAATATTTCCTCGCATGCTATTAAATTATACTTCTTGTATCGTGGTGTATACACATCATACTAATGAGAGTAATTCCTATCTCTTCTTTCTTCTATATTAAGTTGTAAACCAATATATCATTCTGAGTATATCTTGTTGTCTGATACTAATGATACAATTTTATGTTTTGTTGTGGAAAATCTAAGTCCGACATTGGCCAGAAAATTCATATGGCCTGAAAATATTTTATAAAGAATAGGCAACCCTTGCCATACAAACCACCTTTCATGGATTAAGTTCGGCCAAAAATCTAATATGGTGTCAGATTCTATCCTAGGTCTATCGGGTCATCCCCATATTATCCACACACCAAGCCCAATGGTGTTTAGGGGTTTATTTTCAAACTCTAAGTCCCACATTAAATTGAGATAAGCCATGAAAAAAGTTTATTAATATTACAAGAGTATTTTGTAGATTTGAGTTAAGTCCTGAACTTACAAAAAGTTGTATTTATTTACTACACATCCTCAAGAAAATGGTTTGTTACTAGAAAGATCTCCCCGTACTTGACATATATTCTTATCCACTAACAGCTTTTCTGCATATCATGAAATATGTGACGATTTTTTATGGCTTTGAAATGGTATATTATTATTTGACCACTTGATTCTTTGTAGCTTGATAGTGCTTTAAAGGCATCAGAGTCTGCACATGCATCTCTAGAAGCTCAGCGTGTAAAATCAAGATCATTTATGTTCACGGAAGAAGAATTCAAATCATTACAGCTTCAGGTTGATTATCCTATTGTCAGGAACTACATTTCTTCATTATCTACTTCCTCAGAAAAAGCGTTTCCAGAAGATGTTATTTTATCAATCAAATATTGAGTTATGTTGTCAAAATCATTTGCAGGTCAGGGAACTGAACTTGCTTCGTGAGAGTAATATGCAGCTCAGGGAAGAAAATAAACACAATTTTGAGGAATGTCAGGTATATAGATGTTTTTACATACTTACTTTTTGGTCTTCCCATTCTGTTGTTATGTCAAACATAGAAGTTCATAGAAATGAAGTTGATAAGCTAAAACTATTTGTTGATTTTTATTTAGAAATTGCGGGAACTAGCAGATAAGGCAAGGGCTGAAACAGAGAATATAGGGAAGCTTCTAAAGGAAAGAGAAATTGAGCTGGAAGGTTCTAAAAAAGAAGTTGAAACACTAAAAACCGAAAAGGAACATCTTAATCACAAGGTTTCTGAGGTATTGCCTTTTGAAACTCAAGAAATTTATTAGTTTTTACACTGTTGCAAACATTTATTTCGATTAGTAAGAATTACCTTGTATTATTAGTTGTCAGTTGTCTCAGGCCCAGTTGTTCGGCCCATGTAGTAAGTACTTAGCTTTTAAAATATAGATTAGCACTTGTACATGGAATTAGAATTGAAATAACATTCAGAAATATTTTCATATTTTCTATTCACTGTTTTAGTCTACCTTCACCGTTATTTCTAATTTGTTTTATCTGTTTTATCATCTTAAGTTGCTTGAAAGGTGTAAAAATGTTGATGCGGAGGATTATGATCGAGTGAAGAAACTTGTAAGAGATTTGCAGGTTGTTTTAGAGTTTTAATTGTTGTTCAAATTGATGCATATCTCTCCCTTTGAGGAGTTGTCTGACAATTAATTTTAACTGTTCAATTACTCTTGGTGTTGTGTTGCGTTGCACATGTTTAAACAATTTAAAATGTTCAACATGTTTACAAAGAATCACTTTGAAAAGTTTAGGCAGTCTTTATTTTGGTCAAAAGCTTTTTATAGTTATTTGTTCGGCCAGTGTTTTTTGTAATCTTGGGATTGTTTGGTTTGTTGCCAAGCTAGGCTTGGTTATTTGCAAGTTGTCATGCACTTATTTCAAAAACAATCACAACATTTCTTTTGCATATTTATGCTTGAATTGAGACTCAAATTATTTGTTTTATGTGTTAATTGACACACAGACACACACTTGTTAAGTTTTCAATTTAATTATACTCTATTTGAAGAAATATCTTCATTTTTCTCATCAGGATAAACTAAGAGATAGGGATGCTCAAATTGAGCAAACGGGTAAAATTATTTCGGAAAAGCAGGATGCTTTTTCATGTTTAGAGCAAGACCTTTCCAACTGCAGATTGGAGCTTGCGGAGAAAGAGAAGAAAATTAATGACATGCTGCATATTGAGGTCTTCGACTTATTCTGTCATAATTTTAAATGTTTGTAAAAGAATATTTTTGAGTTCTTTACAAAAGTTGTTGTTTCATTGTTGTTCAAACAGACCAACCATAAACAGGATGTGGAAAAGAATAGGAAAGCGCTGGCTCAATTTAGGGTGAATACAAGTTCTTGTTTAGAAAAATGATTAGAATTTTCTATTTCTAACTCTACTGTGCAGATTTTGTTGTTGATATTATTGGTTTAATTAATTTTTTTCATCCTTTGTTTCCTTTTTCATACTTACAGAAAAGGATCGAAGCATTATCAAGGGAAAGGGATGTATTATCAAAAGAAAAGGAAGCATTATCAAGGGAAAAGGAAGTATTATCAAGGGAAAAGGAAGTATTAATAAAGGAAAAGGAAGACCTAGGTATATTTCCATTCCATATTTGTACCTTTTTACTATTTGTTGGTGGAATGTGTTTCTAAATTTGGGAGGTTGTATATTAGGGAAAAGGTTAACAAGTGATACAACTGGCGAACAAGCGATGAAGGAAGAAAAAGACGCCAGAATACAGGTTAGTGGCTTGTTTTATTTTTGTGTTTTTAAGGGTGAAGGAAGACAAGTGATTCAGCTTTCTGTTTGCTAGATGCTGGAAAAAACTCTAGAGAGAGTGAGAGGTGAATTGTCTAAGGAGAAGGAAGACAAATCCTTGGAGAAAAATAGGCGACTGAAAAATGAAAAGGCCATAATGGACTCTTACAACAATGTTGAGTTGGTATTTCCCGCCTTACTGTATTACTTTTTTCTTGTCTTCTGCTTTATTAGATATTCTACTACCATATTGTTAAAGAAAATGAAAAAAATATTTTTTTAACGTAAATGATTATGGTACATTTAAATATCTTTCTAAATGAAGATATTGAAATTTTTGTTTTTAAAGGGTCTATTGCATGTGTTGATCCATATACTTGTGTGAAACAAGGGTTAGTTTGTTGGCATGACTAGAAAAATATGATTTTTATTCACCAATTTATGTGAGGCACAAGAGATACACAATTTGGTAATCAAAGTATCCCTAAAATATAGGTATATGAATATATTATGGGACATCAGCTCTAACATGTCAAAAAATATGTAGTTGGCACATTAATTATGTTAGAAGATTTGGAATATCTTACAATATCTTGACATTGTGTCAGAATATCTTAGACTATAACATAGTGTGATATTTTGTTTTTGTTCTTTACCTTGCAACAACTAATTTTATACTGCTTGTCCATGAGATTATACTTGCCTAATCTTTGTAAGGTTGGTCCTATGGAACATGATGTGATAACTAGTCTCAGCTTTACACCACCAGTCCACCACCAATCCAGTTTATCATAAAACATGTAGAAGTGAACTGTCATTGTTACTGCAGGAACTATTTCCTAAGGTTCCAATAAAAAAAATGTTATTTAACAATCCCACCAAAAAAATGTTATGGAACAGTTGACGGAATGAGGTACAAATAAGATAGAATTTAGAGACAAAGATGGAAGGGGTGAAAATTTACCAATACCAGTAATGTATGCTTTAGAAGTATTCGCAAGTTGGAGATGAGAGAGTAATAAGATGCTATATGATCAAAAGCACCATGATAAAAAATCCAAGATCCCAGAGTGAGACAGGCCAACAAATAAATGACCTTGAGTAGCTGAATGGGCGTGCTTGTAGGACTGCTATGAAACTATGAACATTAACCAACCACAAATGCCATTGTAGCCAGGGAAATCAGAAACACACTCAACCAGCCACATAATATTCTGGTTTGTGCACAAATTCTGGTCTGGTCGTGTAGGGTCTGGTTTGATCTAGTATCTCTTACAAAAAATTTTAACTTTGTTATTGTCAGTATTCAATTCCATCCATATACTATTACAAATTTTTAAATATTATTTTTGTATCAAGTAAACTTCATGTATGGAAATTTCACGAGTTTATGCCAGTCACATTATTAATGATAATTCACTTACTAAGTACAGTTGAGGAAATACCATCATCTTAGTATGTTTGCTTTTACTCTTTGTCCAATTCTATCAACCATTTTGGTTCACTATTTACTTTCAGGAGAAAAAACAGTTCGTTAATGAACTTGAGAAGCATAAGGAGGCTCTGAAGCGATTGTCTGATGAAGTTGAAAAGCTTAAGATTGTCGTTGGCAATCTTCCCGAGGTAATGATTTAAATAAATGATTTATTATGCAACTCAACTTCGAGGGATAGACATGCTTTTAGTTGAAGGGATCATTATGTGATTATTTCATCGATATATTCTTTTTACATTATATATATATGTGTGTGTGTTTATTTTAGTCCCGGATCTTGACCACATGGCCCCACATCACCTCACATGTAAGGGGCAATGATATGGGATGGTTTATGCTGATCGTAAAAGGTGATGGGCTGCCATAGTTTCAGAGTGAGGTGGACTTCTAGTGTATTTCGAGAGTCTGATGTTAGAACACTAGAACTAACTAAATAAATAAAAAGGATACAAAATAACCACAAAAATTGAATGACAATAATGGCAATATTTTGAAGCGTCTGAAAAGTTACTTTAAGATTTATATTTTGAGTCAATAATTTTTTATGTATTGTTGAGTTTTTTTTTTTTTTCTTTCTATTTGTCAGGGAACCAATGTTGCTCAACTTCTTTCGGGATCCAAAGTCGATGACTTCTCTGCTCCTTATATATCTGCTGTTGAAAATTTTGAAAAGGAAGCTCATGCAGTATTTGGCGAGTTTGGTGGCCGTGGCAGTCTTGCAGATGCATCAACATCAACAGTTACAGATAGTTCTGCAGCTGCGACAGGTAATATAATGTTCCCTACCTACATCAAGCTTATTTAAAAAGAGCCTACAAAGGCTGAGACGGAAAAATGCTGTTTTCAATTATAAGTTGTAATGGTTTTAAAGTCCTTAATATACTGATTGGATAACCACATCATTGCAGGTTCTCTGGTCCATGCTCAACCCCCAAGCATACTACCCTTGACAACAACTGTAACAAGAAGTTTACCACCGAAAGCCACCGGAGAAAGTGAGAAAAGATTTGGACCGAACAAATCTAATAATGAAACTCGTAAAATGGCTAGGAAATTGGTTAGGCCACAGCTAGTAAAACAACAAGGGGAGCCACAACAAGGTGACATTGAAATGTCTGATGCTGAAGGATATGGCGGCAACAAAACTGGACCTTCTAGTGACACAGAAACCCAAAGCAATTTTGCTTCATCATCTCAATCAGTGGCTCAGAAACGTGCTGCTCCTAGCTCAGCATCTGAATTGCGTGATGAGTCTGTCACACCTGGTGAGAAGAGCTCTGATGTAGTGGCACCGGTGTTAAAGAAGTCCAAACGATCAGAGTCTCCAGAAGAAAGTGGTGAAGAACAACCTACTACAACCCCAGAATTTACGAGCAGTCATCCAGCTACTGAAGAATCATTTGACTTGCCACAAGGCCAAAATGAGGAAGTCGGCGAGGCTCGAAATGATGATGAGACTGCTGTTGGGAAGGATGAAGAATCCAAAGATCCACCACAATTGGATGGTACTAGTCAAGAGGAATTACAAGTTGACAAGACTGGAATTTCAGAAGAGAATTTGGATCAACCAGCAGAAACAAAAATGCTGTCCGATGAGATGCAGAGAGATCATACTGAGATAGACAACCAGCAATCAACATTGCCTGTCAGTAGTGAGAAAGAAGAGGGAGAATTACCAGAGGCCGGTGATTCTGAGGGTGGTTGTGATGCATCTAACATGGAAATCCATGAATCTCGGGAGGTTCAATCTGAGCCTTCTGCAACCCCTGAACCTTCCCCGGCTAGGGGTGATGATGATGCTTTAGAGGCTGGTGAAATTAATTCGCCCGAGGTTTCAAGTGATGATAAAAATGATGAAGGTGACTTGGTTGACGAGGCTGCTGATAGTTCTGATAAGTTAGTTGATGTTAACGAACCGTTATCAGTTGAGAGTGATCAGGTGGCTGAGCCTGCACCTGTTGCGAGTGAGAGTAATTTGCAGAGTAACATCACCGAAACTAGTTCATCTAAATTACCTGTTCCAAGACAAGGGACCTCTAGTGTCACCACTGAATTAGAAGAGATAAAGCCAACATCACCAATTAATAGCACGCCGACAACTATTAATTTGTCAGAGCGAGCCCGAGAGAGGGCTCAATTGAGACAAGCCGGGGTGTTTACCACTGCATCTAGAGGCCGTGGAAGAGCTCCCCGTGGTCGGGTTATTCGAGGTCGGGGACGCCGACCACCATCTGGTGAAGCTTAAATACAATTCATCTTCTGTACGAAAATAGTTCACTAATTAGCTATAAATCGGTGATCAGCTCATGTGTAAATACAATTTTGGTTTGCACTTCTAACTTTTTGTTTTTCATTTTATTGTGATTTCTCACCATAATGTTGAACTGGTATTGATTTTCATATTGTTTGATATTTCCGCAAGTGCGATTTTATTTTTCACGTTCATCTAGATCTATTTTATATCCTGTTTAGATGTCTCTAAAATTGGACTAGATTGTATAGTCAAATAAAATTCAATTGGAATGTAAATAACATTTTAGTCAATTGTAGTAATACTTACGTTTTCCCGTTCATTCTAAACAAAATTCTAGTTAGATAAACATTAAAATGATATATGCAAACACCAAGTTAACGATTTGTATTTCAACCCATATCGTTACATATTTTTACAAATTTGAATCATTGCCAAACGTCGAACGCAATTTAACTTGGCTCCACTAATACAGAGATAAAGTTATCGTTTAGTTTCAGCGCAAACCTAATCAAAAAATAGTAGCCTCCACTAATATAGAGATAAAGTTATCGTTTAGTTTTAGCGCAAACCTAATCAAAAAATAGTGTTGAATTTTGTGCAAACGTAATTCTTCCTGACTTTTCGTTTCAACTACAAGCCAGCATTTACCATTATTTTTTTAAATAGTAAGTCAACAAATTTGTATTGGGGAATGTTTCCCAACCCCTTTTGAGTTGTGACAAAAATCTTGTCAACGCTATTTTATTTTTGTAGTTCTAACCGTTCAATTTATATATTTGGAAAAATGGATGTGTGTCTACTCGTCCCCTCAAATTCGAAGTTGTTTCTAAATTATAATACTCCTTGTGTTTGAAGAACTCAATGAAAATGAGACTATGTTGCTGATAATTCATGCTGATCCGCAAGAAGATGCTTGGTTCTTGGATTCTGGCTACTTTAATTAAATAAGTGGAAATAGAATTTGATTCACTAAACTTCATGAAAAATGCAAGTAATTAGTCAAGCTTGGCAACAATTCGAAGATGGAAGTTGCAAAAAAAGGCAGTGTTAACTTGAATACAGTCAGTTTGACTAGCATGTGATCAGTGAAAGTGTGATTTAGTTGGTGAATTAGTGGATTAAATCCTTTATTTTGAAGGGATTAGACGTAGCTATTATGTTAGTGGTGAACTGGGATACATTGGTTGTCTTGTAATGTGTTTCTGTTTATCTGTTTTGTTTTCATCGCTTTATTTCAATTTTGCTAAAACGTTTTTAGAATAAAACACAATTTAAACTACCATTTCTTGGATTTTGTCGTTATTCAATTAGCACCAGAGCATGATATCAAAGTTGAATACTTAACCGTGTTTGAGTAAAAATCTGTGTTATTGTGATTAACTCTAGTGATGAAGTTATAGGTGGAAACATTAACATGCATCCTCTATTTGATGGAAAAAAAGGTTCGAGTATTAGAAAGACAGGCTCAGAAGTTTCTGCATCTCACATGATCATGAACTTTGGGATATTGTCGAAGATGACTATGAAGCTCCAAAAGACGCTGCTGATGTCGAAATATCCAAAAATGATCTCAATATCGATCAAAAGAAACAATACAATATGCACCATAAAGCTATAATTTTCTATGTGAACATTATCACCTTCAAAGGGTTTGAAAAATGAATGCATCATAAAGCTATAACTTTCTATGTGAAAAATGAAGGTTCTTCAAAAGAGTTACCCTACCTCTGACTTCATCAAGAAGATCCCAAAAGTATTCCTAGCAAGTGGAGACCAAAAGTAACAGCAATTCAAGGGGATAGAGAGCTAACGAGTTCGCTCAAATTTCATGAGATGAATTGGTTGAAGAAGGAAAACTCCAAGGCCTTGCAAGCTACCAGAGGAAAACAAATCATACGATTTGAGTGAAGACTTAGATGAAGAAGAGTTGTCTTTCATCAAAAGGAAAATCCAACGCATATGGAACAACAAGAAGTCTCTTCCCAAAAGTGATTGCAGAAGATCCCAAAATAACAGAGAAAAAGGTGAAAAATCAAACAAGAAAATGATAACCTGTTATGAATGCAAAGAGCTAAGATATTTCAAATTAGAATGTCCTAAACTTAAGAAGGGAAATTTCCAAAGAAAAGACTTCAAGGCAAAGAAGAAATGTCTTATGGCTATTTGGGATGACTCTGATGAATCATTTGATAAAGGTGATGCCAACATGGCTCTACTGGCAGATACACAATATGATTCTAATGATGAGTCTGTTGATGAAGAGATTAAGGTATTATTTGACCTATCTCATTATGAACTGATAGATATGTTAAATGAGTTTCTCAACAAAAATCACAAAGTTTCTTCAAAACTAAAATCTCTTAGAAAAATTTGTGACATCTTACCAAATAAATGCAGTTTTCTTGAAAAATATTTTGAAAACCTAAAAAGATAAAATCTAACTCAAAAAAAAAAAATGCTCCAAAAATTTCAAAGGACAGAGTCTATAAGATTTGATACCATAATTTTCAACATACACAAAATCAATTACAAGGACTATTTCTGGATAAGGCTTAATGGTGAATCAATCTCTGAAGATTTGATACAAAACCTCATGATACATGGTGATTTCATGAATTAGGTTAACAACCAGAAATCATAAAGCTCTCTATAAAAAGACGTGCAATCCTCATTAAAGATACAACAACAGTAAAAAAAAATGCACTGCTATAAACACAATACAACCGTTTCTACGCTCTTGTTATGTATCATTTGTTTTGTCTAAGTGTCGAGAAATAATTTATGAGAATAAAGAAATGGTGAAGGAACTTCTATATCTATCTAATACAATCAAAGTATGTAGAAATTGTATGGAAGGAAATAAACACATAGATCCAATTCCAAAGAAAATCCAGTGGAAAGCAAAGGAAAAACTAGAGATGATTCTTGCTTATATATGTGGACCAATTACCTTTGCATCAAATAGCAATAATGTTTCATAGATGATTTTTTAAGAAAGGCATGGACACATAATCTTGCCCAAAATATTTTAGGGTGTCGAATTTTATAATTTTAATTAAATATAATATTGTATTGTATATTCATATTTTAAATTGTAAATTTTCAATTTAAGCGCACAAAAAATTGCAACTGCAGCAATACAGAGAGGGAAATAAGATTGAGAAATTATTGTGTTTGGGAAATAAGATTGAATTATTTGATCATCGGAAGGATGCTTTTCAAGTTTTGATGTTCAAACTTTACAATCTTCATCTTTGTTAGAAACTTTCTTCTTGATAAATGTATCAATTTTCTTATGTTTAAATATCGTATCACTCCTAAAAAAATACACAAATTAATTGCACAACACTAACTTAGTAACATAAAAAAAACATAATCGCAAACACATTTAGACAAACACATCACAATTCTCAAAGTCACAACTCACATTCACAAAGTAAAAGAGTTCACAAATTCACAATCTCACATCAACACTACACTAATAAAAAAAATCACAATCACAAAGTCATATTTCACGCACTAAAGTCCACAATCCCAATTCTCACACTAAAATCATTCATAATTCACAAAGTCGCAAATACAATTCACACACTACTACTAGTTCACAATCATCAACTAAAATAACTCACAATTAACAAATAATAGAAGAGGAAAAAAGTAATTGAGTAAGAACCTAAAAAGTATAAGAAGCAGATTGAGATAGTTCGAGATTGCTAAACGAGACAGAGAGGTGGAGAGAGACAGGAAAGTGACGGCGCTGGTCGTAGAGGAGGGATATCTAATGCGAAAAGAGAGATTTTGAGTGAAAAACCGCAAGAAAGGGGTTGAAAGGGAGAGACAAGCACCATATGGAATAGGAGAGAGAACTGAGAGGGTGAGACGACAGAGAGTCGCGTCATGTGGAGGTTAGCCGACAAGCGCGAATGAGAGGGCTGAGAGGGAGAGATAAGGTAGATTCAAGAGAGAATAGAAGAGGGATAATGACTTATCACTGTTATTTTAGTAATCTATCATTATTATTTATTAAAAAAAAATAGGAGATGATGTGATCCCCAATGGTCCTTAAAAGGGTTGCCACTGCATGGACATAAAGAGTCTTGTATAATGGTTGAGGAAGAAACAAATTTAAAAATTAAGTGTCTTAGAACTTATAGAGGTGAAGAGTTTACAACCATCGGCTTCGACTAGTTTTGTCAGAGGCTAGGATAATGTGAAAACACACCATTGCCTTTACTCCTAAGCAAAATGGAGTGACAGAAAGAAAGAATATGACAATCATAAACATGGTGAGATCATTTATGTGTGGAAAGGGAATTCCTAAAAAAAAATTACTTGAAGTTGTGAATTGGAGCATATATGTATTGAATAAGTATCTAACATTGGTTGTGAAAAACAAAATCCCAAAAGAGGTTTAGAGTGATTGTAAACCTTCAGTGTCACATTTCAAAATATTTGGATGCATAGGTCATGTGCATATTCTAAATATAAAGAGAACGAAGTTAGAAAGCTAAAGTTGCAAATGTATCTTACTTGGTGTGAGTGATGAATCAAAAGGCTACAGACTTTTTGATCCAATTGGAAAAATTATTGTTGTAAATAGGGATGTGGTGTTTGAAGAAAATGAACAATGGAAATGGGATGAGAAACACAAAGAAGATATTTTTGTGGATCTAGAATAGGGAAAGACTGACTAAGACTTGGAAACAAAAGATGATAGTGACACAAGTGAAGAATAATCATCTGAAAATAATGTTGAAGAAAATCATGCAGACATAGAGTATGCACACCCTAATTGTTATGAAGCAGTTGTGAAGAACGCCGAATAGAGACAAGCCATGGATACTGAAATAGCAACAATTGAAAATAATAAGACATGGGAGTTAACAGATTTACCAAAAGTCTATAAGAAAATAGGTCAAGTGGACAAATATAAGGCAAGATTGGTAGCAAAAAGGTATGCTCTACATCAAAGAACTTACTATACATAAGTGTTTGCTCCTATCAGCAGATTGGATACTATAAGGATGATTATTGCATTGGCAACTCATAAAGGATAGAATCTTTACTAGTTGGGTGTAGAAATTGTATTTATTTGTGGAAATCTGGCAGAAGAAGTGCATTTGGAACAACCAAAAGGATATATAAAGAGAGAAATGTAAGACAAGGCGTCCAAGCTGCATAAAACCTTATATGGAAGACAACAAGCTCTAAGGGTTTGGTTCAGTAGAATTGAGACCTATTTTATTCAAGAAGGTTTTCAAGCTAGCAAAATTGAGCAAACTTTGTTTCTAAAGCATGATAGTAAATGAGGAATTCTAATTGTGAGGATTTATGTAGATGACTTGAACTACACAAGAAGTTTGCTATTCCTTATTTAGGAAATATGCAAGTATTTTCTTGGAATTGATGTAATTCAAGGAACAAATGGTGTATACATTAGTCAAAGAAAGTATGTTGTGGAGATACTAGAAAGGTTTAATATGTCCAATAGTAATTCATTAAAGGTTCTTATGGTTTCTGGCTTAAAGATTGACGAGGATCAGTAGGGAAACAAAGTGGACAGCACCAACTACAAGCAATTGGTTGGGTGCCTCATCTATATGACAGCTACAAGGCCTAACATGATGTATGCAGTCAACCTCATTAATTGATACAGGAGCAATCCTACATAAATACATATGCAAGCCTCAAAGAGAATTCTAAGATATCTACAAGACATTTTCAATCTAGGAATCATGTATGAAAATGGAGGAAATGTTGATTTGATGGTGTACACAGACAATGACTATGCAGATGACTTGGAAGATAAGAAAAATACCTTTGGATGTGTATTTTTTGTTGAGCAGTGGCCTAGTCTTCTAAAAAGCAGCCTATTGTAACTTTGTTAAACATTGAAATTGAGTTTGTGGGAGTTGGAGTAGCAACATGTTAAGTTGTATGGATGAGAACAATTCTAAAGGAGTTGGGACATTGTCAAAAGGACAACATTCTTATACTTTGTACTAACAGATCTACAATAAAAATGTCAAATAATTCTATTCTTCAACGAATAAGTAAGCACATTGATGTTAGATATCATTACCTCAAAGAACTAGTCAAGGCAAGCACAATCAACATGACTTATTGTGGCACCAAGGATGAAGTTGCATAGTTACTTACTTATAAGGCATTGTGTATAGAGAGTTTTTTAAAGCTCAGGGATTAGCTAAGAGTGTGCAAAGTTCCAAATGTAAACTAATTGTTTTGTTTTATTTTGTATGTAATTAGTTTAAGAGAGAGAATGTTAAATGTAATTAGCTTAAGTCAAGTTAGGTAGTTACTTTTAGTAAATTCAATTTTTCTATTTTTGATTAGTTGAAATTTTGTAACTGAATTCTCACATGACTATATAAGTCATTGTGTACTATCAATAAAGTCAAAAGATCATTTTGCTCTATTATCATCATAACATGTTGATATGAGAGTTTATCTATGATCCATCCGACCACTTTCTATTAGATCCATTGGGAGGTATGTTAAGGATCTTCCCTTGAATGAGAGAAGGTTTGACAAAGTGTTTATAAGTGGTTGTAACCCTCACTCCACAAAACTAATTTGTAGAATGATGACTACCGACCACTTTAAGAAATTTGTCATACCTTATCTTATCAAATATGGGACTGTTGACATGATCATTTTACCAAATTATCTTTATTAATTATTGGTATATTTTTCACTATGATAAATACTCGTATAAAGTGTAATTAATACTTTGAAAGTAGTGCACATAACATTGATTGATTGAAGGGTACACTTAGAAAAAAAAACATTTAAAGTTATTTTAAAAATCAAAAATGACATTTTTTATGAAACAAATTTATTTTTTAAAATGACACTCAATGTAAAATAGAGTGAGTACATGTTGCTTATTTCATTTTAGTCTATACAAATTTATTCATATTAAATTGATCATTATAATGTATATAGTATTTAATTAATATTGATGTAGTTCGTAATAGACACTAAAATAACATATACTACATATTACATAAATCTTTTCTAATATAAACGAATATTTCATGGACTCAAATAAAACATGAAAGTGACAAAAACAAACTATGATATTTTTTAAGCAAGAAAAATAAAATTTTACTGATGAAAAAAAGACAAAATAACACAAAAACAAGAATAAAATTATGGAAGGGCAAAACCAAAATCCAAGCCAAACAAATTTTAAGATTACATCTAGTTTGATAGTTGTAATGTTACTTTTTAAAGAAAAGCTTTTTTTTTTTTTT
>JBBPBR010000001.1:39675564-39686175 GCA_037974775.1 Cicer pinnatifidum | reverse complement strand
AAAAACATAATGCAGAAAAATAAAAAATAAAAGATATATATTAAAAAATAAATATGTTGACTTTCCAATATTGTTCTAATAAGAACATCAATGGCCAACAATTTCATCATAAACCATAAGAAGTTATATGAAAAACAATGTTTATTGTGATATATCAATATGATCCATATTATCATACATGATCTCAACTGCATTTTGTCGGTGCTAATTATTTAGGTCTTTAAGATTTGAGGTTGGATCTATTAGTTTAACGCATAGGTAGAAACAACATATACATTTGATCATAAAAATAAAATTTTATTTAATAATTGCAATAAATAACATAATGTGGTTAAAACATTTTAGCATATCATACAAACCAATTAAATTATAAAAAAAAAATATAAAAATCAATCGATATATCAAATGTCAACCTTTATACATTTCGAAAGTGCGAAAAAAATTAAGCTAGCCTTCTAAACAATTTTGTAATTCTTCTTTCTCCCGCTCTGACATTATCAAAAAGTAAAAAACAACTATAAAATCAATATTATCGAAAATTCTTGAGCAAAAATATTAGTTGAAAATCATATTACCATACAATTCAAACTATGCAAAAAAATGAATCGCAAAACATATAATCAAAGCATATGCACAACTAAGATTTGACATAAAATTAACTCCAAAACACTGATATAAAAGCAACATAATTCAAAGTACAAGGATACAAATCAAGGTTTGTAGAAACATAAACAACATGAAATAAATTCAAAAGATGATAAATACAAGAGACACAATAAACATGTTCGGAAATGAATTATAGCCTAAGTAGTAATTAGAACACATAATCAAGGCCAAAGATTCAAAAGATAGAATTTGAAATATTACCGAAGTAGATTATGCATGAGCTTTGACCCCTGAAATGGTTAGTCATTCATAATAAATATGCAAGATGGATGTCCTACTCAATGTATGAAACATTCAAAACACCAAACTCATTTCTTATTTTCAAAAATTCAATAGCCAAGGGCTTCATAAAAATATCCGCTAGTTGGTTTGATGTGTCTGCATACTCAAATATGCAATCCCCTCTTTCTAAATGATCTCTTAAGAAATGATGTCTTATGTCGATATGCTTAGTTCTAGAATGTAAAATAAAATTCTTAATAAGGATTATAACACAAGTGTTATCATTTTTAATTGGAATGTGATCCAATTCCGCACCATAGTAGTTATTGCTTTAATCATAAAATTTGAGCATAGCAACTAGCTACAACCATATACTTGGCTTTAACCGTAGATAGAGCAACACTAACTTGATTTACATTATGCCATGAAATAAGACTATTTCCAAATAGATGACAAATCCACTTATTCTCTTCCTATCTAACTTGCAACCTACAAAGTCAAAATAAGAATACTCTATTAAGGCACTAACACCCCATAAAGGGTTACCAAAGACCCAACTAAAGTGTTCTTATTAGCATTACTTTAACCATAAAATTTTAGCACAACAATTAGCTACAATCACATACTGTATTTTAACTATAGATAGAGCAACATTAACTTGCTTTTTACTATGCCACGAAATAATACTATTTACAAATAGATGACAAGTTCCACTTGTACTCTTCCTATCTAAATTACTACTTTAAATTTTTTAATTATTAAAAACTTATGTAGGCGTTCATACCAAGCTCTAAAATCTTGTTTGACCATATAAAGCTTGTTTTAGTTTATAAACATGGTACGGGTAATTAAATTTCTCAAAACTTGGAGGGTGAAGAAACATAGACTTCTTCTATTAAACCATTTAAAGATGTAATTTCGTTATTCATTTGATATAACTTGAAGTAAAAAACGCAAGAAAAAGCTAAAAGTAACCGAATAGATGCAAGCCTAGCTACCGCAACATAAGTATCCTCAAAGTTAATCTCCTTTTCTTGATTGTATCCCTTAGCAACAAGCATTTCTTTATTATCAACCAATATATTATTTTGATCAAGCTTGTTCCAAAATTCCCACTTGGCAAACTTGATTTTTTTCAAAATGGTTTAATTATTTATGCATGGTCATAAGCCAATGCTCATCAGATATTGCATCACCAACTATTTTAGGCTCAATTAGAGAATAGACACATTTTGAGTAACTTTGATCTTGAGGATACCCCTCTTGAAATAATAGCCAAGACATTATCGATACGATGATTTTTATCAATCCACCATATTGTTAGAAGAATTTCAACTTCAGAATATTCATGTTTGATTTCACTTCATCTTGTTGGGATTTTCACATTTTTTAATGATTGATATTGTTGTTAGAAAATGGGAGAAAAATTGCATAAACCTTTTGTCCTTTAGTGAAAGATATTCTTCAACATCAAAATATTCTTATTTCTTTGATTGGAGAATATGAGATGTTATATGAGAGATTAACATGCATTTCTAGATAACGGTGGTTGTTGGACATGTACCTTAATTCTAAAAAATCATTTGCCATTTTTCCTTAAAAGTTTTGATTGAACATTCAGAACTTGAGTTGACTTCAAATTGTTCTTGGATTTTTTGCTTTTTCTTTTCAACAAAAGAGCAATTTGCACTATTCATGTACTTTAGTGTTCTACACTTTGGAGACACTTTTCTCTACTTTAACATTGTACTTCAAATTTTTTCTTTAGTGAAGAATTTTTTGATCTGTTTGAATATTTTGATTTGCGAACATTCTAACATTTACACTAAACATTTTGATCCTATGAACTTTCTAAATTTTGCATTGATCATTCTAATCTTCATAATTAATGTTGTTTTTTCCAACACGGATGAGTTGTGCATTTCTTATTTGATCTTTGTCAATCTTAATATTGATGTAGTGAGAAACAACTTTTGTTGATAATTAGGATGATTTTCATTTACGATAAATGTGAATATTCTTGTTTGCATTTATTCATAATTCCTTGAAGTAAATTCCTTAAATATGCTTGGTGTTCTTATTGTCGTTATTCATTTTTCTAATCTGAATAGTGAAGAATAATTTAGGAATCATTTACATTGATAATAGTAATTTTTTATGACACATGATAATACTCCCTTTGTATTTATTCCAACGTTCTTTGTTATAAATAACATTGAATATTCTTATTGAATTTAATATCCGTATCCCTTTTAATGATAATTGATATTAATGTCATATTCTCATACTTATTTTAAAGTTTTTTACTTGCATGTGATGATGAACATTTTGAACTTTGTTCATTTACACTTTATTGAACATTTTGATATTTATAATGAACATTGTGAACTTTGTTCATGTTCAGAGTTGAACTTTATGTAGTGTGTCTACAAGTTTTTTTTCACTTAAGCTTAGATAGACCAACTACTAAATCCTTAGAAATCAATTTATTTAAATGATACATGAGAATTTGTTCTAATCTTCTATGTCAAAGCCACATATCCTCACTTTTTGAGATTAGACATTGCAGTGTAATAGAAAATACTTTATCAAGGTTTATCATATAGATGTTTTTAATCATATGTCCTACAAACTTATGCACAAATATGCAACAAGAGGAGTTGAAATTTTTTTGATACCCCTTGTCACATAATTCGCTAATTCTAGGCAAATTATGGTTTAGTCCATCAATATACAACACATTATCTTTAGATGTGGAAGATATATTATTGATTTTTCCAACACCAAATATTTTTCCTTTGTTATTATCACCATAGACTACAAATCCTTCATCTTTAAGATTTAAATGAGTGTATTTAGATTTGTCTCTCATCACGTGCTTGGAGCATCCACTGTTAAAAAACTAATGCTTACTTGATGCTTTCAAACATACCCGCAATGAAATTAATGAAAATTCATAAGTATCCAATTTTGGTAGGGTTCTTTAATATTAGTTGTAGGACTTAGTTTCTTGAGAATCCACACCATCATACCATTTGGTATTAGACTTCGAAGTTAGAACTCCTATAAAACATTTATAGGATGTGTGTCCCTTTTATCCACAATAGAAGCACGTAACATGTGACAAATGTTGTCTCTTAAATTTATGATAATATCTATTAAAAGAAGATTTGTTGTTATAAGATTGGTTTCTACAATTCTAAATTTTCAAAGTTTACAATTCAACCTCAAATTTAGAAATTCTTTCTTTCAACAAGATATTTTCACTTTCTAATGAGCTACATTTTTCATACTATGATGATTCATGTAAACATGATATTTTTTGTGTAACTTCATGGGATGGCCTTAATGCCTTCAATAAGTCTTTTTAAGGTTTATTAAATTTACTTTCCAAAACTAATGCCTTGGATAAGTCTTTTTCAATATTAATTTTCCATGAAGTTATACAAAAGCTTCTTGTGATTTTTCATAAGTTGGTAAAAGAAAAATTTTATCATCACTAACCTCATTTTTGTGACCTTTAGCCATGAGGCAAAAGTTTGCTTCACCCTTTTCACTTGAATTAGTACTTTGATTTCCCTCACTTGAGGAATCTCGGTCTTCTTTTCTACTAGATGATCCATCATCCTTCCTTGACTTGGATGATGAGCCATCCTTAGCTTTATTCTTTTTTTTCATCTTTTTCACTTTCATCTCTTGAGCGTTATTGTTCTTAAACTCTTGTTCAAATTTCTTCAACTCTTCAAATATAGTAGGCAAACTCATAGATTCAAAGTCTTTAGACCTGTCAATTTTCAAAATTATGGGTCTAAAATCATCATCAAAACATTTATGCAACACTTTTATTAGATATTCGTTTCAAAAGTTTTTGTAGTGATCATTGAGCTTATTAATGTAAGACCCGTAATTTTAAATCCTAAGTTATACAATTTTAGGGTATTTTATGTAGAATTTCTTAGACTCTTAGCCCAGTTTTTGGTATTGAGTGAGTTAAATGCCAAAAGTATATTTTTAGAAATTGGATTAAAATTATTAGTCGGAAAAATAATTTATTTACGTTACGAAGGATTTAATACCGGGCAATTTTGTTAAAAATATCTCGGGTTGCTGAAAATTGTATCTGACAATTGAGTTGCGACGAGAGTAGATATTTTTATCAAAATAGTTTGAGATGTGAGTGAAGTGATGGATATGAGAGTTGTTTGATAATTATTGGTTTAAGTTTAATTATTATATATATATATATATTATATATTATTATTATTAGTATTATTGTAGTAATATATATATATATATATATATATATATATATATATATATATATATAAGCTAGAAAAGGGAAAGGAAGAGAACGAGAGAAACAGAGGCAGCGAGCACGCCTTCCACCTACCTCGCAAACCTATCGTTCTCTTTCCTTCTTTCTTTTTGTTTTTCGTTCTTTGCTTCCTTTTAGTTCAAGAATAGAAACCCAATGATTAGTGGGTAAGAGAGCAAGGTTTTCTCAGCTTCATACTTCCTCGTTGTTTCGAAAACGAAGAAAAACGGTTTAGGGATTTCAAAACCGTCAAACCCAAATCTCACCGTTTCTTCTAGATCCAAGCTTCGTTTCGCGAAGGGATAGAAGGGAAAGTTGCTCACCACTACACTACGGTGCTAGTGAGCTAATTTTGGAAGCGACGTCGCAAGCAAAGTTTTTACCGGAATTGATCGCGGTGCCGTAAATCGACGTTAAAGCTAACGATAAGGTAAGGGCTCCTTCCAAACTTTTAGTTTGCATTTAGGGACTTATATGTGGTCGTGATGAAAATAATTTTGTTAGGGTTAAAGTATTGATTTGGGGAAAATGAATTTAACTCATTTATGTATAATTTTAGTAAATGAAATTTGATGTATTTGAGTTTTATGATTGCATTGATTTGTGTTCATCAAACTTGGCGTGTTCATACTCGATGTTTGTTGATTGATGTGATTTAGTGTGTTCGTTGATTGATTTGGATATTATGTTTGAGTTTGTTTGGTGTGGAATTTGAAAACCATTAGAGTTAAACGAGTATTAAGAATGGGGAATCTCTTAACGTCTCGTTTACTTAATGTGTGTTTTGGAAAGTCGTTTAAGTTAAATGAGAATTAAGAATGGGGAATCTCTTAATGTCTTATTTACTTGAAGTTTGTTTTTGAAAATCGTTTAAGTTAACTGGGCGTTAAGAATGGGGAATCTCTTAATGTCTCGGTTACGTAATATTGTTTTGAAAACCATTAAGTTAAATGAGTATTAAGAATGGGAAATCTCTTAATGTCTCGTTTACTTAATGTGTGCTTGTGAAAATCGTTTAAGTTAACTGGGCGTTAAGAATGGAGAATCTCTTAATGTTTCGGTTACTTAATGTTGTTTTGAAAATCGTTTAAGTTAAATGAGAATTAAGAATGGGGAATCTCTTAATGTCTTGTTTACTTAACGTTTGTTTTTGAAAAATCGTTTAAGTTAAATGAGTATTAAGAATGGGGAATCTCTTAATGTCTTGTTTACTGAATGTTTTGTTGTGGAAATCGTTTAAGTCAAAAGTATATTAAGAATGGGGAATCTCTTAATATGTCTGTTTGCTTAATGTTTGGCGTGAAAATCGTTTAAGTCAAATGAGTGTTAAAAATGGGGAATCTTTTAATAACTGCATTTGCTTAACGATTGATGTGAATGGAGTCAGTATATGCTCATGCATTTTCATGCTTTTTGTAAATCGTGCAGACTTGTGATAGGTGGCACCTTGATAAATAGTACTTTGGCCTGTGATAGGCGGTACAATTATGATTTACGTTTTTGTAAATTGTGCAGACCCGTGATAGGTGGCACCTTGGTAAATAGTACTTTGACCCGTGATAGGCGGTACATTTACGATTTACGGTTTTTTGTAAATTGTGCAGACCCGTGATAGGTGGCACCTTGGTAAAGAGTACTTTGGCCTGTGATAGGCGGTACATTTACAATTTACGTTCTTTTTAGTAAACCGTGCAGACCCGTGATAGGTGGCACCTTGGTAAACGGTACGGGCCCGTGATAGGCAGCACGTTTATGGTTTATGCTTTTTAGTAAATCGTGCAGACCCGTGATAGGTGGCACCTCGGTAATTGGTACTTTGGCCTGCGATAGGCGGTACAATTATGATTTACGGCCCTTCGAGGAGGGTTTTGGTTTGGAATTCCGAGTCCATGCATTTTGCCATATACGCATTGCATTAGGGTGCTTGGCACACGAGTCGTGTTTGATTCAAATTATGATTGTGTTGATTTTGCTAAGTGTTATGTTTTGAAACTATGTGTAAGTCGTGTTTGATTCAAATTATGATTGTGTTGATTTTGCTAAGTGTTATGTTTTGAAACTATGTGTAAGTGTGTTTGATTCAAATTGTGATTGTGTTGATGGTACTAAGAACTATGTTTTGGAATTGTGTGATGGTATGTTAGATTGCAAAACCATTTCGAAACTAATGTCGTTGTGGTGATTGTGTTATAATTGCCAAGTGTGGATGTTTGGGAAGTGTGTGATAGCGTGTTTGACTGCAAAACCATTTCGAAACTTAAAATGTCGTGGTAATTGTGTTATAATCGCTAAGTGATTTGTTTTGGAGTTTGTGTAAGTGTGATTGATTGCAAAACTGTTTTGAAACTCAAGATGTCGTGGTGATTGCGTTATAATTGCTAAGTTTGATTGTTTGGATTTGTGGGTAAGTGTTGATTGATTTCGAAACCTTTTGAAAAGCTGAAAAATGTTGAATTTTGCTGTTTTTCTGATGCTGTCTGATGTGTATTCGAATACAGCAGGCTGTATTCGAATACAGACATGCTGTTTTGCCACTGACTTGCTGTGTAGTCAAATACAGACTGTTGTAGTCGAATACAGACATGTTGTTTCGCTGCTGAATGCTGAAATAGCCTTGTATTCGAATACAAAGATGGTGTATTCGAATACAACAGTGTTGTTTTGTTAAAAACTTCATTTTTCAACCTTGTTTATGAATTTTTAGCATATGGAAACACTTTTAAGGTGCATGCTATGTTGAAAAGGTATTTTGTGCATTTAAAAACTTAAATGTTATGTGTTAACTGTTAATTTCGGTTGGTGACCCTTTACAACAATTGTGGAAATCTGGGCTTTGCCCTCAGATGAGAGTCAGGACAATCCTACCTGTTCGTACCCTACGGATGGGAATGTAGATGGGAATGGTTGACTAGAGCTATGTTAGGAGGATCTTACGGGGCGGGTGGAGATCACTCTGGGTGTATAGTTTTTGTAGAATGATCAGATTAGGTTGATATAGAGGGAACATATGTCTTTATTTTGAATTGTGTTTATTTCAAAGTGGAAGACTGTACCACTTTTTGATGTGTAAATATTTTGGACTCATGTTTCGAAAAACTATTCCGCTGCTTGTAAATTATTATGACTTAATTATTTACCCAAAGGTGTTTCCTTATTTATTTTCTCTGTTTTATTTTAATTTCTTTTGAAAAAAAAAAATACACCCTCGCTTTGAAAAACGGGGTGTTACAATTAACAAATCTATTCAATTGTTTTAGCATTTTACAAATAGTTAAACCATTTTTCATGCTAAACGTTTTAATAGAAATTGTTAACTTGTTAATTTTTGAAATCTTTTGTTCATCTAAGACTTTATATGTGATTTTTAAAGTATTCTAATATGTTGGATTGTCAAACAAATGCAATTTCTATGAAAATTATTTTGTCCTAGAGTGGACACGATCATGTTCTTAGCTTTCCAATCCAATTGAACATTTTTTCTTTTCTAAGTCTTTCTATTTCTCTTTTAGTTTGTTAATATCAACACCATTCAACATTATCTTTGGGATGTAGAGGTCATTCTCAATGATTTCTGAAACATCTATATCTTAAACAATGATAATATTTTCTTTCTGATACACATAATCTTTTTTTTGAATTAGAGCTCTACTATACTCATCATTTGAATCTGGAAATGCGTTGTTTGCTATTTTGTATTTGTCTTTAAGTCGTTAGAGTTATACTAAAACATGGCTTGTGATGCCACTTATTTTTGCCACGAAGTGACCGACAACAAATTCTAGAAGAGGGTTGAATAAAGTTCAATATTTTTTTAAAAATGTTTGAGTTGAACAACATAAAATTAAAGTTTTATTGCGTTGAACTCGAGTATTAAGCATATTGGATATTTTTATCATGTCATTGGTGGTATTTGAAACAAACAACAATAGAGACTTAAACAAGTAAACATATCAATATTGATCGAAGTTGCTTTCAAAAAGATTTTGTTAATTCAATCAAATTCACAAAGATCTTAAAGCAAAGATTCTATGAATCACAATTAATAGAAACACTACGATATCAAGATTTTCAATTTAAATCAAGCTTAAGGTATTGAATTCAATGTTGAAGACATAAATTCATTCAACACTCAAATTTAAGATAAAATTCTAAATCAGAAAGTTATAATAAAAATCTATCAATTTTGTACAAAAACATAAAATGTCCCCAAACTTCAAATAAAATGAATATCAAAGAAGAATATAAAAATATAGAAATTAAATAGTCAAGGAAAGATGGATTCATGAGACAATTTATACAAGTTCCTCCATACATCCTATTTATTGATTGTGAGTGTTTACAAGATCTTTAGGCGAATGTTACAAAAGATCTCTTATAAAGTTTGTTTGGAAAAGTAGGCCATATAATTTTGGGGTTTGTTAACTTTGAGACTTCATATAGTGAGGTTTTTTTAACCATATAATTTTTTGGTCCTTCTAACATGTGATTGCAGTCAATAAATAATGGAATTATGAAATTAACAATTTAGTTATTGCGAGGATGATTTTGCAAAGTGATAATTGACAAATAATCCATTACTGTGTTGTGGCTCTCCTGACGATACATAAAAAAAAAAGTGAATTAATTTTTAAAAGATCGAAAGAGGGTTTCATTTCGCATTTTGGTATGGTTGTTTTGGGATTGGCTATCATGAGTTTATGCAATTGAAGGATGGTGGTCGTCATTTGAATCTTTCTATGGAGCAGTATTCGATATATTTGTTATCATTTGGATTTCTTTTTCTTTTGAGAAGTTTAGGTATATTCTAGGTGATGAAGATTGGGTTGTAGGGGAGAAAAATTAATCTATTGTTTTAAATGTATACGTAATGGTGCATATGCATTTAATTACTTGTAAGTTTGTAATTGAAAATGTTATTGGAGTTGAGAAAGTTATTGGATTATGTTAGCTACTAGAGTTAGATAAAGGGCTTTTGGTTAGGGGGAATTTTGTTGATAAAATATGTCTGATGAATTGTTCAACTTGTCACTTGATCATTTCCTATTGTAAAGGATACATGTTATTGTTAATTTTATATTTGGTTACTTGATCTTTTCTTATTGAAAAGATTACGAGCTATTGCTAATTTTATATTGCTACTATTCGCATGATGATCACTTTGAATTTCGTCTAACATTCCTTTTTAATTAGATTGGTAATAGTCTAATAATCCTTCCTAAGTTCTTTATTATTTTTTTAAAAAAAGAGTTTGGACCTCATTAAAACTTCTAAAATCAAATATTTTTCAAAAAAAATTCATATAATCGTCTAATAATACTCCTTAAATCATCCAAATACAATGAGTAATCTACTAATTACCCCTATATCTAATCCTTACACCTCTACAATTTTTTAAAATTTTATTTTTG
>JBBPBR010000001.1:39653564-39665451 GCA_037974775.1 Cicer pinnatifidum | reverse complement strand
TCAATATAATCTTTTTTTAAAATTATACATTAATTTTTTATCTTCTTTTTTTATATAATAGAAAATCATCATTTACAAATGAGATTTTCTAGACGAAATTCGTTTTAGTTTCGTATAATTTATTTTTTTAAATATAAAAGTTGTCTTTTTTAAAAAGAGATCATACATCTATATTTTATTTTATACTTAATGAAAAAAAATAATTATATAGTTCACTAAAATTCATTTATAAAAAACAATAAAACAAATTTTATAAAAAATATATAAATTAACTAAAATTATTTAAAATATTTAAATAATTTTTTTTTAATATAAACAATTAACCAACATAATCTACCTTATTTTGACATTTTTTTTAAAACGAAACATGAGACTACCTCGACCAAACTTTAATTTGAACCAACTGAATTGTCTTTTTGCAGCCAATGAACTATCCACTCTTCCAACTCATTGTTGAGTTTTAGTTTAATTTTTTTGTTAATAATTTGGCAGCAAAGTTGTGTCCTTTTATTCTCTATGCCTTAATATCTTTTTGACACTAAATGCTTTGTCTCCGCAACTGTAATTTCCATGTATATTGAAGGATGCACTTGGTGTTTGTATGGTATGTTGGTCCAAAGTTAAGAGGTTTCATACGATAAATATTTGGAATAAGAGCAAGAGATTTATAAACAAGAATTAAGGATGAAGTTTTGGAGAAGGTTCCTATTATGCAACATTTTCTTTTTGGGTCCTTTATTAAGTGGTACGTGTGTGTTTCTGGGTTTTCCTATTTATTCAATTGTTTTCATTCGGAGCGTGACTTGAACGAACGATTACTTTGTGTTTCTCTGTGGCTGCTTCATTAGCTTTTTTTTATTGAAATAAAATATTTTTTAAAGTTTTATTTATTATTTTATTATTTTTTTGAGATTAAATGATAGATTCAATGTTTTTTTTTAAAAAAAGTTCAAAATTTATTTTTATTGAAAAAAATTTTAAATTATTTATCAAAAAAATGTGAAAAAAATTAAAAAATTATTTTTCTTGAAAAAAATTAAATTTTGTTTTCAAATAACAAAATTTCGAAAAAAAGTTAAATTTTTTTTTTTATAAATAATTTTTTATTAGAAAAAATCAAAAAAAATTTGTCAAAATTTAAAAAATGAATCTATATGTCTCACTAAGCTCACAAAACTTTATGGACTTTTTAACTTTGTAGACTTCATTTTTTATGACTTCAATTACTATGAAATTTTTTGTCTCTTAAATATATACGTTGAAGTCAATAATAAATGAACTTATGAAATTGATCGCTCTAATTTTAATCTCCTAGAATGCTTTGATCAATTAGACAACTGGTAATTGGATGTAAGTGAGGCTACTAATCCTAAAGCAATTGATTTTCATTCATACATTTTGTGAAAAAAATTGTTATCTTTGATTATATATGTATGTGTGATTAACTGAAATTTAATTTTTCGATTGCTTTATGATCTCTTGACAGCCTAGTTCCATTATTCTAGATATATCTCCAGCCACAGCCAATGAAGACATATAGCAACTTCGAATGGTATTAAACTTGCCAGCGAAGTTGATCCCACAGGTACTTTCTAAATTCTTTTTTGATTTTCCAATAATTTCCGTAGTTGTTCATTGTTTTGTAAATGTGCTCATCAATCAATCATATCCTTTTGTTAGTTTACAAAGATCATGATTTTTATACCTTTCTCTCTCAAACAGAAACAACAAGAATCGCATGTCGTGTCAGCTTCTGGAAATGGCTATGGTTATGCTTGTTTGTCTCTTAATTTTATTTGTTCATAGCAACAAACTTTTTAGTAGAATTGGATTGGAGGTTGTTAAATTGTATTGGTTCAACTTCAAAGAGTTCAATTGACATTTGAGTTTTTAGTTGAATTGTTAGAGTCTTGTGTTGTAATATTTGTAGTATAACTTATTACAATGGTATTAGTGTTGTATATTTTAGTATGTTACTTTGTTAGTATTTAATTTTGATTTTTGTTAGTTTTGAATTTTTGTTGTTGTTACTATTAAACATTAGTTGTAAAATGTGTTTTTTATATTGATTTGTAAGGGTAGAATTGAAAAAAAAATATAAAAATATATTGAGATTTTACATCATATGTCATTTATCCGACGTGAAAATATTTTAAAAAATGACACAAAAATTGAGATTTGACATCGGTTGAAAATCAATCTAAAATCAATCTAAAATGAAAATTGATATATTTCATGAGTTGATTGTCCAATATAGTATGTATTTAGATACCATGAAGGTGGCAAACACATAGGGTAATAATTCAATGGAAATATTTTTTTTTTGCCCGATGTGAAATGTGTTTCTTGCACTAGTGATTTTTATTATTGTTTTGGAGCAATTATTTAATGTATGGAAAATCTATGATAATAAATCTCATTTTTATAAACTTCAAACTCAATATCTTTATTTTATCCAAAAATAATTTTTTTTATTTAAATGAAAAAAAAAAATAAGTAACTAGAGACCTACATCTTACTTAAGAAAAGAAAGAAATGCCTCAAATTATACAGGTTTTCCAGTCTTGGACGAAAATTATTTAATATAGATTTCTTCTCTTTATACTTTTTTCTTGCCTTAGAAATCACCGTTGTAAAATGTTCTTTAATAGCAGTAGAACGATATGATTCACTACCATATGTATTTTTAATAAATCCCTACAATATCTTCAAGTTATGTGCAACCATAAAATATAAATTATCGTCAATAACAATAATATTTCGATATATCATACTTGAGGACTATAACATTTGAATGTAAATTGCCCAAATCAGAAGAGACTATATTATTTTGAGCATCATACTTCTCAAATATTACATCACCCCAAGAACCAATTATATATATATATATATATATATATATATATATATATATATATATATATATATATATATATATATATATATATATATATATATATATATCTGGATATTGATAATCCTCTCGAAGATGACTTGTGTTAGCTGAATTAGACAAGTCAGAATCAAAGACCTTATGAATTACATTTCTAGAACCTTGTGTATCCCTAACCTCAAATTCTTGAGGTGTCTGTGAAATGATTTCTAAATTCTCAAAATCAACTCAATTTGAGTCAAACGCTTATGCACCACTTTTATCAATTTTTTTACTGATCCGAAATAAATTCTTGAATAATAATGTTGACACCACCTAGTTCAATGTTGGGGATATGATCAACAAAAAGAAAATTAACAATACGATGAGTATTGTTACTCTAAATATCATTGTTTATACATTTAGTTTCGACATTGTCTAGATCAATGTTTTAGGGACATACTTCTTATCTAAATTATTTACTACTGCTACATCTTTTTGAACTTTTACCACTCCTGAATATTTAGCAGAGTGAACTATTCCATTGCCATTACTATGGAAATTATCTATATAATGCCCTACAACTTTCAGGATGTACAAAACAGTGGTATTTTTTCATAATCAATGTAAACGAAAAATGTGTACCCTTCAACGAGAATATGATCTCTCAACTCTTGTGCTATGTCCAAATCGATCAAAACTCTGGAAGATTGTCCAAATTTTTTTGAATTGGTCGCTTCATTCAAAGTTAAAGGATTTACAATACCCTGAAGCGGTTGCGGAAAAAATCAGCATTAGGCTTTTGTATTTCTTACCAAATTAGGATTGAACTCTTTCGTCCAAGAGAACATATGAAGAAAACCTGGGTTTATATTACAAGATTCAAGTGTTCAAACACCTTACAAATCTTCACGATAAGTAAAGGAGAATTTGTACAATCCTTTTCATAGGGGAACAACCTGACATGAACCAATCGGTTTTCATTACTTCAAAAGTTTATCACGTAAAACTGATAATGTAATTGGTGTATGACTCTTAAACATGGTGACTCTACCATGAATGTTATTTTGGCATATCGTCAAATATAATTGGCATTGATCTTTTGAAATTTTGATGGCGAGGACATACCCTTTGATGCAAGGTTTAGATAACTGACTTAAAGAAATAGTGCATGGATTATTGAAAGTTTGGACAAAATATTTCAAATAGGGCGGAAGAGTATCCACTAACACGGAAGGTGTTAGGATCCTTGCAGGGGAGTACGGAATAGCACTGAAGATGATAAGGGAGTGGAGAATTTCAAATTGCCACGATTAATTAGGCAGAACACAACAGTTTGCAATTAATTATTATGTTAACGCAAAAAGTAACCACTACTAATAATGATTAGATCATTAAAGGTGTTAAAGAACAATGACATTGCAAGATTCAAGGTCAACAATTTTATTTTGTAAGAGCATAATTGTAAGAGCTCATAATAAGTGATATAATATAACTATTGATAGATGGACATGACTATAAAATATCTAGAACTAAAAGTTGATATGATTCTACTTACCAAAAACTACAAAGAACATTTCATTCTATTTGCAGCATACTATATGCGATTACAAAACAATGATAGAAAATAATATGACACCTCACTTCAACAACAAATATCTAAACATCCAAAAAGTTGGATAATCAAATGCAACCACTGTCGTGCCAACTATGTATGTGGTGCTGCAATAGTAACAAAAAGACATGAACAAAATAATTAAGTAGGAAAAGAGAAGTAGACAAAGTCCAACAAAAAATGTTCCATTTTTCATGAGTCTGAACATAAAATAGGAGAAAAATTCATCCATTTATGTATTTGGAGATTGATGGTAGACATAATTGTTGGGTGGGCTCACTCCCCAAGTGGAACCCACCAATTTTATTAATAGTATTATTATTATTGAAAAAAAAAGAAAAAGAAAAAAAAAGGTTTTAATGGGCTTGATCCACTTGAAGGTAATAAAAGGGATTAAAAAATTCCTAAGAGACAACACACAGAATACAAACAGAGAACAGAAGACGAACGGTTGTCAGAGAAGAAAAATAAGGGTTTGGTTCCAGTGGTGGTAACAGGTGTGTAGCAAACTTGCTCCGTTTGATCTACAAATTTAGTATGTTATTCCTACCACTGAGTTTGTTACTTTAATATATAATTTGAGTAGTTTTATCTTATCTGAGATTTACTTTGGCATACCCACTTAAGTGGAAGGTTGTTATAAGGTTGTTATAGAGTTGTTATTGTTGATTGATATTCCCTATTGTTATTAGGAAGACTCTTGGTGTACCCATTAATTATTATAGTGGAAGATTTTACTGGACTAGGTCCCGTGGTTTTTATTCTCTCAATTTGAGGGAAGTTTTCCACGTTAAAATTGTGTTTGTCTCATATTTAATTTTCTGCCAATTATTATTGCTCTTGGAATTGTATTTTCTGTTTGGCCATTTATCTGCACAGGAGGGGGAAAAAAAATATTCCGCATTATTGAGATAGTTATCGCTAATTATCTCTGGTTTTTCCCAACAAAGTGGTATCTAGAGCTCGGTTATTTGATTTGGGCATTTAAATGGAGGAGGAAAATAAAGGTCCCAATATGATTAAACTCAACTCTTCTAATTACACACTTTGGAAGACTCTCATGGAAGACATGTTATACAGTAAAGATTTGTATGATCCTATTGAGGGCAACACTGCTAAACCCGCAGATAAATCTGACGGTGACTGGAAGAAGATGAATAGAAAGGCAGTGGCGTTGATCAGGCAGTGGTTGGATCTTAGTGTATATCCACATGTTGAAACTGAAATAGATGCTAACAAGATGTGGGAAAAATTAAAAGAATTGTATGAACGAAAGAATGTGCAAAATAAAGCATTCTTGATTCGGAAGTTGGTGAATATGAAATACAAAGATGGGGATTCAATGGCAGAGCATATGAGTATTTTTCAGAATACAGTGAATCAGTTGACAACCGCAGAAATTAAATTAGATGATGAGTTGCAAGCGTTGTTATTGCTGAGTTCCTTGCCTGATAATTGGGAAGTCCTTGTTGTGACATTGACCAATTCAGCTCCAAGTAGGCATGGCAACGGGGTGGGGCGGGGGCGGATTTCGCTTCCTCCACACCCACACCCGACTAATCGGGGAAAATCCGCACCCGCCCCCGTTTCATAGCGGGTGTAAAATTTAGACACCCATCCCCGCCCGCAACGGGTCTCGGGTTTCCCCGCCCGCACCCGCACCCACTCATATATATAAAATTATAAATAGAAAAATCATATTTATTATAATAAAATAATTATTATTAAATAATAATAAAATTAAAAAATATTTTCTATAAAGATAAAATTATAATTTTTAATATTTTATAAAATATTAAATATATTTAATATATATATATATATATATATATATATATATATATATATATAAAATGTAAAAATTGCAATAATATTACTTGCGGGGCGGATGCGGGTGCGGGTGCGGGGCGGATGCGGGTGCGGGTGCGGGGTGGATATCATCACCCCAAACCCGCCCCCGCCCCCGAATTTTAATGTCGGGGAAAATCCGCACCCGCACCCGCACCCAAATCAAGCGGGTTTTCCCCGCCCAAATCAAGCGGGTTTGGGTGGGTACCTGCGGGTGCGGATTTTATTGCCATCCCTAGCTCCAAGTGGAAAGTTGAAAATGTCAACAGTTAAAGAGAGCATGCTGAATGAAGAAGCTCGAAGAAAGGAACGTGGTTTGATTGGTTCTTCCTCAAAGTCAGAAGCACTAGTTACAGAGCCACGGGGGAGAAGTCAATCTAGAAACTTCCATAGACGCGACAACTCTGAAAGTCGTAGCAAGTCAAGAAGCAAGTCAAGGACTAGAAAAGAAGTGATATGTTATCATTGTGGCAAAGCGGGTCACATAAAAAGAAATTGCAGGTTCCTTAAGAGAGATCAATCAAAGGAAAGAGATGAAGACAAAGAGAAGAAAAATGATAAAGATACAACAGCAGTTGTATCTGTTAATAATGTCTACATTGTTTGTGATGATAATTCCATAAACCTTGCATGTCAGGATTCAACTTGGATTATTGATTCGGGTGCCTCATATCATGTTACTCCTAGGCGTGATTTCTTCTCATCTTACCGTGCTGGTGATTTTGGCATGGTAAAAATGGGAGATGAAGGAGTATGTAAAATTATCGGTATGGGAGATGTTTGGGTTGAAACTGGGATTGGTTGCAAGCTTCAATTGAAGAATGTTAGACATGTTCCTGATATTCGTCTCAATTTGATTTCGGTGAAAGCATTGGATATTGATGGTTATCACACTTACTTTGGTGGTGGTGGTATATGTAAAATCATCAAAGGGTCCCTAGTGGTTGCAAAGGAGCAAAGTTCCACTTCTCTTTATAGGATGCCTAAGAAGCTATGCAAGGAAGAAGTGAATGCAATTGAAGATGCATCTTCTGATTTATGGCATATGCGGCTTGGTCACTTGAGTGAGAAAGGACTCAACATACTTGCGAAGAAAAATTTTCTTCCTGTGAAAGGTACGTCTCTAAAAACTTGCACTCATTGTTTTGCTGGAAAACAACATAGAGTTTCTTTTCATAATACTGGTCCTCATAGGAGACATAATATTCTTGATTTAGTTCATACTGATGTTTGTATGATGGATAGTAAATCTCTTGGTGGTGCATCATATTTTGTTACTTTTATTGACGACCACTCTAGAAAAGTGTGGGCATTTCCTTTGAAATCTAAAGACCAGGTATTTCGAGTCTTCAAGCACTTTCATGCAAGTGTTGAAAGAGAAAAGGGAAGAAAATTGAAATGTGTTCGATCAGATAATGGTGGTGAATACAGAGGTCCTTTTGAAGAGTATTGTAGAGAACATGAAATCAGGTTTGAGAAAACAGTTCCAAAGACACCTCAACATAATGGTGTTGCAGAGAGAATGAATCGTACGATTAATGACAGAATCAGATGTATGCTCTCTCATGCAAAATTATCGAAATCCTTTTGGGGTGAAGCAATGAAAACTGCAGTGGATTTGATCAATCTTTCTCCTTCTATTCCACTTGATGGTGATGTTCCTAATAGAGTGTGGACAGGGAAAGATATCTCTTACCGTCATTTGAGAGTTTTTGGCTGTAGATGTTTTGTTCACGTTCCAAGAGACGAGAGGTCCAAGCTTGATAGTAAATCCAAACAGTGTATATTCGTCGGTTATGGTGATGAAGAATTTGGTTATAGATTGTTGGATCCGGTTGACAAGAAAATTATCAGAAGCCGAGATGTGATATTTCTTGAAGACCAGACTGTTGAAGATTTTGATAAAGCTGAAAAACAGAAACCAAATCTCAGAAGTTACATTGATGTTGCGCCTAAGCCTCCTACGGAAACTCTTGTTGATGGGGGAGATGTACAGGTAGATGATGAGAATGTAACTGATAATCATGTGCCTCACCATGATGAGCAGGTTCCAGTTGAGCCACCAGCCGAGTTTGATTTGAGAAGATCTACTAGAGAACGTCAACCTTCTCAAAGATATCCTCCACATGAGTATGTGATGATCACTGATAGTGGAGAGCCAGAGTACTATCAAGAAGCTATTACAAATGTTGATAAAGAAAAGTGGTTGAAGGCCATGCAAGAAGAGATGAATTCCTTGCATGAGAATCACACATTTGATTTGGCAAAGTTGCCTAATGGTAGAAAAGCACTCAAGAACAAATGGGTATACAAGATAAAGACAGAAGAGAATAATTCTCAACCAAGATACAAAGCAAGATTGGTTGTGAAAGGTTTTAATCAGAGAAAAGGTATTGACTTTGATGTAATTTTTTCACCAAGGGTGAAGATGTCCTCTATCCGAGTTGTGCTTGGGTTAGCAGCTAGTTTGAACCTAGAAGTTGAACAACTTGATGTGAAAATTGCATTCCTTCATGGTGATTTGGAGGAAGAGATCTATATGGAGCAACCAGAGGGTTTCGAAGTCAAAGGTAAAGAGCAACTTGTGTGTAAATTGAAGAAAAGCTTGTATGGGCTCAAGCAAGCACCTCGACAATGGTACAAGAAATTTGATTCTTTCATGGAGAAACATGGGTATGGTAAAACTACTTCTGACCATTGTGTGTTTATCAAGAAATTCTCTGATGGTGATTTTATTATTCTCTTATTATATGTGGATGACATGTTGATTGTCGATCATGATACTAAGAAGATTCAGTCTTTAAAGAAAGATTTGAACAAGTCCTTTGCAATGAAAGACTTGGGTCCTGCAAAGCAAATTCTGGGCATGAGAATTACTCGTGATAGGAAGAATAATAAATTATGATTGTCTCAACATAATTATATTGAGAAGGTATTAGAGAGGTTTAACATGAGCAATTGCAAACCTGTTAGTACTCCACTTGCTACTCATTTTAAATTGAATTCTGATAAATGTCCTACAAGTGAGAAAGAAAAAGAAGATATGAAGAAGGTTCCTTATGCATCCGCAGTTGGTAGTTTGATGTATGATATGGTATGCACAAGGCCAGATATTGCTCATGCAGTTGGAGTTGTTAGTCGGTTTCTCTCTAATCCTGGTAAAGATCATTGGCAAGCAGTGAAGTGGATTCTCAGATACCTCAGAGGCACTTCCAAAGTGTGTTTATGCTATGGAGGTGGTGAACCTGTGTTGGATGGCTACACAGATACAAATATGGCAGGTGATCTTGATTCTAGAAAATCTACTTCTGGTTATATGATGACTTTTGCAGGGGGAGCTGTGTCTTGGCAATCAAGACTACAAAAGTGTGTTGCTTTATCTACTACTGAAGCTGAGTACATTGCAGCAACTGAAGCTTCCAAAGAACTCTTGTGGATGAAGAAATTCCTACATGAGTTAGGCCTCAAGCAAGACAAGTTTGTGTTATTCTGCGACAGTCATAGTGCGATTCATCTCAGCAAGAATCCGACTTTTCATGCAAAGTCGAAGCATATTGAAGTGCGGTATCATTGGATACGAGATGCACTGGAAATGAAGTCATTTTTAATTGAGAAGATTCATACTGATGAGAATGGTTCAGATATGATGACAAAGACATTGCCTGTGTCGAAGATGATATGTTGCAGGAAGAAAGATGGCATGGTTGAGCAGTATCTTCCCACTTGAGTCGTGAGGGGGAGATTTGTTGGGTGAGCTCACTCCCCAAGTGGAACCCACCAATTTTATTAATAGTATTATTATTATTGAAATAAAAAGAAAACGAAAAAAAAAAGGTTTTAATGGGCTTGACCCACTTGAAGGTAATAAAAGGGATTTAGAAATCCCTAAGAGACAACACACAGAATACAAACAGACAACAGAAGACGAACGGTTGCCCGAGAAGAAAAATAAGGGTTTGGTTCCAGTGGTGGTAACAGGTGTGTAGCAAACTTGCTCCGTTTGATCTACAAATTTAGTATGTTATTCCTACCACTGAGTTTGTTACTTTAATATATAATTTGAGTAGTTTTATCTTCTCTGAGAGTTACTTTGGCATATCCACTTAAGTGGAAGGTTGTTATAAGGTTGTTATAGAGTTGTTATTGTTGATTGATATTCCCTATTGTTATTAGGAAGACTCTTGGTGTACCCATTAATTATTATAGTGGAAGATTTTACTGGACTAGGTCCCGTGGTTTTTATTCTCTCAATTTGAGGGAAGTTTTCCACGTTAAAATTGTGTTTGTCTCATATTTAATTTTCTGTCAATTATTATTGCTCTTGGAATTGTATTTTCTGTTTGGCCATTTATCTGCACAGGAGGGGGAAAAAAAATATTCCGCATTATTGAGATAGTTATCGCTAATTATCTCTGGTTTTTCCCAACAATAATAAAGAGGAGTAAGGTGTCAATCTCTAAGTGTAGATCTTCTCATACATTATTTTGAGAAAAAGAAAGGTAGTGTTGCTTCTAAATTTTGAGAGAAGGTGTAATGATATTTCAACAATGAAAAAAATGGATGAATAGAGTTTTTTTAGAAAAATCGAGATGATGATTATGGGAGGAATGAGCATTGGATTGCACATATTTTGTATACTTTGAGTGTTATACTGTCATGGGAAAGTAATAGTTATGGCTGAGCATGCTATATTTTTTATTGTACAATTTTTTTCACACTTTCACAATGGTTGCATCTTTATGTCTTAAGTTAAATACTACATGAAAAAGAAAATTTATTTTAAATTTGTTGTCTCAATAATGAGTATTACTGCACATGTTATATTTTTTATTGGCTACAAATTTTTCTCACATTTTTCAATAATTATATCTTTATATCGCTTTATGCTACCTTGGAAAAGAAAAATTATTTGAAATTTATGCTCTCAATGTAAAAATAATGATTATGGTCGCACATGCTATTTTTTTATTGACTAGAATATTTTTTTTTACATTTTCTCAATAGTTGCATGCATTTAATGGTGATGTTATGCATTTGTTATTCTATCATGTGCATGCCTCGTAGAAACATGTGAAGGTAAACATGTTGGTGTAGAATTGTTTCAGTCTATAGAAGTATAGTCACTGTAAGCCATAACAATACTATTAGTTTTGAGTTTATGTAATAATAACACATGTGATTATACCACTTTTTAAGGGATGATTTTGATGCCATAGAATACTTATTGAAATTGTAATATTATAATAGTAGATGATGATATGAAGTTGAGTTTTACAAAAAAAAAAAATTATTTCGGTAAAAGTAATATTTAGTTTACAAAATATTATTTTTGAAATTTTGATCATGTAAAACTCAATTACAAATTTTACATAAGTAATTTTTTACTCGGTGATACTTGAACATCAATTTTATAAAATAAAAAATTTATTTTATTTTGGAGAACTTTATATTTAAAAGTTAGCTATGTAAAATTCAACTCTAGGTTTTACGAAAGTAACTTTTTGTTCTATATATATATAACCCAAATTTTGATTTTTATATAACTTTTTATT
>JBBPBR010000001.1:39625487-39640314 GCA_037974775.1 Cicer pinnatifidum | reverse complement strand
AAAATAAAAGAACAAATCGGGGACAAAAAAAATTAAAAATTAAAACGTCAACTGAAATCAAGTTAAGGGACACATATGTTATTTAGCCTAAAATTTATGAGAAATAATTATTAGGATTTCGAGTTACCCCATTTTTACTATGTAATTATTGAATGATTATTTCAATAATCAAATCATTATAGTTACGATAAATTAGCATATTAGATTAAAACCAATTATTTGGCTAAAATTAACATATTATATTAAGACCCTAATTTCTTAGGTGGCCTAGTTTATTACTAAAAACATGAATCTTCAATTTATCATACACATGTTAATATTCTATATTCCTATAACATATATATTCAAACATGAACATAAATTCTAACTCCGATTGTTTACTATTTATTTTCTAATATTGAAGCAATTCCTAAATTCAATTCAATAATGACCAATCAACGAAAATCATTGAGAACAAAAACTAATGAATAAAAATAACAATTTCAATTGTATAAATAGTAATGAGGATTCAATACTATATATATATATTCAAAGGGGATCATCTACATCATAATCAAAAGGAGAATAAGTTCATGGTTAAGAATATAGTAATAATGAAGAAGATGAAATTGCACATAAGAAAGATGGAATAAATCTTCCTTTCTTGTTTCCAACAGTGGAATCTTTAAGTTTCTAGTCTCCAAAACATGCACAATTTGATCTCCAATTCCCTCTAGGTCAGAACCCTTCAAAATATGAAGTTTTAGCTTAAATAGGGCCTACAAACACATCACATTGCTAGCGAGTCTAGACATAATTTCTCTGATCTAGAGTGTAATGCCCTGATTTGGGCAAAAAGAAGTGACATGAAAAACATTGGGGTGCAATGCATTGCAATGTTATCCTAGCACCTTTGTTTTGCCTAAATTGTTCTCACCTTCTCCCTTTTGTATTTCTAATTGGGTTTCAGTGTCTTCATGAAAGTTGTAGCTATTGATGTTATATTTCATATGCAACTAATTTGATACCACTTGAACATCTACAACTCCATGTATGATTCAATTACTGCATATAGATCATGTTTCTTTTTCACCAAATCCCAACATTAATGTGCTAAACTAATAAAACAATACAAACTATGTAAAATGGTTGATTAATCAACAAAACGAAAGCATAAACATCTAATTTAATATAAGAACCATTTATTTAAAATAACTCTCAAACGAACATTAAATTAAAAAATATAAACTAAACAAATTAATTCAAAATACTCTAAAAATTACGCTTGATGAGGAGTCTTCGGGGAGGGGTTCCTCAATTTCCATTTCATAAAAATAATTCATTATTATAATTATTTCTTTATTTTATCAACATATTGGTTTTTCAATAATGTGGGAAAATTAGATCATTATTTTGATGCTGTTTATGCTAGTACTTCCCACATATATACAAGATCTCTTTTACACAATTTAGCATTCTTGAAACAAACTCATTCTGGACATCCTTGGTGTTGCCTATGTGTCTAAAGGGCTGAACAGGGTCATTGTTGATTGCTTTGATAGTTGGCATAGCATCTCATGTTGCAACTTAGCCCCATCCTTCTCATTTCAAGTTTCATAAAATGTAGAATGGCTATAGGCAAGTAGTACATGAAATTTAGCATCAGATAGTTCTTGTTTGTCCTATGTTCATTTTGAGCCAAAAATTGAAAAACCTAAGTGGTATTAAGTGGGTTGTTTTTTCTCTTGGTGGTGATAGTGACCTTGGCCCTGATGGTATTAGGGGTGTTTTTTATCATCAATTTTGGGAGATTTATAGGGTAGGATGTCAGTCATTCCACACAATAGTTTTTAATTGAAGGATTGTTTCTCCTCAATTTGAATTCAAATATAGTGATCTTAATCCCTAAGTTCAATGGAGCTGATAGAATTGAAATTTTTAGCCAATTTTTAGTTTAAAATAGTATCTAAAATTTTGGTTGATTGAGTTGTGGTTGCTGCAAAGATAATAATTGAGTACCAGGTAGGCTTTCTGAAGGATAGGAATGTATCATCATGTATTTCGTTTGCTTTAGAGACTATCAATTTGTTGGGTCACTAGACTTTGTGGTGGTAATGTTGCTCTCAAAATTTACATTTCCAATGATTTTGATGCCTTATAATGTAACTTTCTAATTTAAGTTTTCCTTCAACTTCGCTTTAGTGACCATTTTTGTTCTTGTATTGTCGATATTCTTTACTCATCTAAATTATCTTTCCTTTGTTAATGTGAAGTCTATTAGTTTTTGATAACCTTTCATCATATGTATATTTTTCATTGATTTTAGGCTTATTTATCTTTTATTCATTAGTTAATTTTAGGAGTTATTTGATATATTTTGTTGATTTTAGTTCTTTGATTTAATGAAATGTTTATGTTCTTATTTACTTGATTAAATAGATATTTTTTGGAGTTTTGCGTTGTTATTTTGTTTTAATGCAGTGCTGAATTTTGGTGAGAAATCAACATGAGTTATGTGGAGTATTTCAGCCATATCTGGAGTTGTAGATGTCTAATTGGAGTCAAACACAATGCAAATGAAAGCTATGATCCATAGCTACAACTTGTATGAAGACACCGAAACCAAATTCTGACTCAAAATAGGAGAAACATGCACTAAACTCCAAACATAAGATGATGTGCGCTTGAAGTGCGAAGTACATTTCGCATTGAATCCACTACCTATCTGCACCTTAAGCGCGGGACGCGCATCAAAACACATTAAAACTCGCTTTTCTCACTTTTTAGGCATCTTTTTGACTATTGGAAAGTTGGGAGACTTGCGCCCTATCACAGAAACTAAAAAACGACCGTTTCTAACAACATTGGAGTAGTTTTATCAAGAATCATTTCCTGAATCTTTCTTGTAATTCTTCTCCAATCTCTAAATTTTTCATCTCTGTCATGAATAACTAAACCCTATTTGCTAGGGATGAGTGTAATAAGATGAAAATCCTTATTTTCTGATTTGATTTCTAGTTATATGAATAAGTTTATTGAATTATTTTTCTCATCTATGTGCTTAATTCTTTTTATTGCTTGATCAACATTAAAATATTCTATGATTCGTATTTTGAAACGGAAGTGGACTTTACGAATGCTTGAGATGAGAAATTCATGAATTTGTAGTCTAGGGATATATGCAAGTCCTGATATCGCACTTCAATATGCTTCGACTTTGCATGAAAAGTCGGATTCTTGTTGAGATGGATCGCACTTTGACTGTCACAGAATAACACAAACCTGTCTTGCTTGAGGCCTAACTCATGTAGGAATTTCTTCATCCACAAGAGTTCTTTGGAAACATCAGTTGCTGCAATGTACTCAGCTTCAGTAGTAGATAAAGCAACACACTTTTGTAGTCTTGATTGCCAAGACACAGCTCCCCCTGCAAAAGTCATCATATAACCAGAAGTAGATTTTCTAGAATCAAGATCACCTGCCATATCTGCATCTGTGTAGCCATCCAACACAGGTTCACCACCTCCATAGCATAAACACACTTTGGAAATGCCTCTGAGGTGTCTGAGAATCCACTTCACTGCTTGCGAATGATCTTTACCAGGTTTAGAGAGAAACCGACTAACAACTCCAACTGCATGAGCAATATCTGGCCTTGTGCATACCATAGCATACATCAAACTACCAACTGCGGATGCATAATGAACCTTCTTCTCAATATAATTGTGTTGAGACAACCATAATTTATTATTCTTCCTGTCACGAGTAATTCTCATGCCCAGAATTTGCTTTGCAGAACCCAAGTCTTTCATTGCAAAAGACTTGTTCAAATCTTTCTTTAAAGATTGAATCTTCTTAGTGTCATGACCAACAATCAACATGTCATCCACATATAATAAGAGAATAATATAATCACCATCAAAAAATTTCTTGATAAACATACAATGGTCAGAAGTAGTTTTACCATACCCATGTTTCTCCATGAAAGAATCAAATTTCTTATACCATTGTCGAGGTGCTTGTTTGAGCCCATACAAGCTTTTCTTCAATTTACAGACAAGTTGCTCTTTACCTTTGACTTCGAAACCCTCTGGTTGCTCCATATAGATCTCTTCCTTCAAATCTCCATGAAGGAATGCAGTTTTCACATCAAGTTGTTCAACTTCTAGGTTCAAACTAGCTGCTAACCCAAGCACAACTCGGATAAAGGACATCTTCACCACTGGTGAAAAAATTTCATCAAAGTCAATACCTTTTCTCTGATTAAAACCTTTCACAACCAATGTTAATTTGTATCTTGGTTGAGAATTATTCTCTTCTATCTTTATCTTGTATACCCATTTGTTCTTGAGTGCTTTTCTACCATTTGTCAACTTTACAAAATCAAATGTGTGATTCTCATGCAAGGAATTCATCTCTTCTTGCATGGCCTTCAAACACTTTTCTTTATCAACATTTGCAATAGCTTCTTGATAGTACTCTAGCTCTCCACTATCAGTGATAATCACATACTCATGTGGAGAATATCTTTGAGAAGGTTGACGTTCTCTAGTAGATCTTCTCAAATCAAATTCGACTGGCGGCTCAACTGGAACCTGCTCATCATGGTTAGGCATATGATCATCAGTTACATTCTCATCATCTACCTGTATATCTCCCCCATCAACAAGAGTTTCCGTAGGAGGCTTAGGCGCAACATCAATGTAACTTCTGAAATTTGGTTTCTATTTTTCAGTTTTATCAAAATCTTCAACAGTCTGGTCTTCAAGAAATATCACATCTCGGCTTCTGATAATTTTCTTGTCAACCGGATCCCACAATCTATAACCAAATTCTTCATCACCATAACCGACGAATATACACTGTTTGGATTTACTATCAAGCTTAGACCTTTCATCTCTTGGAACGTGAACAAAACATCTACAACCAAAAACTCTCAAATGATGGTAAGAGACATTTTTCCCTGTCCACACTCTATTTGGAACATCACCATCAAGTGGAATAGAAGGATAAAGATTGATCAAATCCACTGCAGTTTTCATTGGTTCACCTCAAAAGGATTTCGATAATTTTGCATGAGAGAGCATACATCTGATTCTGTCATTAATTGTACGATTCATTCTCTCTGCAACACCATTATGTTGAGGTGTTTTTGGAACTGTTTTCTCAAACTTGATTCCATGTTCTCTACAATACTCTTCAAAAGACCTCTATATTCACCACCATTATCTGATCGAACACAATTCAATTTTCTTCCCTTTTCTCTTTCAACACTTGCATGAAAGTGCTTGAAGACTCCAAATACCTGGTCTTTAGATTTCAAAGGAAAGGCCCACACTTTTCTAGAGTGGTCGTCAATAAAAGTAACAAAATATGATGCACCACCAAGAGATTTACTATCCATCATACAAACATCAGTATGAACTAAATCAAGAATATTTTGCCTCATATGAGGACCAGTATTATGCAAAGAAACTCTATGTTTTTTCCAGCAAAACAATGAATGCAAGGTTTTAGAGACGTACCTTTCGCAGGAAGAAAATTTTTCTTCGGAAGTATGTTGAGTCCTTTCTCACTCAAGTGACCAAGGCGCATATGCCATAAATCAGAGGATGCATCTTCAATTGCATTCACTTCTTCTTTGCATAGCTTCGTAGGCATCTTATAGAGAGAAGTGGAACTTTGCTCCTTTGCAACCACTAGGGACCCTTTAGTGATTTTACATATACCACCACCACCAAAGAAAGTGTGATAACCATCAATATCCAAGGCTTTCACCGAAATCAAATTGAGACGAATATCAGGAACACGTCTAACATTCTTCAATTGAAGCTTGCAACCAATCCCAGTTTCAACCCAAACATCTCCCACACCAATAATTTTACATACTCCTTCATATCCCATTTTTACCATGCCAAAATCACCAGCACTGTAAGATGAAAAGAAATCACGCCTAGGAGTAACATGATATGAGGCACCCAAATCAATAATCCAATTTGAATCCTGAAATGCAAGGTTTATGGAATTATCATCACAAACAATGTAGACATTACTAACAAATACAACTGTTGTTGTATCTTTATCATTTTTCTTCTCTTTGTCTTCATCTTTTTCCCTTGATTGATCTCTCTTAAGGAATCTGCAATTTCTTTTTATGTGACCCGTTTTGCAACAATGATATCATATCACTTCTTTTCTAGTCCTCGACTTGCTTCTTGACTTGCTACGACTTTTAGAGTTGTCGCGTCTATGGAAGTTTCTAGATTGACTTCTCCCCCGTGACTCTGTAACTAGTGCTTCTGACTTTGAGGAAGAACCAAGCAAACCACGTTCCTTTCTTCGAGCTTCTTCATTCAGCATGCTCTCTTTAACTGTTGGCATTTTCAACTTTCCACTTGGAGCTGAATTGGTCAACGTCACAACAAAGACTTCCCAATTATCAGGCAAGGAACTCAACAATAACAACGCTTGCAACTCATCATCTAATTTAATTTCTGCGGTTGTCAACTGATTCACTGTATTCTGAAAAATACTCATATGCTCTACCATTGAATCCCCATCTTTGTATTTCATATTCACCAGCTTCCGAATCAAGAATGATTTATTTTGCACATTCTTTCGTTCATACAACTCTTTTAATTTTTCCCACATCTTGTTAGCATCTATTTCAATTTCAACATGTGGATATACACTCAGATCCAACCACTGCCTAAAAGAGTACTCATATGCTCTGCCATTGAATCCCCATCTTTGTATTTCATATTCACTAGCTTCCGAATCAAGAATGCTTTATTTTGCACATTCTTTCGTTCATACAACTCTTTTAATTTTTCCCACATCTTGTTAGCATCTATTTCAATTTCAACATGTGGATATACACTCAGATCCAACCACTGCCTAATTAACGCCACTGCCTTTCTATTCATCTTCTTCCAGTCAGCGTCAGATTTATCTGCATGTTTAGCAATCTTACATTCAATAGGATCATACAAATCTTTATTGTATAACATGTCTTCCATAAGAGTCTTACAAAGTGTGTAATTAGAAGAGTTGATTTTAATCATATTGGGACCTTTATTTTCCTCCTCCATTTAAATGCACAAATCAAATAATCGAGCTCTTATACCACTTTGTTGGAAAAAACCAGAGATAATTAGCGATAACTATCTCAATGATGCAGAATATTTTTTCCCCCACCTGTGCAGATAAATGGCCAAACAGAAAATACAATTCCAAGAGCAATAATAATTGGCAGAAAATTAAATATGAGACAAACACAATTTTAACGTAAAAAATTTCCATCAAATTGAGAGAATAAAAACCACGGGACCTAGTCCAGCAAAATCCTCCACTATAATAATTAATGGGTACACCAACAGTCTTCCTAATAACATAGGGAATATCAATCAACAATAACAACTCTATAACAACCTTATAACAACTTTCCACTAAAGTGAGTATGCCAAAGTAATTCTCAGAGAAGATAAAACTACTCAAATTATATATTAGAGTAACAAACTCAATGGTAGAAATAACATACTAATTTTGTAGATCAAATGGAGCAAGTTTGCTACACACCTATTACCACCACCGGAATCAAACCATTATTTTTCTTCTCTGACAACCGTTCTTCTTCCGTTGTTTTTTAGTGTGTTGTTGTGTATGTTCTTAGGGATTTCTAAATCCCTTTTATTACCTTTAAGTGGGTCAAGCCCATTAAAACTTTTTTTTTTCTTTTTCTTTTTATTTCAATAATAATAATAATAATAGTAAAATTGATGGGTTCCATTTGGGGAGTGAGCCCACCCAACAGGACACACTTAAGTACTCAAAATGAATGAGTTCCATTGTTAATATCGAAAGTTTATTGAAATTTATTATTTTATTTGTTTGAATGGTAGGTTTATAGTATATCGTAAATTAATAATTAAAAGTCACTTGAAATTTCAATAATGATCAACGATATTTATTAGAAATATAAATTATTTTCTTTTTTATGATTGACTTGATAGTTTCATTAGTATCTATTTGAAGAGTTGAATTAAAAAAATAATTTTTTTTTTCTAAAATAGACATTAATTAAATAATTGTCTACATCAAAAAAATCAAAAGATTTTTAATTTATTTTTTAAAAAGAAAATTCAATAATTATTAATATTTCGAAAGACTTTTAAAAACTCTTATTGCAACAACTGCATGATGTAATCATCAAGATTCCTACTCTACTTAAAAGTATTGATGATGAAGAATGTTTCTACATTTCAGATTTTGATTGGTGCTGATAGATTCTTGCACGCAATTCACCAACGATTCTCAAAGCATATGAAGCAATTGAAATCTTAAATAATAAATAAATAAATATAATTTGTTTGGAGTAAGTTGTTGTTGAATTTATTACTTTGAAGTATTGCACTTGCATGAGAGGGGTATCTATTGACCAATGACAACTGAAATGTGATCATGTTCATGACTGCACGCACCCATGTGCTCTTACCATTTTTTCTGTTGCCAGCTTGCAATGTCGCTCATGTGCACTATATATATTTTTATTTAAATTAATTTAATATATTATAATAGATAAATTATCTCTGATTTTCAACTCGAATCTAAAAAGTGAAACATTCTTCTCTTAAACAATAAACCTGGTTAATCTTATATTGAATAAAAACAATATATTCCAGATGATTAAGTATAATCATCATTGAAAATAATTTAATATACTCTTTTTATAGTCTTAAGGTCAAACTACAAATACCATCGATATTTAAGTATAGATTTATTTCGAGGTACATCTTTTTTCCACCCAAAACAAAGATATATTTTTTAACATTTATATATATATTTATTGTATATGGGTCCTTAAAAAGTTGTAAGAAATTAGAAAAATGAGAAATAGAAGTTGCACCGATGTGTTTTTACTAGGTTCAAAGTCAATAGCACACCCATAATTCACAAAATTTAAAGTAAAGTTTTATTTTTTAGAAATGGGACAGTGAAAATTATTATTAATTAAAGTAATATTAATGATCTATTTTACAATTGTCTCCAAGAATATTTGAAGTTCGTCCTTGTAAAACTCTTGCCAATGAGATTACATTCTTTTTAGTCGTCCGTCAAAAAAGAATGTTAGATTTAACTTTGATTCATTGAAAGGGATAGTTTTTTCTTATTGATATTTGAATCTTGATATCTAAGTCACGTTTAGAGGGATGTTTGATGTGAATTTAAGTTGATTCTATATGATATGAAATATCTACCAAGTGATTTCTTGAAATACACTAGTAAAATAAAAGGGCAAACAAAGAAACACAATGGTAATATTATTGAGCTATTTTACAACCGTCTTCGAGAACATTTGAAGTTCATCCTTTTTAGAACGCTTTCTTCAAATAAAAGGGCAAAGAAAGACTTAGTCTAAACTTGGCTTAGATATCACGTCTCAACAATAATGTTAAGCTTAGTCACAATAATGTTAAGTTTAGTCTTTCTTCAAAGAATAGGGATATTTTTTTCTTGTTGAGATTTGAACCTTGATATATGAGGCAAGTTTAGAAGGATGTTTGATTGGAGTTTGAGTTGATTGCACAAGATATGAATGATCTACCAAGTGATTTCTTGAAACTCAGTGGTAAAATAAAAGGGCAAAGAAGGAAACAAACATGATTAGATGGAGAAGATGGAGAATGCACTATAATTAATGATGATTGATAAGTCAATGAAGAATAACCACAATGGTAAGGAAATCATTGATAAGATTCAAGCAAGTTCTAATCTAAGAACTTAAAGAGGAGATATATCTCACTCAACATTCTCAATAAGAGAAAACTCTAATTCATTTTAAAATTTATCTAAACTCAACATTCTCATTAAAAGAAAACTCTAATTTATTTTAAAATTTATCTAAAATGAGACTCTTATAAGATATTTAGAGAAGGGTTTACCCTATTTTTAAAATGGGATAAAAGTCAATTCTCTAGACTCATATTAGGCTTACACCAATTAACTAAAATTATTACAATTCAAATTAAACACAAATAAAACTAAAAACTATTATAAAGTCTTGTCTTGAAATATTATTTGTTTTTCTTCTTAATTAGTTCATTTTAGTTATTCATCAATCCCTCCTTCTTTGAAGAAATTCGACCTCAAATTTAGCTAAATTATAACCTATAAGAAGAAAAACACAAGTCAAAGATATGAAGAACAATGTTAACGCTACTACGAGAATCAAAGCGAAATTGTGAAAACTACCAAATGTGCCAAGGTGAAGCGCAACTCTACTTTTTGTACTTAACAATCCAACATATTAGTTTTCAATATAAGGAGTTTTCAAGATAGATATGAAATTATATGTCTTGAAATTGACATTAAGTACCAATGCTACCTTCCTCGGATTAGAATTGGTGATATACAAGAAGCTATTTTGTATTTCCAAAAGCTTCAAAGCAAGTTTAGCCTTATTGACATTTCTTTCATCATAAAAAAATGAAGTTTCTTTTTGAAACAAGACAAGTCCCTCAAATAAATTAGGAGTATCATATGAAAGTTTAAGAGATTTGTCAATAACTGAAAGAGTAAGGAGATATGTAGTAGTGCAACTATCAACTAATTTCACATGCAAACATTTAGCCTTCGTAGAAAATCTCAAAATACTAACTTTATTTTTAACAAAAGAGTAAGTATTCAATTCAGCAAATAAATGCTTCTTAAGAACACATTATTCAAAATTTATGTCATGAACCAAGTTAACATTAGAAAGCACAACAACACATTTATCAATAAAGTCATTCAAGTCTTGGCTCCTTATTTAAAATTCAAGTTTAGAAGAATAGTATCAATTAAACACTTCATGGTTCATAGTTTTAACACTCAAAATAGGCTTATGAGAATAACACAAGTTAGACATTTTAACATGAATATTTTCAAACCTAGAAAACATAGGAGGAAGAACTTTCCCAAACAATTTAACAAGAAATAAATCAATTAAAGTTGTAGAAGAATTAAAGTTGCTAGGATTCAAACCAAGAATTTTCATGAAAGTATCCTTTTGAGAAACCTATGGCCAAACACCTTCAACTTCAATGGATTATGGGCATTCCTTTTATATAGACATATCTTCAAGTTTTTGAACATAAGAATCAACGAAGTTAGACAATAGTTAGAGTCAATATCTTGTCATTTTTCTCTCAATTTTTTCTTTCTTTCTTTGTCCTCTTTCTTGTATGTAACTTGATCTTTCTCTCTCAAGGCTAGCTTATCTTTTTCCTATTTTTCTTTATTTTCTTTGATTTTCTATTTCTCTCTCAATGTTAGTTTCTCTACTTTTCTTGCCACTTTTGCAAATCCATTTTCATAAAAATATTTCACATATTCCAGATCCAATACAAAATCTCTAATTTATCCATGATATGATATAGTTAGCTTTTTTTTTCTTTCTTGATCCTCTTTTTTATATAATTTGTGTCTTATCTCTTTTGCATACTTCTTATCCTCCTTCTCACAATATCTTTGCCTCCATGCTTTTTCCCAATCTCTCTTTTCATGCATCCTTTCATCATCATCATCATCATCATCATCATAATCTCTATATCTTATTTCTTGTTCTCTATCTCTCATTTCATACCTCATTTCATCCTCATCATAATCTTCACATCTTACTTTTACTCTTATCATCATAACTTATATATCTTCTTTCTTTCTTAATTTCAAACCTATATTTTTTTTTTTTAGATGATATTCCATGATGAGATCTCAAATCACTTAGATTCACAAGCTTTTGCCTCAAGGTATTCATTTTAGTATTCCAAACTTTTGTAAAATGACCCATAAGATAAATAATTTTAGGAGAAATGGTGTTTGGTTCATTTCCACTCATTATTTCAACAACAACAAATCAATGAGTACCACAATAATGAAGCAAATAACAAAAACAAGTTAAGAAGATAAAAATAAGACTGTCACCACTCACTAAGTGTTTACACTCAAGAAATGTATCACTCGTGTATATCACTCAATGATGACTTCTTTCAAAGATGTGCACTCTTGTGTTTTTTCACTCAAACTCTTCTTTCAAGCTCTTAAAAAGAACTTAAGCAAGAATCCAAACACAATGTAACAAGTCCACAAAAGCTATCAACACAAGAGTTTCAAGAAAGAAAACTCTAAGAAAAAACTAAGAGAATTTAAAATGACAAACAAGAAAAACTAAGTAAATGAAGACACACTCAAGTAGATTATCAAAGAAATCAGAAGGATTAGAACTAAATGACTAAGTGGTTCAAATATGTGGGAGGTAAGGTACCAAAGTCAAACTTGTCATGCCTACAAGATGTAACAAGAACGAAAAATTGCTTAACGTTTCAATGTGAACAATACTGGAATTGTTTTCTTTCTTTATTTCTTTTGCAAAATGCCTTTTTCTCAAAATTGCTTTTGTGCATAATCACTTTTTCATAGCACTTGTATTTTTAGAGTTTTCTTTGCCTATTTGAATTTCTCTCATTTTTCAACCTAATTGAGGCTTTTGAACTTCTAGAATCAGATGCGTATAGAAGAAATAATATCAAAAACAAGTTTGCAAGTGAATTTTTGGATCAAACAATTGCAAATGAAGAAGATGATGAAACTCATATTTACAGAAGCAGTGAACTCGAAATTTTGGGTTGATTTCACAAGAGATAAATGATCTACCAAAAGATTTTTTGAATCTAAGTGGTAAAATAAAAGGGAAAACAAACAAACAATCAGGGTTTGATGGAGAAGACCCCATAAATTGATAAGTCAATAAAAAATTGCAACAATGATAATGAAATCATTGATAAGATTCAAGTAAATTAGTATCCAAGAACTCAAAGAGGAGATATATCGCTCTCAACATTCTCATTAATAAAAATTTCTAATTCATTTTAAAACTTATCATCCAAAATGAAACTCTAACAAGTTATTTGAACAAGGATTTGCCCTATTTCTAAAATGGGTCAAAAGTCAATTTTCTAGATACATATTGGACTTACTTAACTAAAATTATTACAATTTAGATTAAACACAAATAAAACTAAAAACTATTATAAAGTCTTAACTTAAAATATTTTTTATTTTTTCTTCTAATAAGCTCATTTTAAGTCTTCATAAATCTTTAAAGATGATATTTGAAATTTACCATAAGATATCAAAGTTTTGAGATGCTATATGAAACTCAATCTCCTCAATGTTAATATCTATTAACTTACCGATAAACATTTTTAATTTGTTGATCGAATTACTAAGTTAGAGTTTTATTTGTAAATTTTTTATATATTTCTAATATTGGTCTATTTTAATACATCCACCGGTACTAATGATTTTTTTATAAATCTGTTTAAAATCTTATGATAGATAAATCCACACGAATGTGAAACAAATATATGAGTAAGATATTCATATGATAATGTAGATAGTCAAGAGTTACTATCATTCCAATCCATATACGTCTTGAGTGATTTACAAGAGATTTGAGAAATAAAATGGTTTGATCGAATAACTGGTTTCCATTTTTCTCTAAATTCTTTTTTAATGCTAAAAAATAGGAGTACACAAAACATCAAAAATTATAAAATCCAAACACATGATTATTTCCTTGACTGTAATTGTACATATGCAACAACATTATCTATCACATGCAGAATTCTGTATCATTAGCAGTCCCATCATCCTCACCATATTCAAGTTTAAGAAGCATATACCACAAACTATCTTATTCATACTCTCTAAACCTTGAACTCCATTTTTCTAAAACAGTTGCATTAATAACCTGATTTTTTAATTAAAATTGTACTTTTTTTGTTAAAACTATTAACATCGTTTTTGTTTTGTACTTTTAGTATGTAAATAAGTAAAATGTTTTTATTTACTATTTTTTTATAATTAAAAATATATTTGTAACTTAGTGATTTTTGAAATGAATTATTAATGCATATTATATATATATATATATATACACATATATATGACTGTTTATAAATATCTGTTTTTTTTTTCTCATTTTTTTTGTGGGTGACTCAACTTTTAGTAGCTTTTCCACATTTTAAGTGATTTTCAGTTATGAGCTATGGTTGACAATTTGGAAATTCTCATAGTGGAATGGTGCCAAAGAAATACCTTTAAAATGATCCATATTTAGAAAAGAGTTAAGAGGGTGCTTTTTTTTTTCCTAGACTGCTTGGTCACTCACTTTGTATTGTTCTCTATTTTAGCATTTGAATAAAACTATTTATTTACCATAAAAACACTTACCAAATTTTGTAGCAACTATAAACTAAACACACTTTTATGTGTCATGATAACAAAAATTCCGATCAATGTCTCCCTTTCTGCTTGAAGAAGCACTTATGTACCCTCGTAAACATTTATCATTGCATACATTAGTTCTGTTTAATTATGGTCTTTTTGTTTAAAAATTTTTAAAAAAATAATTTTTATAATATTTTTAAAAAATTATAAAATAAAATTTTAAATGAAAATTTGATTTAAATAATTTATTTTTAGAAATAATTTTAAGTATTTCAACTATTTTCTATAACTTTTTTGGATAATGAATTTTCAAAAATGATTAAAATGAAAAACTATTTTGAGAAACTATTCATAAAAATTATTTTTGAAAGGTAATTTTTTTTAAAAAAATTAATTTTTATTGTATTAAAATCTATAATAATGAACATTTAAGTTATTGAATATCAAAATTATTTTTTAATTAATAACAAATGAATCTAGAAAACTTCTATTATTTTTAAATAGATTTTCGTAAAAATAATTTAAAAAAATATAAAATCAAAATCACTTTTTTACATCTTAAACAAACGGACCAATACAT
>JBBPBR010000001.1:39614706-39625026 GCA_037974775.1 Cicer pinnatifidum | reverse complement strand
CACATAAGTTGACTTAAAAGTAAAGATAAAGAAAAAATAAAAAATTTAGGGGTTAAAAAATTGAGTAATTTTTTATAGAGACTAAACAAAATGTTAAAACTTATAAAGACTACAAATTCATTTAATCCCTAAATAAAATATGAATATTAGTTAATAAATTAAGATCTAAATTACGAATTAGTACGGGTATGAGCAATTTGTTTCCTTACAAAATAATATTAAACAACATATAATAGTTTTTCATTTATTCATCCATACTACCAAAAATCTAAGTACGATGAAATCAAATTCAGTGTCTATAACTCGTATTAAGCATTATTTTGACACATCTTTAACTCTAACATAGATGTCTAAGATGTTTTTAAGAAACGTCTAAAATTAAGAGAGAAAATTTTCTAGTACACTCATCTTAATTATCATACATGTATCGGACGAGTGCTAAACAAATACCGGACAAAGTAGACACCTGATCTTAGAATTGTCCATACTACATAGGTTAATAGTCATTGTGCACCGCCATTGTGCCAAAGTCAATCTCTTACACAAATCTAGTAGAACAAGTTACTTGGTAATGTTCTTTGCAATATCAATTTCCATGAAAATTAACTAACCGCGTAGTTAAGTCAATTAGACAATTACATATTCATTATTGTCTACCACACATGTCCTTTTTACTTTTTATGTAAGCATAACTGCATATCATGAAACAAATTTAGACAATTTCATGGAAAAATGTCTGTCACATATGTTTTTGCCAATGACAGCTCAAGATAGGTCCCATGCATTCCTTAATTGAGTTTTGTATGAAAATGGAGTGGAGACTTTATTTTTCTTTTTTAAGTTAAGAAAATTATAAAATATTTTTAAAAAATAAACTATGTGAAATTGAAATGTGATATGATTATTTATTATATTACTTTTTTCAATTTTGTTAAAATCTTAAATATATTGTAAAATATAGACTTAGTCGTCTAAAATTCAACTTTTAAATTTACCCTAATTATACATATAACATTGGAGAAATTCTGATGTATTTCTGCTGTACTACACTACTATAAATAAATTAACATGTTATAAACTGATTATTATGAAATTTTCCGATCAATTTAAGGAAGTGGTCTGAATTGTTGTGTTAAATATATTCATCCTTAACATTTTAAAATTCATAACATTGAATTCGATTACTTCAATTTGTTTTATAAAGATCAGTGTTTTTTTGACTTCGCATATGATTTTGCATAACACGGTTCAAATTACGTAGTAAAGCGTGGCCAAAAATAATGCACAATAGGTTGTTGGTTATTAAATAACATCATCAAGTGGCAGTATAAATAAATATATGAACAAAAAAGTCGGCTAGTAGAAATTGTTAACTCTATTTTTTACAAGCTGGCTTGCTAGTATGGCGAAAATAATATAAATTAATTCATAAAAATTAACAATGATTTGACAAAGGTCATTAACTTTTGGCAACAATGATAGCAAAAATAAATAGAATATCTCTTGCATTTGTTGGAAGATATCTTTAGATATAGCTATTGTCATTCATATTGGATTTTAGAGGAAAACTGTGCCATTTTATTGACTTAATAAATTTACATGATTTGAAATGATTATTCAATAATACATTAAAATGGTTTTTGTTATTGCGATTCGAAACAAATGGAAATTATTTTGTAAGTATTCAGTGAAGAATAAAATATTTTCTATTTTGAATGGGAGAAACATTTTTTCACCTTAACTTTATGTTGTTAATAGCACATTGTATTAAGCATCTATGGAGGATCTAATAATCAAGCTTCTCTAAAAGATTACACAAAAAATGATTTTTCTTGATCATTATTTATAGAACACATTTGTGATATAGTTCTTAGCGAACATAAAATTGAATATTAAAGCATCTTGTAGGATTGTTCAAATAGTGGTTTTTTCTTGATCAATTTTTATTTATGAAGATCGTTGACAATATAGTAATTGAAGAACTAAACATTTAATATTAAATAATCCCAATAAGATTTTTCAAAATATGATTTCCTTAGTCATCCTTAATGAAGTAGTTGAGTTCTTTAGAAAATATACTTTATATCTATGATTGAAATGTATAAAATCTATTTGATAACAATTTTGCTACCCACACCCCCTTTTTGCTACCAACATCCCTCAAGTTTTTCATAAAATCAAAATACCCTTGCTTATTTATATCATTCTTTAAACCCTAATTTCTCTTTCTATCTTCATCTTCTATCTCAATTCATATTCATCTATTTTTTCTCACACCTAATTCTCATTCTTCCTCCATTTCAAAAACTTCAACATCGTAAATTGAGATTGTGTATGTTAACTCAGTACGCGTATGTGAACTAAGTTTGTGTATGTGGATTAAGTTTGCGTAAGTGAATTGAGTTTGCATAGGACCTGTGTGAATTGAGTTTGTGTATGTGAACTAAGTTTGCGTATGACCTATGTGAATTGAGTTTGCGTAGAAACCTACGTGAATTGAGTTTGCATAGAAATCTACGTGAACTGAGTTTGCGCGATTGAACTGAGATTGTGTAGGAATGTATGTGAATTGAGTTTGCGTACGTGAATTGAGTTTGCATAAGTGAACTGAGATTGCGTAGGAACATACGTGAATTGAATTCACGTATGTTTACGTGAATTGAATTCACGTATGTTTACGTGAATTGAATTCACGTATGTTTACGTGAATTGTGTTCATGTAGTGCTTATGAGTTCCTAAGTTGAATAATGTATGTGAATTTAGTTCACGAAAACGTAGATAAATTATTTACAATATATGTGAATTGAGTTCGCGTAAAATCTCCAGATTTTGAAGAAGAAAAAAAACGAACTCAAACACAGATCAGTAAATATACTTTGTTGGGTGACTTAACCTCAATATGAAGAGGAGACCTATGGGGTGTAAGTTATGAGTAAGTGATCTGAGTTTTGAATGAGTATGAGTTATGATGATTGAGGTATGAATGAGTTGTGATGTGTAAGTTATGAGGTTAATGATGGTGATGAAGAGACAAATGAGGGTTATAGAATGAGGCAAATAAACAAATACATTTTGAGTATTTCGTTTTTATGAAAAATTTGAGGTGTGTGTATAGGAAAAAAATAGATGTGAGTTGCAAAATTGATTTGATAATAGTTATTTAGAGAAAGAAAATTAAGGAAACTCCACCACACTAACCCACACAAAATTGAATTCTTTCACATATGATCTAACTTAAATGTTGAAACCTACCTATGTTTTATTTCTTCCATTCAGTTTATTCAGGTTAGATCAGATTAAATTTTATGGCTCAACCCTACTAAATAGTATAGAGGGTGTGAAACCTAAAGGAAGTAGTGAAAGGAATTTTCGAAACATTTAACTAATTTCATCTTATCTTTTTAGTTTATAGATTAGATGATATAATTACTTTTAAAAATCCTCACACAATTTTGAAATTTTTTATTCCTACTTGGGAGATGATGTCCAATTAATTTCACCTTTTTAATGTATATAAATTACTTTCAATATAATAATTTTACATATAAAATTGAATGAAAAGTAAACTAATTTTTGTTTCATCTACATTATTATCAAATGACAGGTTAAGCATTATTGAGTACACGTGTCCATGTCATATTTGTGATAATCATTAATGCACTTTCTAACACACAAGTAATGTGTTAGCCCAATTGTTAAAGTGCATCTTGTTAGTGGTTAATTTATCAAAACAACAGCCCCAGAATTGGTCCTCATCCTTCTCAATTGTGACATAATTTTTGGTGGAAATGATATAAACCTTATTTAATAGTCGATTGACAACTAATTGAATTCATGTTTGATTTTCCAATCAACTTTATCACGACTCTAACTGTTAACTGATTTAGTAATTCCTCCCCCTTTCAAAAAAAAAAAAAATACATATTAGTGATGGACCGACTTATGTTCTTGAAGCCCAAAACTGACTGTATTATTAATGGGCTATGTGGATTTAATTTGTGGTGAATGTTAATCCGCCTCTTGAACTCGTCTCACCACCTCCAAATACATTTTCAATAGCTAAAATTCGATAATATATTTTACACTATCAAAAGCTAAAATTTAATAAAAAAGCCAAAAAATTGAAGGGTTAGATGAACATAGGTTGTAATATAATCTATTTCAATACGTTCACATTCACGTAGACATCTTTATCCAATTTAAAATCAATTATGATTTCAAATTAGATCGAAATAGTATCTAAATCTAATTATAATTATTTTTATCAATAACAAATGGCATCATATGTTTTATCCATGCTTATCACAGACTACATTAGGAAATGTAGTTATGTTTTTTATTGCATAAAAAAATTAAATGCACTTAACCATTTTTAAAAGACTCCAATTAGTCCTTCAGAAAAATAAAAACACTTTTTGGACCATAAAAAAAAAAATCAGATCAAATTTATCTTTATGTAAACCACATTGAGTTTTGTTTTTTGCTGAGTTGTTCGATGAGTCGTCAATTTGATTATCCCACATGTAATTTCTATAAAAAGGGACAATTAGATCATTGACAATAATTAAAAATAGACAATTAAGCCCCTGAAAGGGATTAAATGAACAAACTTAAATTCTTTGTCAGAGACTTAATTAATTATTTTTTATTATTGTCAAAGACCTAATTATCTCTTTTTATAGAAATTACATGTGAGATAATCAAGTTGACGAATCACCAGACAAATCAACAAAAAAAAACTCAATTTTCTAAGTGTGATTTACATAAGAACTGATTTGGTCTAATTTACTTTTCTTAGATACTAAAAAGTGTTATTTTTTTCAAGAACTAAATCGAGTCTCTCAAAATTTCTAAAGGACCAAAATACATCTTTACTTTTGTTTTTTTTATTATATGTACGATTAGTTACTTTTATTTATTATTGGAGGTAGTAGGAAATATTTTTGTAATTTTTTTATGGAAACTAGTTATGCATCAAGAAATGAAATAGATAGAAGTCGGTACTCTAACGTATATGCTTTCATGCTTACATATAATAGTTAACACTTATGGCAGGTCTCTTTAGCATGAAACTCAAAAAAAAAAAAAAAAACTTAAAAGAACCGATTTTGGACAAAAAAGGTCTCTTTAACATTTTAAAATTTGAAGGACCTATGTTGGACAAAAAAACTTAAAAGAACCGATTGAGTATAGATACATAACTTAAAGGACAACAAATACAATGTTATCTAAGTTAAAACATTTAATCAATCTAATTAGTGAATATTTATATAAAAAAAAAAAGATATAAGAATATAAGTTTTAAGTAAATACAAAAGAGTCCATTAAATTAAGAGGCCAAACTTATAAATTAAGGAAATCAGAATCAAAAGTTACAACAGAGGAACTAACTGTGCTGTTAAACATTATAAATTAAGGCGAATAAAACGCCACCAGAGTACTATGAACTAAACAAATTATATCATTAGATAATTGAAGTGTAAAAGAAAATGAATAAAAGACACTACTATCGTGAATTGTTTTACAAGCATTGGAATTTTTTTGCAGTAAACAACAGAATTGATTGAACCAAGAAATGCACCTTTTCTAGCTAGTGTGTGTGTGATTATTAATTCAGAGTGATGGTAGTTGCAAGCAAGTTGATTATTGGGTTCAAGGATCAATACCCAGTGACAGAGGAATTTAATTGAATTGAAGGGATCAAAAGTATTCCATTTTCCAACATTAAAACTCTCCATTCATAGACACATCATTGAAACCGACATGTCGGCATCGACAATAATTCAAAAAAATAGAAGTAATTGAACATAACTACATATGTTGGTGTTTGTCACCGATACGTATCGGACATGTCTTCAATTTAAAATATCATTGCTATATAGGTTTGTGTCTATGTATGCGCATGTCACAATTTTCAAAAATTATTTTGCTATCATAGGCCTCGGTCAGATTATTGAAATATAGCAGCAAAAGTGGAGGACCTGCATAAACCTATGTAGTCAGTAGCAGATAGCGTAGCAGGTAGAGGTATGGCCGCTACGTCGAAATCGAGGAAACAATTCAAGCACTTATACCATCACATATAATGGCTTAAAATAGAATAGTGCACAATTAAACACATATTCATAACTAATCATGAAAGTTCATTGCTACTAATATTCAAACATAATATTAAGCAAAATAACAAAAAAGTTCTAGCCTCCAAGACTCAAAATAACACATCTAAGATTCAGACATAATATATAAATCAAAATAACAAATAGCTTCTAAGGCTCAAACATAAAAACAGAGCACAAGTTGGCAGAGAGAAGAAAGGAACCGGGAGGAGAAGAATGGTTGCAGAGAAGAGGGGAAGGTGGGCTCCGTGAAGAGGAAAATGGGCGCCGAGAACATTAGAAGGGTTGTAGAGAAGAGAACAAGCTGTGATCGTGACCCTTTCAACAAAAAAAACAGAGACTCACTTGCAAAGTAAGGTCAAGATGATGACGCTAAAAATTACCAGTAGTAAAAAGTAAATACAAACACTAATGAAAAAACCTTAAATTGTTAAAAAAACGAGGACACTTTTGACATTTTGCAATGTAGCAGCTTCTTCTCACTTTTCTTGTTTGCAAAATCTCCGCAATTGCGCCGCCACGAAAGCGTGGCCACAACCCTCAAATGCGCCGCTGCTGCGTAGCACAAGGCCTCCACGACGCAACAGTCGCTACTGACTACAGAGGCAGAAACAGGGCAGATAATGAGCAACAGATATGCAAATCTGGATTTCAGAACTCTACAAACGAAGCAACTTCACAAAAGAGAGAAAGATAAAGAGCAAAAGAAGACCTTGAGCAATAAAATGAGAGCTCACGAATGCAAAAAATGTGTGAATGATAAAAATGAAGCATATGGACCAAATGGAGAAACATAGGATATGCAAACCAGCGCAAAAAATGGGCCCCACAATGCCCATGATACAAGCCCTTTCTGGTGAAAAGAATATGGAATGAGCTGACTAGTTTTTTGCGGCAGATGTATGGAAACAGGGTTAAAATGACAAACAAGTAAGGAAAAGAATGTTACTATCAATGACTTTGTCTCGTCGTATCCAGACTACAGTCAGTCTTCAGTTGGCAAGACATATCGAAGATGTATCTATGAAATATTGACAAAAATGTTCTCAAAAGAATACAAAATTATTGGTTACTTTCTGGATACATATTGAAAAGTATCGGATGAGTATTGGTGGTATAGGATTTGTATCATACATGACAACAATACTTTACCAGCTTTGGAGTATTTGGACTTCATAGTTAAAAACTGAGAACCAACCAAGACAAAATGAAAGAAACCGACCTCATATAGACAAAAACTCAATATAGTGAATGAGTGAAAACAAATTGAACCTGTAGCTATAGTTGTTCTGAGCTAGATATCAGTTTCCTTCATCAGTATATACTAATTATATTTAACTTAAAATGTAAACTACAATCATGTATCTGATGTACATTCAAGCAAAAGTTATTGATTAGTAATAGAGGAAAGAAGCAATCACCGGCAAACAATAACAAAGATCAAAAGGAAACATCAATGAATAATGAAACACAGAAAATGGAAACTAAATTATCAAAACTAAACAAGTAGCAAAAATACAACACCTCATCTTCAAGTGCTGCTTAGTGTATTTTCTTCTTCAGTGACAAGAAGCTTTCCCTCCACAAAATCACAGCATGTTATCGGTATTTCAAGTTGCTTCTGCAATTTCTTCACAACAAACACCTCTGGCTCTTCACATATGGTTAGCACTGTACCGTTCCTACCAAGCCGACCAGTTCGACCGGCTCGGTGCGCATAGTGAATTGAATCCGTCGGCAAGTCCAGATTAACCACAAGATCACATTCTGCCACATCCAAACCTCTAGCCGATAATTCATTTGTCACAAGAACTCTAACCTCTCCGTTCTTGAACTTCTTCAGAGTCGTTGATCGGCCAAGCTTCCCGAGATCACCATGTAACTCTGCAGCTTTCATCCCACCACGGGCCTCCAGCTTGTAGACAACATCCTTTAGCTGCTTAGTATGATTCATGAAAACTATAACAAATTTGGCATCCAATGCATGAATACACCTTCTCAATGTATCAACTTTGTGCTGCAACCTCACTACACAGTAATAGTGTTTCAATGCTGGAGGTAGACTCTCTACTGTGGCCTTAGACGGCACAGAGGAGTTAGGACTCGAGCTCGGTGATGAAGTTGACAAATTGACCGGCTCAGGAGACAAAGTTTCAAGTGGTACAATTTTCTTAGCTTGAACAAGAAGTGGGTCAGAACCCCAGCTTTTAGCAGCCCTTACAACCGAATAAGGCACAGTTGCGGATACCATAATTAACTGACGCTCAGCCTTTTTAGCCTTTGAATTTAGGTCTGCACCTGATCTCTTCCCTACATGCTCCAATAACCTATGCATGTCTTCGCGGAAATTGAACGACAGAAGCTCATCAACTTCATCTAATACCAAATATCGACAGCCGTGTGTTCGAAGTTTCCCACTCGCACTGAGCTCGGCTATCCTACCAGGCGTACCAACAACAACGGAAGGTTTATTTTTCTTGAGAGCTTCTTCCTGCCTTGTTCGGTTCGCACCTCCCACAAGCTGCTGAACCACTTTCTTATTATCCATTCCCAATATCTTCTCAAACTCCCTCACTATCTGCATTCCAAGTTCCCTAGAAGGAGCAACAATAACCGCTTCAATTCCCAATTTCTTTCCGGACTCACCACCATCACCTTCACCTTCACGATTTTCGCCTCTTAACGGCCCAATAGCCGATAAAATAGGAAGCAGATAAGCCAACGTTTTACCTGAACCCGTATACGACTGAATTATGACATCGCGATTCTTCAAAATGGTAGGAACAGCAGCAGACTGAACTTCAGTAGGAACATTGAAACCCTCATTTTCTAGCCTCTTAATCAACACATCCGGAATACCGAGTTCCGAAAATGACTTAGCAGCAAAAGGGGCAGACTCTATTTGCTGTTTTTTCTCAATAACCCTAACTCCTTTTTTCTCACTAACTCCAATGGGTTTTCTCTTACTCTTTATAGCCTCAGAGGAAGAAGAACCTAATGGCTTAACCTTATTCAATTTATTAGTTGTAATCTTAGGTTCAATTTCACTACTTTTAAAACCAATGCTTGAAAGTGTGAGAGAACCGTGATTGCTCTTACATTGAACACTACTATGAAACCAAGAAAACCTAGAATTGATTAAAGCCCTTCTCATAGGGAATGATTCTCCAACGAGCAAAAGAAACTTCGCTGAAACTAAAGCTTGCATTTTATTTAGCAAAATAATAAAATTAACAACCTTGTTCCTTGTTCCTCCAAATTGAACAAGATTGAAATGTTTTCAAAAGACAAAAGACAAAATTTGGAACAATTTCAGGGGTGAAAGAGATGAAACCTTTTATTTGGTTCTTTGTGTCCGAAGAGTAGTGAGAATGAACTAAAAAGTACTTGTTTTATTCTGTGACTTCAAGTAAAGTAAACGAGCAAGAGCGTAGAAAATAAGAATCGGTTCTATTTGCCATGTAAAACAGAGTTTGTAGCATCGGGAAGAAAATCGTTAGAGGTTTATCTCCAGAGGTTTTCTTTCAAGATTTTATTTGTCTGTAACTACACAAGAAAATAAATATATATTATTTTTTTTTCAAAGAAAAATAAATATATATTATTAAATTAATAAATTCTATTTTAAAATTTGGTAATTTTGATCTTTTATTTTAATTTTTTAACTAAAAAATAATAATGTAATATGTTTTAAATAACATGACATATATTACGAAGATTTAAAATAATTAATATTTATAAAATCACAATGAAATTTTATAAAAACTTCATTTTTAAACTTTACAAATTATCTATTTTTGTATTTTAATTAATAACATGCGAATAATTAATATATTTAGATGATTTTATATAATGAAATCGAATGTCACATCATTTAAAACATATCAATTCGTTAATTTTTAATTTAAAAATATGAGGGAGAGATCAAACTTTTCACTTTTTAAAATAGGATAACCAATTTCATGATTGGTGAAATATAGAGGACCAAAATTGCAATTAAACGTTTAAATTTTGGTAGTTTTGATTTATCGCTCAAATTTTTAACTAAAAATGGTGATTTAACATATTTTAAATCTTATAAAAAAAATATTTCAAATGATGTGGTATGCAATTTCATCATGTAGAACAATCTATATTAATTAATTATATATTATTAATTAAATTATAAAAATAAATAATTTTTGAAGTTAAAACTTAAGTTTT
>JBBPBR010000001.1:39557263-39580385 GCA_037974775.1 Cicer pinnatifidum | reverse complement strand
ATTCTATGTAAAAACTAAATCGAGAATTGTACCGTACACCCCTATTTTCCTTGATGATTATTTTATCTTTTTTTATTTTGTATAAAATTATAAATAAATAAAAAATTATCACTCTATTTCTTACCTCCACTTTCGAAAATTACAAAATCTTCTTAAATATTCAAAATTTACAAACTTTCGAAATAATAAAAAGTGAGTTTTTTTTGATATTTTTGAAAGTTTTGTTAAATTTGAAACTTTTGAAATTTAATTTTTCAGAAAATTTAACCAAATTTGAAATTTTGGATAAACTTCAAACTTTTAAAATGCAATTTTCCACGATTCTTTGAAACTTTCGAAACTTTAGATAAATTTAAAAGTTTTGAAGTGTAACTTTTCAGAAAATATCAAAACTTTCAAAAGTTTGGATAAATTCGAAACTTCCGAAACATAATGCTCGAAAATTTTAAACTTTTGAAACACATATCCTTCGAAAATTTCAAACATTCGAAGTAACTCAATTTCAAAAGTTTCGAAAATTCGAAACTTTCGAAAGTTTCAATTTTTTTAAAAAAGTTCATGTTGTATGTTATAATTAAAAATATAATTTGAAAAATAAATTTATAATATTATTATTAACTAAATTTATTACTATCTATGAAATTAGGTATGAGTAGAATTGAGGTTCCTACTTCAAGAACAGTTATAGATTCTATAGAAAAATTCACCAGCAATCAGGTATTATTACTGATGATCCAGCACCAATCAAAAAAAAATTTATAGCGATATATTTGATATTTTATTTGAAATATATTTTGTAGGTATTTCCCTCGAGAAGCTGTATTTGATTGGGCAAAAAACATTGGAAGGCAAAATGAAATTCTAATTGTTACCATTGGATCAGATAAAACAATCGGAAAAAGGGGAAGAAAAGACAAAATAATTTTGGGATGCGAAAGAGGTGGAAGATATAAATCAAAATCAACAGTAAGGAAAATTGTCCGTTTACTCTCAGATGTATACCGTTAAATGTCGGTAAAGGATGGAAAATTAGTGTTTGTTGTGGAACTCACAATCATGATTTACTTGATATTGTAACTGGTAATTCATATTTGAGGAGTTTAAATGAAGAATAAGGGAAACTTGTCAATGACATGACAAAGTATAAGTTTGCACCTAGGTTCATTTTAAATACTTTGAAAGAGAGAAATAAAGTTAATCTCACAATTTCCAATCAAATATATAAAGCAAAGAGTACTTATCGATAACCGTTGAGAGGCTCGTACACAGAAATGCAACATCTGTTAAAGTTAATACAACAAGAAAATTACATGCATTGGACAAGAAGACGGGAGAATTCAGATGTTTTGGACGCATCCTGATTGTATAAAGTTGTTAAACATGTTTCATTTTATTTTGGTATGTGATAGCACATACAAAACAAATAGATATTTGTTACCATTACTTAAAATTATTGGTGTCACATCTACTAGTTTGACATTTTTGATTGGGTTTGCTTATTTGGATCAAGAGCGACAAGAAAACTTCATCTGGGCATTTGAAAAGGTACGACAGTTGTTCAAATATGAGACTTTAATTTCTAAAGTTATTGTGACTGATAGAGATCTTGCCATGATGAATGCGATTAGTGTTGTGTTTCCTACTTCAATACATTTGTTATTTCGTTTTCATATTAAAAAAAATGTTGGGCAATATGCAAATAATATGTGAAAAAGGATAGGCAAGAAGAAGTAATGAATTTATGGAAAAAAAAAATTGTATATTCGACTAGTGTGGAGGAGTATGATATTCCCTTGCAACACTTTGAGTTAGTGTTTACCGATATTATTCTTTTTGTTGATTATGTGAAAGATTCATGGTTAACACCTTACAAAGAATGATTTGTCAAGGTTCAGACCAATAGAGTGATACATTTGGCGAACACAACATCTAACAGGCATTTTTAAATTATGATTTGTTTTGTTTTACAAAATATGATTTACTAGTTTGTGTGATTTATTTTAATTTGTGTTTTTTAATTTATTTGTGGAGTTGAGTCTGCTCATTGGAGATTGAAAAACATGTTGCAAACTAGTTTTGGTGATTTGTGTAAAAGTTGGGATGTTGTGAATATGATGTTGAAAAACCAAATATGTATCATTCAACCGTCTTTTCAGAATACCATCAAGGATGTTGAGCACGGGTATAATTCACCATTTTTTCAAAGTTTACATCATTATGTATCAAAGAAATGTTTAAAAAATTGACAAATAGGGTGAAGGTTGTAGGTATTAACAAAACAAAATATGGTTGCTCAATCAGAACAACTCATGAATTACCATGTGCTTGTGAGTTGGCAAAGTTGCAGATATCTAGTAATGTTATCCCTTTAGATAACATTCATGTTTTTTGGAGAAATTTAAGCATTGATCATAATTTGAAGGATGAAGAATCTTTATCATATTATGACTTTTTAGAAGAGTTGAAAGCAATGAAACGGTACATGAAGAAACACGATATTGTTGGTCAAAGGATATTTAGGAAAAAGGTACGTGAACTTGTATTTCCACATATAACATCAATACTTGCACCACCTGAGAAGGTGATAACCAAGGGAGCTGGTAAAAAGAAAAAATAATTTGATACTCCTCGTGATCCTTCATATTAGGAGCATATTGATGCCGCTCAAGAATCTACAAAGAAACCATCTCAACATTCTGCAAGGCAACCATCTCAACGTTATGCAAATCAATCATCACAGTATTCTGCAAGACAATCATTTAAGATACATTTTCCTACTTTTATACATTCGTATATTGAGGAGATAATAGATTTTGTGCTTGATGGAAATTGTGGGTTTCGCGCAATTGCATCATTGTTAGGTTGGACTGAAGAATCTTGGCCTTTAGTTTGATCACAATTGGATAAAGAGATTCATCTACATCCAGACCTTTATTCCAATGTTTTTTATGACAGTTTTGAATCAGTGCAAAACTCATTGAAAATATCAAGATTGGGTGCTCAAGAAAAAGATAAGTGGATGTCTATACCAGACTTGGGTTACGTGATAACAACACTATATAATGTCACTTAATATCTCATGAACTCCACTAAATGGAGCTACCAAATTTATAGCCCTACGTACAAACTCAACTGCTCTATGGTCTCGTACTGATGATGGACCAACATGTACAGAAGATGATGGACCATGTGCAACAACAATAGGTGGACTCGAAGGTGCAATAGTAGGTGGATGGAGGATCAGAGGATGTGAAACACTTATGTACCATGCATTGTAGTCTATAGTGATCTCTTCAGGAATAGTCGCAACAAGATATAGGCTCTGAAAGACCGCTACTTATGATTTTATAGTAGTCTGCCACACCCAATCTATATTGTTCGGCACCGGAGGAACATCACGCAAAATGACTGAGACTCCACCACATCAAAGATATCCAGAGAACATCGAAATTGATACAAACAAATGATTAGCTCAATCGTCATTATATGGTGTAAATGCCACATCCTCAAGCAACAAAGCAACAAGTCTTCGACGATATGTCATCAATCCGTTATCAACACCATGTTTTGCAATCCACCTACATGCTCTTGGAAGATGTGCAAAAACTGCTCCTCTATCGCCCCGCTTACAGATCCTAGGAAAGTGCTCGTAAATCTAGCATTGCAACATAAGTAACATCATAAAATAACACAACTTAATAAATAAATATTTAAATAAATAAACGACACAACTTAATATAAATGATATACCTATAATAGGATAATGTAACCTCCCAACTGTTGAATGTTGTGGACAGCTCCATCTCCCAGATTATCATAAAGGAAAACCAATATCGCGGTAGCCCACGAATAGTCCCAACAACGATCTAAATCAATAAATAAACTAATGTATTTCGCCTCCACACGGTATGTATTTAATCGGCGAAAATAGTGATGTCATATAAAAGCAACAAATATGTTCTAGCCGAGCACTCAAACTGGTTAGTTTGGAATGAGACGACTATATAAATCACACAACCATTGCAATTTATATTGGACACATTTATTATAATTAATCTCAGCTAGTGCTTTCTCCCATGTTGCACCTAAGTACTCATGTGTAGCTCTTGCAACATTATTAGTGTTCATATTCAGAGGTGCATTAAAAAATTTACCATGGGGTGAGATGCGAAGGAGAGTCGCGACGTCGTCTAATGTGATAGTCATCTCTCCAAATGGCAAATAAAATAAGTTGGTCTCCCTATGCCATCTTTCAACAAATGCAGATATCAGGCCAGCAGTAACCATAGTGAGGTAGGGTGAAGACAGATGTAGCAGCCTAGATTCCCGAAACCAATGTTGTACAAGATCAGGCACAGGAACTTCGTCAAACTTCTTCAACTTCAATCCATGTGTAATAGCTTTTAATGATCCACGATCCTGCGAGTAATTCCAGAACAATTAATTAATTAAACTTAAATAAATAATTAATTAAATAAACTTAAATAAACAATTAATTAAATAAACATAATTAAATAAACTTAAATTAAATAAACTTAAATAAACAATTAATTAAATAAACAAATAATTAAATATAATTAAAAATTAATTAACATATACCTCTCCTTCCCATAGCCTCCGAGCCACGTGGTGCTCATACTGTTTCAACACATGTGTCACATCAATCCCCTGGGGAATCCAGTTTACTGATCATGCTCATCAATATCATCATCACCATTAATATCATCAGCATCATTAGCATATGCAGCAATATCATGAATATGATCAGCATCATCAACATGTGCAACATACTATTCCTCAGCCTGCTTCATCTGTGGAGGCACAGGGGCACCTTCCTCCATCTATGCATGCTCAGTAGACTCAACGTTATCATCCTGGATATCCTGTCTTCGACAACGCTGCCTAATTGGACGATTTGTTTCGTTTCATCGTCTTTTTGATGTTGTTGGTGGAATTCTCTTCGCACAATCACCTGTATCACCTATCAAGTTGCGAATAATTTGATCAAATGCACCTCTCATTCTAGACACTACAATATATCAATATTAAAAAAAATGAAAAAAAAAACCTTTAAAAAAATTGCATTTCAGAACTTTCATATTGTTCTCAAACTTTCTAAACAGCTTTCGAAAGTTTCATTGAAGGCCAAACTTCCGAAACAACTTTGAAACTTTTCTATGCATTCCAAAGTTTTGAAAACTGGATTTTTACATTTTAAAACTTTCATATTGTTAGAAAAGTTTCGAAGGTTTCTGTATTTCAAAACTTTCAGGATAATTGAAACTTTCGAAAGTTTCGTACTTTTTGGGAAAAATGCACTTCGAAAAGTTTCATGTTCATATAAACTTTTAAAAATTTGAAAAAATACTGATTCGAAAGTTTCAAATTTTCGAAGGTAGTCTTACTTTACAATTTCGAAGGTTTTAAATTTTTGAAGTTTTGACAATTTATGATTCGAATATTTTAAATTTTCGAAGGAAATTGGTGAAAAAAAAGGAAATTAAATTTTTTTAGGGGTTTTCATAGATAATATTAAGGGCAAAATGGTCATTTCCATGGAAATGGGGGTGGGAGGTAAAGGTTTAGTGGTGCACGGCATAAAACTCAACTAAACCGCTTTACTTGGGCCTGATTTATAGCCCATTAATGTTTTAGGTATCGGAAGATTCCTTCTGTCATTCATTCTTCTTAGTTTCCATCAGAGCACGAGTAGAACACGATTGGCTGTGGGTTACAATCAGAATCGGGGTTCTTCGTAAAAAAAATGGTTAACATGAAGGTTGGTTATCGTAAATATCAATACTAATGTTTAATTTCTTTCATTTTTTTATTTTACTTTTTGGAGTGAGTTTATTGTGAATCTGAGGCCGTTATGATTGTTGTTGAAACAGTTTCACCAGTACCAGGTTGTCGGAAGGGCTCTTCCCACCGAAACCGAGGAACACCCTAAGATTTATCGCATGAAGCTTTGGGCCACTAATGAGGTTCGTGCCAAATCCAAGTTCTGGTACGTTTAACAAATTCTGATTTTTTCAATTACTGAAAGTGATTAACTATTTAATATGATTAATTGTATTTTTAATAATGTTGATTTGTGTAGGTATTTCTTGAGGAAGTTGAAGAAGGTTAAGAAAAGCAATGGGCAAGTGTTGGCCATCAACGAGGTATGCACACTTATCAATTACAGTAGTAAATTGAAATGTGTTAGAACAATTGTGGAGCTTATGCTAAAATGGAATAGAAAAAAAATAATGGATATAAGTCTATATGTATAATGTTAGAACAATTTATTTTTTCCTTTTGTTGTTGTCGGTTGAAGAAAATAGTTTTCTTTTTAATCTTTTCTTATGTTATGTTGGAACTTAGCTGTAGCTATATTAGGGGTAGGATCTATTAGTTTAAATGCTTAATGTTTACATATTGAGGAATTTCTACATTTAAGAAGAATTGATTGATTGTCCAATTGGGAAGACACACAATGTCAAAGCAATGTTGGGGAGAACATGAAAAGGTTCTATGTTCATCTATAGAAGTTAAATCATGTGTCTTGTATTCAATTTTTAACAATTTGATTTCAAGTAGTAATGTTGGGTGTTATTCGGTTTGCTTTGGTATTTTGACATTAACTATAATGCTATAATTAATGTGTATGTTTAGTACTGAGATAAAAGTTTCTTTCTTTACTTTTATAAGAACTCACTCAACAAATGTTTATAAACTGTGTTGAAAAGTAAATATGTCTAATCCTAACATAGGTAATCATCTATTATGGTTATATATCTTCAGTGATTTTTTCTGTATGTTTTATGCACGTACGTATATAAGAAGAGTTTTGAGGAGGGTTTAAAGCATGAAACTTTGACATATTTTCATAATTGAACTTGAATCTTATGGCATTGTTTTTTATTGCATCTTGTTTCAATTGTTCTTATTTAGGAACAGTAAGTTAGGCAAATTGAGGTGATAGAATACTTGGTGTAGGATATCCATGTGCATTAGCTTTTAGCTATATTATACCCCTCGATTCCAGTCTCTTTTGAAATTGTGGTTTATAGTATTTTTTACTGATGGCAGATCTTTGAGAAAAACCCCACCAAGATCAAGAACTATGGTATTTGGTTGCGATATCAGAGTCGTACTGGTTACCACAACATGTATAAGGAATACCGTGACACCACTCTCAACGGTGCCGTCGAGACAATGTACAATGAAATGGCATCTCGTCATAGGGTGAGGTTTCCATGCATCCAAATCATTAAAACTGCCACAATCCCTGCTAGTCTGTGTAAAAGGGAGAGCACTAAGCAATTCCACAATTCCAAAATCAAGTTCCCATTGGTGTACAAGAAGATTAGGCCACCAACTAGGAAGCTCAAAACAACATACAAAGCAACCAAGCCCAATTTGTTTATGTGATTCAATTAATCATATTTCTCTTTTCATATTGGAGCTGCTTGTTTCATTGTGTTTTACCAAACTTCGTTGCCAGCAAACTTGCACATAGTTTGCAATTTTCCTAGTTTGTTATTGATTGATTATTTTGTTTTATCTTTTTTTTCCTTTGCAGTTATTTACCAAACTCTTATGTTTTGGTTTGACCTAAAAATGATTTTTACCGTCACTTTCCAAACTTGAAAGGATTTTCATAACTGCCTTTCAATTTGGAAATGATTTTTACAAACATACTCAATCTAACATAAAAGATATAATTGAGTCAATTACAATATGTATGATAAAAGTGTTTGAGATCTAATGATTCTCAACTATTTTTTTGAGATTAGCTAAAAGCAAAACTCAATAAGGATGATCCAAAGATATATTGAAGAGAATTGAAGTTTGTTTGAAGAGTTTTTGACTTGTGGTTACTTGAACAAGTGAATTTTGATTGTTGAATATTTTGATTGATCTTTCTTTTATAGATGAAAACAAGCTTGAAAACTCAAAGACACTTTAGCTAAGTGTTAGATCTGATTTAAATATATTAAACACATGTTTATATTACTGTCCAAAACGTTCTTGACCAACTCTGAACATTCTTGTTTTGTGTTTGAAGGAAAACATGAGTAAGTGTGATAATGACCTAAAAGTGAATAAGTGTGACAATGAACTGTAAAAAAGTCAGTTGGTATTTGTGATAAAAGCATGCATAACTTTTAGCGTAGTAGTGCTAGTACAATTATTTGTCTCTAGGGATCAATCTAAAGATATCTAAAGATTGTTTTAATCATTTTGGTCTTAATTTGAGTCTCTTAAATGTTTACTTGATCTTATCAGTATTTTGTGCGATTTTGGTATTCTTAGCTTACAATTTGGATTTTCCAAATTCATTTGTCTTAACTTTGTCTTCTATAAATAACAATCAAAATGTTTAAACAATCAAACATGAAATGTGAATTATTTTTAAAAGAGGTATAATGTACAACACAATGTATATTCATTAAAATTATATTGGTAACAAACACAATTGCATGTAGAGGTGACACTCTAGAGATGAATGTGTTTAGCTTTACTTGGAAGGATAATGAACGCTAGTCAAATTTAGAATTCTCATTGATTAGCTTTCGAGAATAACAATTGTCGTAAGTTTGAATTGTTTCACTTTTTTAACATTTTTTTTTCAAGCATAATGATTTTTGACTATATATGAATTTCCCGAAAGTGAAAATTTCTCTCTATCTGTCTTTGTGAGTATCAAAGTTCCCATAGATAAATCCTTTTTCACAACTTATGGTCCTTCGTAGTTCGAGATCCATTTTCCACGAGATCCTTTTTGTATGGGTAATATTTTCTTTACATTAAATTCTCGTACTTAAAACTCTCGAGAACAAACATATTTCTCGTATAGCCATTTTGAATCCTTTTTGATAAATTGACCATGATAGAGAGCCATTATCATTTGTTTTCTCCTATGAGATTCAATTGGTCAAACCATAATTGAGCCCACTCTACTTCTTGTAATTTTGTTTCCATCAAGACTTTTGTATGATTTTCTTGATATTCTTATTTGTTGCTTCTACAATGTCATTCATCTTTGGACGATATGATGAAGAGTTATGGTGTTGAACTTTCATCATTTTGTTATCAGCGATAATCTTATTTGGCAAGTCATAACAATAAACCAATTATATTTTGAAGCATTTGACAACCACACTCCTCGTGACATTGACATAAGAAGCGACTTCAATTCATTTGGTGAAATAAAAAATAACGATTAGAATAGACTGATGTCCATTTGAAGCCTCAGGCTCAATGAGTCCAATAACATCAACTCTTCACACTAGAAATGACTATGTGTTCCAAAAGATCCTTCATGAATCTCTTGAATGATTTTTTCTGCTTCAGTTTTATGAACACATTTGAGAAACAACATATCATGGTTCCTCTTATAAAACACATCACCATGGTCTGACAACGTCGTTATAACCCTTTTGTCATTCTTTGAAATACCCATTGGATATTCCATGTTCTTAACATAAGATTTGATATCATGAAATCATAATTTTTCGTTAGGATCTTATTCTATTGCTAGATAATATACTGACTTATCATTGACGACAATGTGGCCAATTTGTCAGCCAACTGGTTATCTTCTCAAGGAATATGATGGAAAATGATTTTCTCAAAATTTTGTCAACTTTTTAATATGTATATGATATGAAATCAATTTCATATCTAGAGTTTCCCATTCACATCTTATTTGATGAATGACCAATGTTGTGTCTCCGTATACCTCAAACATTCTTACTTCTGATTCAATGACCATGGCACATGCCTCATATTTTCCCATATTTTGTGTAGTCAAAACACATCCTAATGGTAAATGGAGTCAACTGATTCTCTTGAGGAAACAACATGACTATAATTCCATGTCCTAATGCGTCACAAGCACCATCAAATACCAAAGTCCATTTGTTCTATATCAAAAAATTCATTATCTTCAAATAAAGTCTTTATATCTTCGTTAGGGAATTCAAACTACATTGTTTGATAATCTTTTATAGATTGATGAGCCAAACACTATGTCAATGTACTTCCTTTGAAATTCTTATGTGTGACATACACCATATCATAATCTGATAACGACATCTGCCAACGAACAATTATTCCAATAAGAGAGGTTTTTAAAAAATATACTTGATTGAGTCCATTTTAGACACCAACCAGGTTGTATAGCATAACATGTATTGTCCTAATCGACGAGTAGCTCATGTTAATGCACAACATTTTTGTTCTAGAAATGAATATATTGTTTCCAAACGAGTGAACTTCTTGCTTAAATAATAAATAACGGGTTCCTTCTTGCCAATTTCATCGTATTGCTCTAGTACACAACCTATTAATTAATTAATTATATATATATATATATATATATATATATATATTATTTAAAACATTATTATATCTTTTTATGAGATAAATAATACATTGTAAAATAGAAAAATATGATACAAACTACTAAAATATGGATAACTGTAAGCAATTGCAGTTTAATAGAAAAATAAGATAATAATTACTAAACAGTCATTAGTGAAATAAAATTTGATCTATAAGAAATTTAATTTGAAATAAAAAAAAAAACTTAATAAACAATTCCACCTTGCTAGCTATATACACAATGTGATGCTCGCAAATATGTTTGATATGAAAATTTGGTTTAGACAAAAGTGATATTATCATTATGGTTACGCAGAATAACTAAACATTTAAAAATATATTATTGTCAACAAAAGAAGATAATAGTGGTTTAGTCAATATTTATGGGAATCAATGGAATTCAATCTATCAGTGCATGTAAACCAAAGCCACAACCATATAGAAGTTTACAAATTACAACATCAACAACAAAATTGAGGCTATTTAACAACTAATCTGAGCGGAGTTTGGAGTTAAAGTAAATGAATTATTCCAAGCATAATTAAAGGTGACATTAACATTTTTTAAAATAGACTTACCACCATTAACAAGACAAATATCTCTTGAAATACTCAAAATTGAAGGGTCTACATATTCAACTGTTTCAAAATTAGGACAATTAATATTCACATTCTTTAGAACACAATAAGGACAATTGTTGCTGATGTCCACACGATACTCTGGAAATTGCTTCATTACAAGTCCTGTTGGATGCTGGCTTACAGAGAGATCACTCAATGAACATTTGCTATAGCCTGGGATATTAATGGAGCTAAATTATTGAAGTTTTTTTTTTTTTTTTTTATATATAATCAAAAATAACAAATACTTTATCTAAATAAAAATATAAAAATAAATTACAAAAAATTGATATATTTTTATCTAAATTTGAAATATATATATATATATATATATATATATATATATATTAATTTTGAATTCTCATATAAATAAAATCTTAATAATTCAAAGTTTGACGGTAAGTAAAGTCTGAAAATTTTGTTTAAATTAACTAATTAATTTTTTCTAATATGTATAGTATTTCATTTGTGAGAGAGTAAAAATTTAGAAATTTTTTCTAAAGATATTATTGGGTATTCAATTATGAGTCTTTAGTCCCAAATAGATCAGGAATGGAGGCTGTAATGGATATATAAGGATAATGACCGACCTAATTGGGTATTCAATTATAAGTCTTTAGTCCAGCATTGCTGAAAATTTTGAAAGTTGAATCAATCAATTTTCGTCCTACAAATTTTACCTTCAATTCCTTGATTAGTTTAGGCAAAATACAAGACTAGGTACATAGTTTTTCTTTTTATAACAGCCTTGCTGCGTAGTGTTATTACGCATGTAAATTATATATGTTTAAAATATATATCTTAAAATTAATTCATTTTGAACATTTTATTCAATGCATATAACAAATATAATATTTTATATTGAAGTACTAAATTCAATGATATGACAAAGTTTTATGTCTTTTAATTATTTTTTCTACGGTAAAGATAAAACTGCATTAATTAGAGTCTTTATATATAGAAGAGATTTAATTTTCATACATATTGTTAATGAGAATATATGATTATTATTGAATTTAATCATATGTAATGACATTGTAAAAGAGTTTTTACAATATTATTAATGATTTAATAATAGTGATTGATTAATAGCGTATAATTTTTTTACATTGAAAGTATATACAAATTAAATTTATTATTATTTTCTTAATTACTCATATAATTTCAAATTCTTTTCTTGGGTATGTAATTTCAAAACTTTTATAAGACAATAAAAACATCATGTGCTTTAGTGCATGTTTGTAAAATAAAAGATACTTTAACTTTCGAATTACAATGAATTTGTTTTTGTCTGAAAAGATACTTATGATTTATTTCTCATAAATGCACATTAATCTTGACATAAAAGCAATTAAAATTATACCTAAAAACACCAATTCAAAATGGGAAGGAAAGGCTAGAAAGGAAAAAGGAAACAAGGATTAAAAATCGTTTCCCCCTGCCTCGCGCATTCATTCTTCATTCTTCCTTGTCCCTTCAATTACTTTTGCTTTCTTTGCTTCCTTTTGCTTCAAGAAAAGAAACCCAAGGCTTGGTGGGTAAGAAAGCAAGGATTTCTCAGCTTCATTCTTCTTCTCGGATTCGAAAACGGTGTTGGTGATTTCAAAAACATCAAACACAAAACTCCATTTCTCTTCTATATCTAAGCTATGTTTTGAGAAGTGATAGAAGAGAAAGTTGCTCACCTACACGCTACGGTGCTAGTGGACTAACTTTGGAAGCGATGTCGCGAGCGAAAATTTTATCGGAATTACTCGCGATACTATAATCGCTCGTTAAAGCTAACGTTAAGGTAATGGCTCATTCCAAACTTTTAGTTTGCATTTAGGGACTTATATGTGGTTGGGTGGAAAAGAAATTTGTTAGGGTTGAAGTGTAGATTTGGGGAAAATGAATTTAATGCTTTTATGGGTGAAATTTTAGGGTTGGATTTTTGGTGATATTGATGAGTGTTTTGTGGAAAACGAAATTAACTCATTTATGTGTGGTTTTGAGGAAATGAAATTTGATGTGTTTGAATGGTGGGTTGTGATGATTTGTGTTTTTCGTGTTTGACGTGTTCATAATTGATATTATAAATTTTGAGATGTGTTTGTGTGGATTTTGTGGAAAAATGAATTGATGTGATTTGGTGTGAATTGTGGATTGAATTTGAGAATATGTATGAGTATGCTCTGTGTGGAATTTGAAAACCATTAGAGTTAAATGAGTATTAAAAATAGGGAATCTTTTAATATATGCGTTTACTTAATAATTGTCGTGAAAATCATTAGATTTAAATGAGTATTAAAAATGGGGAATCTTTTAATATCTGCATTTACTTAATGATTATCGTGGAAAGAGTCAGAGTATGCTCATGCATTTCATAGTACATGGCGACCGGATGGGCCACGAGATGGTTCCATGTGATTTGTTGGTTCATCTTATCCTTGCGGGGATTGCCGCGTCGTGTAAGGTCTGCGATAGACTGCATATTTTTGGTAAATCGTGTTGACCCGTGATAGGTGGCACCTCGGTAAATAGTACTTCGGCCTGTGATAGGCAGTACATTTACGATTTATGTTTTTAGTAAATCGTGCTGACCCGTGATAGGTAGCACCTTGGTAATTTAGTACTTTGGCCTGTGATAGGCGGTACAATTATGATTTACGGCGCTTCGAGGAGGGTTTTGGTTTGGAATTTCGAGTCCATGCATTTTAGCATATACGCATTGCATTAGGGTGCTTGACACGGGAGTCACGTTTGATTCAAGATTATGATTGAGTGTTTGAACTCAAGTAGTTGTTGTGGTTGTACTATAATTGCTAAGTGTGAATGTTTTGGATTTGTGTGTAAGTGTGATTGATTGTAAAACCTTTTTGAAACTCAAGTTGTCATGGTGATTGTGTTATAATTGCTAAGTGTGATTGTTTGGATCTGTGTGTAAGTGTTGATTGATTTCGAAACCCTTTTAAAAGCTGAATTTTGCTTCTTCTTTTTTTTTTTTCTGTTGTTTTCTGATGTGTATTTGAATACAGAAGGTTGTATTCGAATACAGACATCCATTTTTTTGCTGCTAACTTATGTGTAGTCGAATACAGAAGGCTGTATTTGAATACATACATGTTGTTTTTGCTGCTGACTTATGAAACAGTCTTGTATTCGAATACAGAGATGCTGTATTCGAATACAACAGTGCAATTTGGTTAAAAACTTCATTTTTCAACTTTGTTTATGCATGTCTAGCATATGAAAAACCCTTTCAAGTTGCATGCTAAGTTGAAATGTTATTTTGTGCATTTAAAAACATAAATATTATGTGTTAATTGTTAATTTTGGTTGGTGACTCTTTACAACTATTGTGGAAATCTGGGCTTTGCCCTCAGATGAGAACCATGATCTTCCCATCGGTTAGTACCCTGTGGATGGGAATGTAGTTGGACACACCTGACTGGAGTTGTGTCAGGAGGGTCTTGCGAGACGCATGAAGATCATCTAGGATGTATAGCTTCGTTTGTAGAATGATTAGATTATATTGACGTATAGGGACTAGATGTATTTCTTTTTGGGACTAGATGTAATTTGGAAGAATATACCTATACCAATATTGCCAGCTTGACATTTTATTTTGATGGGTTCCATGTACCACTTTTTGATATGATGTGGGGAGTTAAAATTCTTGGGGCAGTGCTTTTGTACAGGTGTCTGCCGAGAATACCCCAGGGGTATGAGCTATGTCTGATAGGCCTCATAGCCCCGGTGTATTTTGATGTTTGAATACTTTGGATTTTGATTTCAAAAACTATTCCGCTACTTGTAAATATTTGTTGACTTTGTTGTTATGTTACGACTTAAATATTCATCCAAAAGTATTCATTTCTTAACTTCTGAATTCGATTTTTATTTTGAAAAAAAAAACGGGGTGTTACAATGAATACACTGCTCTTACCAATGATGTTGGTACTAAAGTATCCAGAAAGAACATGAATGTTGATCAAAAGAAGCAATTCAAGATGCTTCATAAAAGCCAAAACTTTTATGATGAATGCGATCATATTCAAAGAATTCGAAAAGTGCAATAACAAAGAGATGGCCAAGAGCATATTTGATGCTCTAGATTTGACCTATGAGGGAAGTAAGCAAGTAGAAGAAGCTAAAGCCAATTTTTTGGTTAGAAAGTGTTATTTCAAATGGAGGGAGATGAATACATCTGTTTTCTAGATTTCATACTCTAGTTTCAGGCTTAAAGGTGCTTCAAAGAAGCTACTCAAATATAGATCATGTAAGAAAAATTCTCATAAGTCTTCCAAGCAAATGGAGAACCAAGATCACTACAATTAGAGATGGGAATAGGTTAGGTCGTCCGTATGGGGCCTATGGCCTGACCTATTTAATAAAAAGGCTAGGCTCAGACTGTTTTTAAAGTCTGTTTATTTAAATAGGTCAAACTCAGGCTTATAAAAAAGCCTATTAGGGTCTGACAGACCGATCTATATATATTTTATTATTTATTAATATTATTTTTTTATTATTATATCGATAATATTATCTCTTATTTTAAATTCTAGCAATTAGACAATCACTCAGTAATCATTCCATATTCATTAGTCGTTCCATATTCTGTAATGATTCTATATTTGGTAGTCATTCCATATTCGGTAGTCGTTCAATTAGTCAATCACTCAGTAGTCGTTCTATATTTGATTAAGAGATAATAATAAGTGCATTTATTTCAGAGAAAAAAACTATTATCTAAAACCAAAAATTATTTTTTAGGGTTTAAAGAATATTTGTTTCAGATTTTTAAAAAATTATTTTGTTAGAAAAATTATTTTTTGTCTAATATATATAGATATGTACATTGATATTGGTAGTGGAGAGTATCATGTGGTATTAGTAGAGTATTTAAATATTTTAATGTGAATAAGAGTTTAAAATAGACTTTCAGGTCAGGCTAGACTTTTAAAAAGGTTAGGCTAGGCCGAAAAAAAAAGCCTATGATAGGCCGTAAGCCAGACTTAAGCCTAAAAAATAAATTGTAGGTCAGACTCAGACCTTTCAAAGCCTGGTCTGGCCTGGCCTATTCCCACCCCTAACTGCAATCCAAGAAGCAAAATATCTAAAGACTCTTCATCTTGAAGAACTGATTAGTTCCCTTTGATCTCACAAGATTGAACTAACATAAGAGATTCCCAAGAAGAAGCAAAAATCTTTGGCTTTCAGATCCAAAGACAAGAAGATGTTGAGACAAAATCCCAAATTAATATTTTGATGATAATTAAACAAAAAGTTATATGAGACTTCTAATTATGATTCTAAGTATTTTTATATTTAACATGTGTATTTAAGTGTATTGAAACAAGATAAGTATCACAAGAAAGCAAAATCAGTAAAACAAAGAGTTCTTGACAGATTTCTGGAAAACGAAGAACGTTCTCCACGTCTGCCATTAATAAGAATGATAAAATTTTTATGTAAAAGATTAGATCCATGAAGTGTTATCCATTTCATATCTTCATCATAAATATACAAGGATTAATCTAAGCCAGAATTATTCTAGAATTGAAAGACTCAACACCTTACTTCATCAAAAGCATAAAGCAAGATCATTCTCAAAGTCAAGCAAATGCAAGTACAAAAGACATGTTGTAAAGGACACTGTTGCTGTACCTTCAAATAGACCTGCACACGTGATTCAAAACTTGTAATTATTTCAGACAACTGTGAAGATCACAAATATAAATCAACTCATGTCAGACCAATTCGATGAACGTTCTTGGTTCTCAAGAACATTCCTAGTTTCAACAAGGGTCCATAGTGTTCTAATTATTGTTTGACAGTTGTCTGAAATGATTACAAGCTTTGAATCACGTGTGCATGTCTATTTGAAGGTACAACAACAGTGTCATTTCCAGTGTGTGCACTTGTTTGACTTGGAGAATGATCTTGCTTTATGTATTTTGAGAAACAAAGTGTTGAACCTTTGAATTCTAGAATAATTCTTGCTTAGATTGATCCTTGTATATTTATGATGAAGAGATGGAATGAATAATGCATCGTGGATCTAACCATTTACATAAAAATATGATCATTCTTGTTTATGACCGATGTGGAGAACGTTCTTCGCTTTACTAATTTTGCTTTCTTGATTTTAATAAGATCTGCTTTGTAATGTTTGATACATATCTTGTTTTAAATACTCAAATACACATGTTAAATACCAAAACACTTAGAATCATAAGTAGAAATCTTAGCTAACTTTTTATTTAATTATCATCAAAACATTAATTTGAGATTTTTTTTTCAACATTATATTGTAAACAACTTCTTGTTAGAGAGATCTTTCAGAAAAACTCAAACTTATTCATTTGTAACCGAGTGCGGTAGTGGCTATTTTTCCTCAATGATTTGTAGGTGTAAACTGGAAGTTGAGAAAACTTAACTGATTGAGATTAAATGTTGTAATTAAATTTAAATTATTTAAAAAAATTCTTCTAAGTGAATGGACTCAACGTAGCTACTGATTTAATGGTGAACCAGTATAAGACTCAAAGAAAATATTAGGATAACTAACACATGAGGTGCTAGTTTAGTGTTAGGATAATTTTTTGAAATTTTTAATTTTTTATTAGTTTCCAATAGTTAAAACTTGGTGGAATGATTGAAGCATTTTCTTGGGAAAATAAATGAATGTTATTTAAAAATCAAATACTTCTTTTTAACTCATATTCTCATGAAAATGAGACCTTAAAAGCATCAACAAATGATATCTATTATATATTTGATTTGAGAAAAATGGAGATCTATATTATTTGAGTACTTAATAATCTAATATGTACATATTGTTAAATATATTTTTACTTTTTAGAATAGTTTGATATTTTAATTTTAATTTATATAAAATATAAGTACAACTTTTAATCCTTACAAAATTATCGAGGATACAATTTTAGTGCTGTTAAAATGAAATAAGTTTAATTGTACTTAAACTTTAAAAAATTTGAATAATTTTTGCAAGCAATTTTTGAATGTTATAAAATATATCTTAAAAAAATATTAGAATTTTTTAATATAAAATGAATTAAATATGAATTTTTTTAATTATTAAAAGCTCAATATAAAGGTAACTTGAAATATACACTTAAAAATTTGAATTTTGCGTTATTTTTTACAGATAAATTTTTTATAATGTTATAAATATGCTTGTAAAAATTAATTTTAAAATATATGTTGATTTAAAAACAGGAATTAAATTTACATACATAATAATTTTGTAAATAGTAAAAATTATATTTTTATTTTACAAAAACTAAAATTAAAAAAAAAAGAATTTTATAAAGATTAAAAATATATATAATTATATTATTTATTTTATAATTTTTAAATATAATTATTTAATAAATATTCAGTCTCTCTAACCCAACAACTCAAAAGTTACTTTCTAACTCAAAAACTAAAAAAGAATAATTAATGAGTCTTATTATTATATATGTCACTACTTTTCAACACCATTTGTTTATTTTAATATAAAAAATGTATAGAACCACTGAGAGAGTGCGTATTAGAAATACTTCTAAAAAACTTTTGAATTAATCTAAGAGAATAAAAGTTGGTGCCTTTTTATATAGCGTATAACCATTTACAGTAAAATTATAAAAGGCTATTCGTGATTTTGAAGTGACGCGGTAGGTACTTTTTATAGTAAAATAATAAAAAAGCAATTCGTGATTTTGAAGTGACGCGGCGGGTAAGATAATTATCTTGTGAATTAATAAAAATAACAATTAAATTTATTATATTTTTATCATTATGTGTTAATCCAATATTTAATGAAACCACAAGATACAATCAAATATTCTTAAATTATATCATATATCATATCATGTCTCTTAGTTATAATTTTTATATTTAATATGAGTTGGTTAAAAACATAAAGAATAATTACTCAATTATTTTTATAAAATATAATTTAAAATATATAAAACTAAATCTAATAAAATAAATAAATAAAAAACAATAGAATGTGATATTACATTTAAAATCAAAATATTAATAATTAAATTTAAAAATATGTATGATTTATGACAAAAGTAAATTTTTCTTTTATATTATATATATCGTATCTTTATTGAGTTTATCCAACAAATAAAATATAATTATTTAATTATTCAATTGAAATTATTTACTTATTTAGTTTTTTTAGAAAGTTTTGTTAATTTAAAATATTTAAAAGTATTGTATAATTTTAAATAAAAAAATACTGTAATTTTTTTAATTTTAAAAGTTAAAAGAATTTAAAAATTTATCTTTAAATTTATAAACGATATATGTCCTCATAATTTTTGATAAATTAAATAAAAAAAATGTTTTCAAAATGTGTGGTTAAAATTTAAACAAATCAAGGAATTTTTAAAATTTAATATAAATGAACTTTTTCTCTAAATTAATTTTTGTTTATTTCAGAATCAAACCTGAACCAAATTTAGTTTTTTACAATTTTTATTTGAAAAAGTAAACAAAACTATTTAAAATAAATTGTAGTTTATTTTTTTAAAAAATAATTTAAAAACATCTTTATTTACATTTTATAATTTGTTTTATTATATTTGATTTAATTTATAAGCATGTCTTTAAATACCCTTTAATATATCTTTAATTTATAAGAAGTTTAAGCATTACTTTAGTAATTGATTTATTTTAGTCATGTCTTTAAATACCCTTTAGTATGTGTTGCTTTTTCATTCATAATTTGAAAGATAAAATGGCTTCTTCCGTTGACTTTGTCTCTTTCTTCGTTGCATTGTTATGCATTGCATCCATCTTTACTCCAGGTAACACACACATTTCTAAAAGCATGCATTTTGAAATGAAAAGTTAGTTTTGATTTTGAGAATACATTTTCCAAAAATCCATGTGTAAAATGTGTTTGACATACTTAAAATTTTTTAACAAAATTAGACTGCATTTTCAGAATATTTCTTATTGTCATAGGAAATATTGGAGATAACCTCTTATATAGAAATGTTTCCAGAAAACATAGTTAAGAAAATAAGTATGAAAACATTATTTTGTTTGAGAATTTTAAAATAGGATCAATATTTGAAAATTTCAAATTAAGATTGTCAACTCTCTTATTTTATTTTTCTTGAAAATTAGTTCTTATTTTTGTTCTCAAAATCGTATTTATTTGTTGTTGTCTTTTGGATTTTATTTTATTTTCTACCGTTGATGATTTTATTTTTTTATTTTAGTTTACTTGTAATTTGAAATTTTCCATTTACTTGAATAAAGAATAATTTCATTATGCCTCTGAGTAATCACGTTAGACACATATATAATTATTACATGTAGAGTGATTAATAATTCGAATTTAATTGTTAGACTTTAAATAATTTCAACAAATTCAAAAGTTGATGTTGGTAAAGAAAACAGTTATAAAAAAAATATCTGATAAATATTTTATTGATGGTAGGAGGAGCAATTGACGATCCCTTTTTTGATTCAAATTCGTCCTTTACTCTTTTCACCGACAAAGGATGTAGAAGTTCAACTAATGATGATTGTTATAATTATTGTACAAAAGTTTTGGGGTTTCGTAATGGTGGCGCGTGCGTCCAAAATTACTGTAGTTGTTATAATTGACATCAAAATGTACATCTCCATTAATGAAATAAATTTTATAAATACCAACAAATGTTCTGACAACATTAAATGTTTTAAAATATTTGTTAAGTATTTAAATATAAAAATATTATATTAAAAATGTATAAAAAATGTATATTTTAACTTTTGAAACTTAAAATTTTGCTATTGTACATCTTTAATAAAATTGTCTAATTAATGTCATATATTTTAAGAATGTATACTATTATATTATTTATATATTCAAAAACTATAGTAATGAAAGAAATGCAAAAGATAATAAAAATAAGAAGGGATAATTGTACCTTCACTTAAGGATATATATTTGTAAGTGTTTCTATAAACATTCTTTTATTAACTCTATCAAAATAAGTGAAAAATAAAAATAAAAAATACATTAATTTTAGTTTTAAATATCATTTTTATATTTTTCATTATATCATTTATACTTTTTTTATAATATTATATCATTCTTTTGTTTTATCAAAACTATATCATTTCTTTAGATTGGATTTTTTATAAGTAAAAATTTCATTAATTAAAGTTTCACAGCAAGTGAACTTCTTGCTTAAAAAAATAAATGGTGCATTTCTTCTTACTAGTTTCACTTATTTAATTATATATATATATATATATATATTTAAAACATTACAGATATAATTTTTTTTATGAGATAAATAATACATTAAATAGAAAAATATGATACAAACAATATGATACAAACTACTAAAATATCGATAACTGTAAGCAATTGCAGTTTAATAGAAAAATTAGATAATAACTACTAAACAATCATTAGTGAAATAAAATTTGATCTATAAAAAATTTCATTTGAAAAAAAAAACACAACTTAATAAACAATTCCACCTTGCTAGCTATATACACAATTTGATGCTCGCAAATATGTTTGATATGAAAATTTGGTTTAGACAAAAATGATATTATCATTATGGTTACGCATAATAACTAAACATTTAAAAATATACTATTGTCAACAAAAGAAGATAAAGTGGTTTAATCAATATTTAAGCGAATCAATGGAATTCAATCTATTAGTGCATGTAAACCAAAGCCACAACCATATAAGTTTACAAATTACAACATCAACAACAATATTGAGTCTATTTAACAACTAATCTCAACGGAGTTTTGAGTTAAAGCAAATGAATTATTCTAAGCATAATTGAAGGTGACATTAACATTTTTTACAACAGGCTTACCACCATTAACAAGACAAATATCTCCTGAAACACTCAAAGGGTCTACATATTCAACTGTTTCAAAATTACGACAATATATGATTTGATATCATAAAATTATAATTCTCCCTTGGGCTCTCCTTCTATTGCTAGACAATATATTGCCCTGTCTCATTTTTTCATTTTTATGATTAACATATCCTGATCATTGTTTATTTTGCACATTGATGACAATGTGGCCAACGCATCATCCAACTGGTTATCTTCTCAAGGAATATGATGGAAAATGACTTTGTTAATATTTTCTATCAATTTTTTAAAATGTGTATGATATGAAATCAATTTCACATCTCGAGTTTTCCATTCACCTCTTATTTGATGAATGACCAAGGTTGCGTCTCCATATACCTCAAGCATATTTCCTTTCGATTCAATGGCTGCTTCAATGACCATGATACAAATCTCATGTTTTTCCATATTTTGTGCAGTCAAAAACATCCTAATGGTAAATTGAGTCAACTAGTTCTTTGGAGGAATCAAAATGACTCCAATTTCATGTCCTAATGCATCAGAAGCACGATCAAATACCAAAGTTCATTTTTCTTTATTAGAAAATTCATTTTTTTAAATAAAGTCATTATATCTTTGTTAGGGAATTCAAATTGCATTGTTTGATAATCTTCTACAGGTTGATGAGTCAAACACTATGTCAATGTACTTCCTTTGAAAGCCTTATGTGTGACATACACAAATTCATATTATGATAACAACATCCACCAACAAACAATTATTCTAATAAGAGCAGGCTTTTAAAAAATATACTTGATTAAGTCCATTTTAGACACCAACCAAGTTGTATGGCATTACATGTATTGACTCAATCGACGAGAAACCCATGCTCATGCACAACATGTTTGTTCTAGAAATGAATACTTTGTTTCACAACGAGTGAACTTTTTGGTTAAATAATAAATTGCGTGTTCCTTCTTACCAAATTCATCATACTGCCTTAGTACACAACATATCGACTCATCAAGTACTATTAAGTACATAATAAGCAATTTTCTAGGAAGAGGAGGCACCAAAATTGGAGGTTTTCAAAAGTACTACTTAATCTTCTCTAAAGTCTTATGATAATTTTCATTCCATTCAATTTTTTTTTATCTTTGCAAGAATTTTAAAATTGGCTTGGATGTTGCAGTGAGATGTGGTATGAACCTAACAATGTAATTTAATCTACCCAATAATCTATAAACTTATTTTTCCATGTGAGGAGTTAGAATTTCTTGTATTGGTCATACTTTCTAC
>JBBPBR010000001.1:39543726-39557253 GCA_037974775.1 Cicer pinnatifidum | reverse complement strand
AAAAAATACATTAATTTTAGTTTTAAATATCATTTTTATATTTTTCATTATATCATTTATACTTTTTTTATAATATTATATCATTCTTTTGTTTTATCAAAACTATATCATTTCTTTAGATTGGATTTTTTATAAGTAAAAATTTCATTAATTAAAGTTTCACAGCAAGTGAACTTCTTGCTTAAAAAAATAAATGGTGCATTTCTTCTTACTAGTTTCACTTATTTAATTATATATATATATATATATATATTTAAAACATTACAGATATAATTTTTTTTATGAGATAAATAATACATTAAATAGAAAAATATGATACAAACAATATGATACAAACTACTAAAATATCGATAACTGTAAGCAATTGCAGTTTAATAGAAAAATTAGATAATAACTACTAAACAATCATTAGTGAAATAAAATTTGATCTATAAAAAATTTCATTTGAAAAAAAAAACACAACTTAATAAACAATTCCACCTTGCTAGCTATATACACAATGTGATGCTCGCAAATATGTTTGATATGAAAATTTGGTTTAGACAAAAATGATATTATCATTATGGTTACGCATAATAACTAAACATTTAAAAATATACTATTGTCAACAAAAGAAGATAAAGTGGTTTAATCAATATTTAAGCGAATCAATGGAATTCAATCTATTAGTGCATGTAAACCAAAGCCACAACCATATAAGTTTACAAATTACAACATCAACAACAATATTGAGTCTATTTAACAACTAATCTCAACGGAGTTTTGAGTTAAAGCAAATGAATTATTCCAAGCATAATTGAAGGTGACATTAACATTTTTTACAACAGGCTTACCACCATTAACAAGACAAATATCTCCTGAAACACTCAAAGGGTCTACATATTCAACTGTTTCAAAATTACGACAATATATGATTTGATATCATAAAATTATAATTCTCCCTTGGGCTCTCCTTCTATTGCTAGACAATATATTGCCCTGTCTCATTTTTTCATTTTTATGATTAACATATCCTGATCATTGTTTATTTTGCACATTGATGACAATGTGGCCAACGCATCATCCAACTGGTTATCTTCTCAAGGAATATGATGGAAAATGACTTTGTTAATATTTTCTATCAATTTTTTAAAATGTGTATGATATGAAATCAATTTCACATCTCGAGTTTTCCATTCACCTCTTATTTGATGAATGACCAAGGTTGCGTCTCCATATACCTCAAGCATATTTCCTTTCGATTCAATGGCTGCTTCAATGACCATGATACAAATCTCATGTTTTTCCATATTTTGTGCAGTCAAAAACATCCTAGTGGTAAATTGAGTCAACTAGTTCTTTGGAGGAATCAAAATGACTCCAATTTCATGTCCTAATGCATCAGAAGCACGATCAAATACCAAAGTTCATTTTTCTTTATTAGAAAATTCATTTTTTTAAATAAAGTCATTATATCTTCGTTAGGGAATTCAAATTGCATTGTTTGATAATCTTCTACAGGTTGATGAGTCAAACACTATGTCAATGTACTTCCTTTGAAAGCCTTATGTGTGACATACACAAATTCATATTATGATAACAACATCCACCAACAAACAATTATTCTAATAAGAGCAGGCTTTTAAAAAATATACTTGATTAAGTCCATTTTAGACACCAACCAAGTTGTATGGCATTACATGTATTGACTCAATCGACGAGAAACCCATGCTCATGCACAACATGTTTGTTCTAGAAATGAATACTTTGTTTCACAACGAGTGAACTTTTTGGTTAAATAATAAATTGCGTGTTCCTTCTTACCAAATTCATCATACTGCCTTAGTACACAACATATCGACTCATCAAGTACTATTAAGTACATAATAAGCAATTTTCTAGGAAGAGGAGGCACCAAAATTGGAGGTTTTCAAAAGTACTGCTTAATCTTCTCTAAAGTCTTATGATAATTTTCATTCCATTCAATTTTTTTTATCTTTGCAAGAATTTTAAAATTGGCTTGGATGTTGCAGTGAGATGTGGTATGAACCTAACAATGTAATTTAATCTACCCAATAATCTATAAACTTATTTTTCCATGTGAGGAGTTAGAATTTCTTGTATTGGTCATACTTTCTACGAATCTACTTCTATCTCTTTTTGGCTAACTATAAACCCAAGTAACATGTCTGATCTCACATCAAAAGTGCATTTACTGAAGGTGCAAGCACGAGAAACGGGGGGAGGTTGAATTTGACAAAGTTGATAACTTTTTGCTAATTTGATGAAGGTCGGTTGATTTTTATGAAATACTCAGATAAGAAGCAATTGTATTCAGAAACAACAAACAATAAAATCATAAATAATTTGACACATATATTTATCTTGGTTCACAATTAATTTGGCTACATTAAATCCCCTCATTCAGAAGGCTTTAGTCCACTATTTCAAATACCTTGAATTATAAAACACCTGAGCCTCCAATTCAGTCTTCCAAACAACATGACAACCCCATACTTTTTGAGGAACTAACCACCTTGACCCTACAAGCCAAGTCTTCTCATAACAACCTTGGAGAATGAACTAAACCACTATCGAGTTGGATACAAAAAGTTGAAACTTTAAGTGTTTGCTTCTAACAAAGCTGATACTAATAATAACTCTCTCACTTTAAGAAAAGAATACTCATAAAATATTTCTAACCTTAACAAGTGTTTCTCTCTTTGAACTCTAAGATGAATTTGAAATTTTGAGCTTGAGTTCTTCTACTATTTTATGTTTTTCGATGATATTCTTCTTCAAATTTTGACTATATCTTCTTTTCAACTTGGTCAAAGATTATAAATACGAATCAAATCTTATTTTAGATTTTAATCAATTGTAAATTTAATCAAATCTTATTTTAGATTTTCTTCTATTATAAATTTGAATTAAATCTTAGTTTAGATTTTCTACAATTATAAATTTGAATCAAATCTTATTTTAGATTTTCTTCAAATAAATGAATCTTCTTTCATAAACTTTGAAGTCAAATATATTATTCTCATAAAATACTTTTATTATCATCAAAACTCTAAGTATAAAATCAACTATGTCCCAACATTTAGTTGGGTTTTATCGAAGTTTGTTCGTCCTCAATCATGCAAGTAGCTTATGAAGGTTAACAACATTGTCTTCTTTGATTTTAGACTTTGCAATCATATCGTCCACATAAATCTCTATCTCCTTATGCATCATGATATGGAACAAAGTCACCATCTTCCTCTGATAAGTTGCTTCAACATTATTCAATCCGAATGACTAATTTTATAGCATAAAGTTCCCCATCGTGTGATAAATGTGGTTTTATCCATATCCTCAAGGGGCATCTTGATTAAGTTGTACCTTGAGAAACCATCCATAAAGGGGAATAGAGAATGTTGAGCAATGTTATCCACCAAAACATCGATATAAGGCAATGATAAGTCATCTTTAGGAACTAGGGTGATATTAGCAACTCATTGAGGATACTTGGTCATCGCTAAGAAATCTGCATCAAATTGCTTCTTGGCATCTTCTCTAATTTGAAGTGAAATGTTAGACCTTATCCTCCTCAATTTCTATTTAATAGGGGTACATTCAGGCTTAAGTGGTAACTTGTGTTCAACTATGTTATTATCAAACCCAAACATATCGTGACATGATCCTGCAAAGATGTCCACATAGTCAAACAAAACTTTAACCAACTTTTTCGCTCACTTTCTTTCATGGACACACCAATTTTAACTTCCTTTTACATACAATTCTTCTACCGTATGGCCAAAATAAACCATAAACACAAACTAAACTATTCAAATAAGAAGCAACACAATTAACCAGAAACGATGCCAATGCACACCAAGGGTTGAGAGTACCATTGATTATATGCATAGCAAAATTATTTACATGCAATTTGATTCACCTTTATGCTAAAAATTTAACCTGCTCAATAATAAGATTTGCATTCAAAACATGTGAACGAAAAATTGTCTTGTTTCTTGATTTCCAAATCACCAATGTAACGCCTAGTTATGTGGGTATAAAAGTTGAGATAATAACGGAAATTTTTTCAAAATTATGTAAGAGAATAAGGTATTGTAATCAATAATGAATTGTTAGAAAGAAGTAATGTTACGAAATCTCAAAGTAAATCCTTACAACTGGAAAATCTTTAATAATTAAAATATTCAAAACTGGGCAAATAGTGTCTTATCCCAACATAAAGTACGATGTAGACATTATGTCTACTTATACGTGATCTATTAACCTAATCGAAAGAAACCAGTCTTCTCAAGGGAGGTAGGACTTCTCATCTCTTTGTGAAGTTTAAAACCCATCAATATGTGGGGTTCTAGACCCATCCATGTGGAGTTTAAACCTCATCTCTTTGTGAAGTTTAATACTCATCCAGGTGGAGTTTAAACCTCATCTCTTTGTGAAGTTTAATACTCATCCAGGTGGAGTTTAAACCTCATCTCTTTGTGAAGTTTAAAACCCATCAATATGTAGGGTCCAAGACCCATCCATGTGGAGTTTAAACCTCATCTCTTTGTGAAGTTTAATACTAATCCAGGTGGAGTTTAAACCTCATCTCTTTGTGAAGTTTAATACTCATCTATAGGTGGAGTTTAAACCTCATCTCTTTGTGCTTTGCAGCTCAGATCCTTAGAATTCCAATTAAAGCTTTGCAGCTCAAACTTAATTCCTTACTCATATTTGATCGCCTTTCCATCGTTTTGGTGATTGTCCCTAAAATAACAAGAGTATCTTGATGTAGCTTCAAAATTTGGCGACATACTCTACAACTGAAATATCCCTATGACGAATATGAATAAACTTTATTTCCTTTTGAATACGAACATTGTAAAGAATATACTTCCCTAGAAGTTACTCCTAAAACTTATCCCTAGTAAAATAAACTTGTTTTGTCAGCAGACCTCCTCTAATACAAATCCACCAATGTTCAACATCAGACTCTGATATATAAACAACAATCCTATTTGTTTGTGTCGAGACAATGCATGATGCTAATGATTTTCTCTAACATCAACAACCACACTTGTGCTTTGATTGGATCATATCTGACCTCGAAAAGGTGGTGGATTGTTCTTTCGAAATTCAGAAAGCCTAATATATTGAGGGTCTACGACTGTTACCAATTCGACATTGAGTCCTCTCAGATGAGGAAGAATCTTCGTCTATTCTCTGTGGCTATCGCTATCAAGCAGAGAGCCTTAGCAAGTGCGTCATTCGTACCTCGCTTGTTACTCGTCATAAAATGTATGACTATAACGACCAATCCTATAAGCCCAAGTTTTGATTTTTTTTTTATAAAAATAATAATAAAGTAAAGTAAAACCACACCACAGTCCGATCTAGGTTCGAACTGGCTCTGATACCAAAATGTAACGCCTAGTTATGTGGGTATAAAAATTGAGATAATAACGGAAAAATTTCAAAATTATGTAAGAGAATAAGGTATTGTAATAAATAATGAATTGTTAGAAAGAAGTAATGTTATGAAATCTCAAAGTAAATCCATACAACTGAAAAATCTTTAATAATTAAAATATTCAAAACTGAGCAAATAGTGTCTTATCCCAACATAAAGTACAATGTAGACATTATGTCTACTTATACTTAATCTACTAACCTAATCGAAAGAAATCAGTCTTCTCAAGGGAGGTAGGACTTCTCATCTCTCGACGTTCCCAACGGTCTCAGTATCTGAAAATAACACTTTAATGAGATACAAAATCCCAGTGAATAATACACACAATTTTAAGAAAAGAATAACTCTCTCACTTTAAGAAAAGAATACTCATAAAATATTTTTAACCATATCAAGTGTTTCTCTCTTTGAACACTACAATGAATTTGAAATTTAGAGTTTGAGTTCTTCTACTATTTTCTGCTTTTCGATGATATTCTTCTTCAACCTTGAGTATCTATTTATAATTAATATTTGGATTTCAATTTATTCATTGTTTAATTCTGAATTGTATATTGTTTAGATTGAGTTTGTAAATTCTTCAAATTGATTCTATTTGTATTTTGTTGTAAATAAATCTTGATCAAATCTTTATCAAATTTTCTTCAAATATTCTTCAAATTTTGACTATATATTCTTTTCAACTTGGTCAAAGATTATAAATACGAATCAAATCTTATTTTAGATTTTAATCAATTGTAAATTTAATCGAATCTTATTTTAGATTTTCTACAATTATAAATTTGAATCAAATCTTATTTTAGATTTTCTTTAAATAAATGAATCTTCTTTCATATACTTTGAAGTCAAATATATTATTCTCATAAAATACTTTTATTATCATCAAAACTCTAAGTATAAAATCAACTATGTTCCAACATTTAGTTGGGTTTTATCGAAGTTTGTTCGTCCTCAATCATGCAAGTAGCTTATGAAGGTTAACAATATTGTCTTCTTCGATTCTAGACTTTGCAATCATATCGTCGACATAAATCTCTATCTCCTTATGCATTATGATATGGAACAAAGTCACCATCTTCCTCTGATAAGTTGCTTCAACATTATTCAATCCAAATGACTAATTTTATACCATAAAGTTCCCCATTGTGTGATAAATGTGGTTTTATCCATATCCTCAAGGGGTATCTTGATTAAGTTGTACCTTGAGAAACCATCCATAAAGGAGAAAAGAGAATGTTGAACAATGTTATCTACCAAAACATCGATATAAGGCAATGAGAAGTCGTCTTTAGAAACTAGGGTGATATTAGCAACCCATTGAGGATACTTGGCCATCGCTAAGAAATCTGCATCAAATTGCTTCTTGGCATCTTCTCTAATTTGAAGTGAAATGTCAGACCTTATCCTCCTCAATTTCTATTTAATAGGGGTACATTTAGGCTTAAGTGGTAACTTGTGTTCAACTATGTTATTATCAAGCCCAAACATATCGTGACATGATCATGCAAAGATGTCCACATAGTCAAACAAAAGTTTAACCAACTTTTTCGCTTACTTTCTTTCATGGACACACCAATTTTAACTTCCTGTTACATACAATTCTTCTACCATATGACCAAAATAAACCAGAAACACAAACTAAACTATTCCAATAAGAAGCAAAACAATTAACCACAAACAATGTCAATGGACACCAAGGGTTGAGAGTACCATTGATTATATCCATAACAAAATTATTTACACGCAATTTTATTCACCTTTATGCTAAAAATTTAACCTGCTCAATAATAAGATTTGCATTCAAAACATGTGAATGAAAAATCGTCTTATTTCTTGATTTCCAAATCGCCAACGTCACTGCAAACCAAACTAAAATAATTTTTTGACGGATTACACGATCGCTTGAAAAAAACCATCAAATTGGTTAATGTGATTGATTGCATCCATATGAATCACATCCGATAGTTAAATCCAATTCAAAACACCATATGACATAGTTCCAAAAAGAGGGCACACAAAGAATAAATGAGGAGTTGTTTCAACTTCCCAGCAACCTGCTACACATTGTTGATCTTCGAATGAAATGATTCCTCGTCAAAACAAATTATTCTTTGTAGGCAACCTATTTTGAAACAACCTCTACACAAATCATGATGCTTTTGAATGAACAAAAAGATACTACACTAGGTCTTGAAATAGAGGTGCGGTGGTACCAGCGACAAACTCCTCCCGCAACACCAAATACACCTCATTTACCAAATACAATTTTCCTCGCATATTATTCTACATTAGAGCTGTCAATTTGACAAGCCCCCCTAATTATTGGCCCCAACCCACATTTTGAAGGGACCAAAAAAATTAATAATTTAAAAGGCCCATAAAAACAAGGCCCCCTAAACTAAAAGCCCCCTAAAAAATTGGGGGCCTAGGAGACCCATAGCCCCACTTTTTTTAAAAAAGAATCGATTTACTTTTTTTTCAATAAAAATTTCTGATTTTCTTTCGATAAAAATTTCCGATAAAAAATTTCTGACTTTTTTCAATAAAAAATTTCTGACTTTTTTCGATAAAAAATTTCTGATTATTTTTCGATAAAAAATGTCTATTTTTTTTTTGATAAAAAATGTCCGATTTTTTTCGATAAAAAATTTTGAATTTTTTTCGATAAAAAATGTCAGACTTTTTTTGGATAAAAAATGTTTGATATTTTTTCGATAAAAAATTTCCCATTTTTTTTCGATAAAAAATTTCCTATTTTTTTTTCGATAAAAAGTTTCTGATTTTTATTTTCGATAAAAAAATCTTAAAATTAACAAAATATTGGGGGCCTATGGGCCCTTAGAGCCCCCTCCCTTAAGCCCCATGAAATAATGGGCCGAAATTAACAGGCCCCTTAAAAGATTATTTTAATAGGGGGCCTAATAATAAAAGAAAAAAAATAAGGGGGCCTTGTAGTTTGGGGGCTTTTTTGACGGCTCTATTCCACATCCACTTATCTGCTATATTAACCTGCAAATGAATGTTAACCACTAAAACTCTATGTTGTTTCACTAATTCCTCCTCCCACACATATGATTGTCTCTGTCATCTCCATAATTGAACACCCTCTAGCAGCAACAACTCTAATATGACCTCTACACTTTTCTATGGCTGCAAAGACAAATGAAATAATCTACTATATTTTTCACACAAAACTCCACCAACCACGGATCCTTCCAAAATAAAGTATTACCAATTCCCAATAATTTAAAATAATTTTTTATCAAACTATTTCTCTTGAATACGAACTCTTTCCGCAAAAATATCCTTCCATCACACCTTAATACATAGCTTGTCTAACTCCGTTGTTATTCTCCAATACCATTTACATAATGGAGCTTTGTTAAAAACCTTACATTATTTATGTTTTTAATAAAACCATAATTGTAAAAATCAATTCCAATTTTATTCAATTTCATATACTTATATTATAAATGTGTGTATATCTGTGTACCAAAAAAATGTATGCATGTTTATGTTATATATGTATATATTTAAAACATTACAGATATAATTTTGTTATGAGATAAATAATACATTAAAATAGAAAAATATGATACACAATGTGATGCTCGCAAATATGTTTGATACGAAAATTTGGTTTAGACAAAAGTGATATTATCATTATGGTTACGCCATAATAACTAAACATTTAAAAATATAATATTGTCAACAAAAGAAGATAATAGTGGTTTAGTTAATATTTAAGGGAATCAATGAAATTCAATCTATTAGTGCATGTAAACCAAAGCCACAACCATATAAGTTTACAAATTACAACATCAACAACAATATTGAGTCTATTTAACAACTAATCTCAGCGGAGTTTGGAGTTAAAGCAAATGAATTATTCCAAGCATAATTGAAGGTGACATTAACATTTTTTAAAACAGGCTTACCACCATTAACAAGACAAATATCTCCTGAAATACGCAAAATTGAAGGGTCTACATATTCAACTGTTTCAAAATTAGGACAATTAATATTCACATTCTTTAGAACACAATAAGGACAATTGTTGCTGATGTCCACACGATACTCTGGAAATTGCTTCATTACAAGTCATGTTGGATGCTGGCTTACAGAGAGATCACTCAATGAACATTTGCTATAGCCTGGGATATTAATGGAGCTAAATTATTGAAGTTTTTTTTTATTTTTTATATATAATCAAAAATAACAAATACTTTATCTAAAATAAAATATAAAAAATAAATTACAAAAAATTGATTTATTTTTATCTAAATTTGAAATATATATATATATATATATATATATATATTTTAATTTTGAATTCTCATATAGATAAAATCTTAATAATTCAAAGTTTGACGGTATGTAAAGTCTGAAAATTTTGTTTAAATTAATCATTATTAATTTTTTATATAAGTAAATTCTCATATAGATAAAATTTTGTTTATATATTTCATTTGTGAGAGAGTAAAAATTTAGAATTTTTTTCTAAAGATATAACACTAGAAGTTTAATTTATTGATTTGAAAAGACCAAAAGAATTGAAGGGAAGATTACCTTGAGCAACGAGGAGAAGAAAGAAAACTACGCTGAGAATTTTGATAGTTGAATCAATCATTTTCGTCCTACAAATTTTACCTTCAATTCCTTCATTTGTTTAGGCAAAATACAAGACTAGGTACATAGTGTTTTTTCATTTTATAACAGCCTAGCTGCGTAGTTTTATTTATGCATGTAAATTATATAGGTTTAAAATATCTTAAAATTAATTCATTTTGAACATTTTATTCAATGCATATAACAAATATAATATTTTATATTGAAGTACTAAATTCAATGATAGGGACAAAGTTTTATGTCTTTTAATTATTTTTTCTAACGTAAAGATAAAACTGCATTAATTAGAGTCTTTATATATAAAAGAGATTTAATTCATATGTATTATTGATGAGAATATATGATTATTATTAAATTTAATTTTATGTAATGGCATTGTAAAAGATTTTTCACTATCCACACATTCATGTGAATGATTTTAAAAGTAATTATGATAAAAATTAAATATTATTAATGATATAATAATAGTGATCGATTAATAACATACACATTTTTTTCATTAAAAGTGTATATAAATAAAATTTATTAATATTTTCTTAACTACTCATATAATTTCAAATTTTTTTCTTGGGTATGTAATTTTAAAAATTTTATAAGACAAAATAAAACAGCATGTGCTCTAGTGCATGTTTGTAAAATAAAAGATACTTCAACTTTCGAATTATAATGAATTTGTTTTTGTCTAAAAAGAAATGTCAATATCACCATAGTTGACTCCGCGAGATCTCAGTTAATGTGATTTATTTCTCATAAATGCACATTAATCTTGACATAAAGCAATTAAAATTATACCAGAAAACACCAATTTAAATATATGTATATCAATTCTTTTAATGTGATTTCTTTTTTAAATTTTTTTTTGATAAATGGAAAAGTACACAGGATAGATCTAAAGGAAAATTATTTAAATTGACATCCTCTGTTTTATAATAATTGTTCATTTGCAAGAAAAATATATTCCAAAATAATCGTCATTTTTAATTTTTCAATGTAATATAACTACTTTATCATTTATACTCTCTAAGAAATAACTCCACTATATAAAATAAGAGTATAACCAAAAGCTTCTTATTGATTCGAGAGAATCAAAATCATCATCCAATGGTAGAAATCAAACAATAACAAGACCTCCACAAAAGTGGGAATCACAAACTCTTGGGAGTCAATTCAAATTTCAAAGTGTAAAATTTCAATGCATGAAAAAAATGAAAGAGTATTCCAAGGTGTTATATTTGACCATTGGGGCATGTAAATTCATCTTTAATAGAATCCCTTTGTTTGATGTAGAGTATTTTGAGTAATGGAAAGATAGACCCATAAGCATTTTCATTTTTCAAGATTATGAATTTTGAGATTTGGTTGAAGATGAATACACTGCTCTTACCAATGACGTTGGTACTAAAGTATCCAGAACATGAATGTTGTTCAAAAGAAGCAATTCAAGATGTTTCATAAAGACCAAAACTTTTATGATGAACGCCATTATATTCAAAGAATTCGACAAGTGCAATAACAAAGAGATGGCCAAGAGCATATTTGATGCTCAAGATCTGACATATGAGGGAAGCAAGCAAGTAGAAGAAGCTAAAGTCAATCTATTGGTTAGAAAGTACGAGTTATTTCAAATGGAGGGAGATGAATACGTTTATAGATTTCATACTCTGGTTTCAAAAAAGCTATTCAAATGTAGATCATGTAAGGAAAATTCTCATAAGTCTTTCAAGCAAATAGAGACCCAAGATCACTGCAATCCAAGAAGAAAAAGATCTAAAGAGTCTTCAACTTGAAGAAATTGATTAGTTCCCTTTTATCTCACAAGATTGAACTAACAAAAGAGATTCCCAAGAAGAAGAAAAAAACTTTGGCTGTCAGATCTAGAGACAAGAAGATATTGAGACAAAATCCAAAATTGACATTTTGATGATAATTAAACAAAAAGTTAATTAAGAATTCTAATTATGATTCTAAGTATTATTATATTTAGTATATGTATTTACGTGTGTTAAAATAATATAGGTATCAAGCATTACAAAACAAAAATGATAAGATTTTATGTAAAAGATTAACCTAAGCAAGTCATGATAAGGATCAACCTAAGCAAGAATTATTCCAAAATTAACCAAATCATGATAAGGATCAACCTAAGCAAGAATTATTCCAAAATTCGAAGACTCAACACCTTACTTCATAAAAAGCATAGAGTAAGATTGTTCTCCAAGTTAAGCAAATGCAAGTACAAAAGACAAGTTGTAAAGGACACTGTTGTTGTACCTTCAAACAGACCTGCACACGTGACTCAAAGGTTGTAATTATTTTAGACAACTGTTAAGATCACAAATATAAATAAACTCATCTCAGACCAATTCGAAGAATGTTATTGGTTCTCAAGAACATTCCTAGTTTCAGCAAAGGTCCATCGTGTTCTAATTATTGTTTGACAGTTTTCTGAAATGATTACAAGTTTTGAATCATGTGTGCAGGTCTATTTGAAGGTACAACAACAGTGTGCTTTCCAGCCTGTGCACTTGTTTGACTTGGAGAATGATCTTGCTTTATGTATTTTGAATAGCAAAGTGTTGAACCTTCGAATTTTGAAATAATTCTTGCTTAGATTGATTCTTGTATATTTATGATGAAGATATGGAATGAATAATACTTAGTGGATCTAATATTTTCATAAAAATATGATCATTCTTTTTTATGACAAATATGAAGAACGTTCTTCGTTTTACTAATTTTGCTTTTTTGATTTTAATAAGATCTGCTTTGTAATGCTTGGTACCTATCTTGTTTTAACACACTCAAATACACATGTTAAATATCAAAACACTTAGAATCATAATTAAAAATCTTAATTAACTTTTTGTTTAATTATCATCAAAATATTAATTTGAGATTTTGTCTCAACATTATATTGTAAACTACTTATTGTGAGAGAGATCTTTCATAAAAACCCAAACTTATTCATTTGTAACCTAGTGCGGTAATGGCTATTTTTCCTCAACGATTTGTAGGTGTAATCTGGAAGTTGAGAATAATTAACTAGTTGAAATTAAATGTTGTAATTTAATTTGAATTATTTGAAAAAATTCTTCTGATTGAAGGGACTGAACATAACTACTTATTTAATGGTGAACCAGTATAAGACTCAAAACAAATGTTACGATAACTAATACTTGAGGTGCTAGTTTAGTGTTAGGATAATTTTTTGAAATTTTTATTTTTTTTATTAGTTTCCAATAGTTAAAACTCCATGGAATGATTGAAGCATTTTCTGGGGGAAAATAAATGAATGTTATTTAAAATCCAATACTTCTTTTTAACTCTTCTTCTCATGAAAATGAGACCTTAAAAGCATCATCAATGGATATTTATTATATATTTGATTTGAGAAAAATGGAGATCTATATTATTTGAGTACTTAATAATCTAATATGTATATATTGTTA
>JBBPBR010000001.1:39512392-39541704 GCA_037974775.1 Cicer pinnatifidum | reverse complement strand
TAACCCTGAACCAAATTTAGTTTTTTTCCAATTTTTATTTGAAAAAGTAAACAAAACCATTTAATAAAAATTTAGTTTATTTAAAAAAAAATCATTTAAAAACATCTTTATTTGCATTTTGTAATTTGTTTTATTATATTTGATTTAATTTATAAGCATGTCTTTAAATGCCATTTAGTATGTCTTTAATTTATAAGAAGTTTAAGCATTACTTTAGTAATTGATTTATTTTAGTCATGTCTTTAAATACCCTTTAGTATGTGTTGCTTTTTCATTCATAATTTGAAAGATAATAAAATGGCATCTTTCGTTGACTCTGTCTATTTTTTGATTGGATTGTTATGCATTGCATCCATTTTCACTCCAGGTAACACACACATTTCTAAAATCATGCATTTTGAAATGAAAATTTAGTTTTGATTTTGAGAATACATTTTCCAAAAATACATGTGTAAAATGTGTTTGACATACTTAAAAGTTTTTAACGAAAATTAGACTGCATTTTCAGAATATTTCTTATTCTCAAAGGAAATATTAGAGATAACTTCAGAAAACGTAGTTAAGAAAATATTTATGAAAACATTATTTTGTTTGAGAATTTTAAAATAGAATCAATATTTGAAAATTTCATATTAAGATTGTTAACTCTCTTATTTTATTTTTCTTGAAAATTAGTTCTTATTTTTGTTCTCAAAATCGTATTTATTTGTTGTTGTCTTTTGGATTTTCAACTTTGGGATTTTATTTTATTTTCTACCATTGATGATTTTATTTTTTTCATTTTAGTTTACTTGTAATTTGAAATTTTCCATTTACTTGAATAAAGAGTAATCACATTATATTTTATTGATTGTAGGAGGAGCAATTGATGATCCCTTCTTTGATCCGAATTCGCCCTTTGTTTTTTCCACTGACCAACCATGTTCAAGTTCAAGTAATGATCATTGTCGTAAGTATTGTATACATGTTGCGGGGTTTCATAATGGTGGCGCGTGCATCCAACATTATTGTCGTTGTCTTAAATAGACATCAAATGTACATCTCCATTAATAAAATAAATTTTATAATATCAACAAATGTTCTGAATTAATGTTTTTGAATATTTGTTAAGTATTCAAATATAAAAATATTATATTAAAAAACATATTTAAAAATTTATATTATAACTTTTGAAACTTAAATTTTTTTTTTCTATTGTACATCTTTAATAAAATTGTCTAATTAATGTCATATATTTTAAGAATGTATACTTTTATCTTATTTATATGTTTAAAAACTATAGTAATGAAAGGAATGGAAAAAATAACAAAAATAAAAAGGGATAATTGTACCTTCACAAAGAATATGTATTTGTAAAAGTGTTTCTATAAACATTCTTTTATTAACTCTATCAAAATAAGTGAAAAATAAAAATAAAAAATACACTAATTTTAGGTTTAAATATCATTTTTATATTTCTCATTATATCATTTATACTTTTTTATAATATTATATCATTCTTTTGTTTTATCAAAACTATATCATTTTGTTTAGATTGGATTTTTTATAAGTAAAAATTTCATTAATTAAAGTCCAAACTCAACATGATAATGATCAAGATGACTATATCCACTTTCTATTAAGGATTGCGATATGTTTAAAAGTTGGATGGAATAATTAGACGGCGTTTTTGTTTTAATTGTGGTAAGGGTTGACGTACCTTATATACTCCATTTAATATAAAAATTAGTTTAACACAGAAAAAAATCCTATGAGATATAATTGGCACCATCCCTTCTTAAGCCATGCAATTTTATTCTTACACTTTAGTGTAAACAATTGGCATATATGTATGAAAACAAGATTGTAAAATCTGTCATCAATTATCTAGAATTTAACAATTATATACTTCATTAAAGTAACTTGTAATTACATTTAAATAACATAGTTTAAGACTCAATTTAAAGAACTAATTAATTAATTTACAGCAATAGTGCTGGAATTATAAAATTATATATTCTCTAATACATCAGGTTACATCAAATAAAATAAAGTATTAAGTCCAAAACAGGACTTGAAGATCATTCTCTCCTACTAAACACTTAATTATGCATTGATCTTTTGTTATTGAAAGAACCGTGATGAATCAAACCATTTTGTTAAGCTCAATGAGAGTCTATGTCATTGTTTGTTTAGTTAATCAAAACAAAGGTAAAAAAGTTGGTAAAATAGAACAAAAAGTTATTCTCCTCTCTTCCATTTTATCTCTTTTTCATTTTTCACTATAGATGTGTGGTTTATGATTAACTTTTTGTCCAAAATCATCCCCTCTTGACTCGTTGTTTTTTTTTTTTTTTTTTATTATTTTTTATCTAAATAAGTTATTTATATATAAATTTAGTTTTTCTTTAGTACTTTTTTTGGTTTCGTCGTTTTAGAGTGTCATTATGTTTGTTAGTCGTTTTGGTGCGACATTTTTATTTTACGTCTTGTTGCAGTGTTCTTTAGTTAAGATTGATAGATTAGTTTCAATCAAGTGCAAATTCAGTCAATAACTTCAGTATCTTCAACGTTAAGTTCTGAAGACATGAGTATTTCGGACACCTCAACTTTATAATATTTATAAGCATTGTCACATTTGTAGACAACATGTTGTTTTAAATTATTATGTTGTCGATCGATATGATTTATATCAATTTGAATAAATAAATATTGTGATTTAGTCAAAAAAAAAAAACTTTGGAGATATATTTAGTTGTAATGAAACTTTATTGAGAGATAGTTTGTAGAAATAAATACATACTTAATTCATTAGAGATACTATTTTGAGAAAAAAATTATAAGTTATTATGGAACATGTTTAGACTCTCTTTCAACGAATCCACGTTGATCACATATCTCTACACAAAGCCGATTTTAAATATAAGATCTTGTCCTTCTAAGTGCTTGTAAGTTGTAATCGTTAAACTGAACTGAGCTTTAATGGCAATAACGATTGCCTTGAGATTTCCTCGTAGCTTCTCATGAATAGAATGGACTAAATAAGTAAAGGGGGACATAACTTGTTTATTGACTTAATCATGAAAATGACTATAAGTGTATTTCTCTTATTGACATCATTCACAATGTGAGTTAGATAATTTGAAAAGATCAATTAAGTCTCATCTTTTGAAGTTTGAGAAAACTAAGATGATATAACTAAATATAAAACATGTATAGTAAGAGAAGAGTCATTGATAGGACATGTCGATTATTTGGTAAATAGATAAAAGATACTATTAGGCTCAAATTTGACGTCAATTGACAGTCTTGAATTCTAATCTTATAAAGTAACATTGTCATTAGTAAAAGTGACACCAAAGTCATGAGAACGAGTCAATAAATTGACAGAAAAAATTTAAAAAAGACATCCAAGCACATAAAGGATAGGTGCAATTGACAAAGAAGGAAGAATTTGGACAATATCAAGAACATTCTTCATTTTTCTGACTTGGTTTTGTTTCTTCTTTATTATGATCTGTTTTGATTTTCTTGATACCTATCTTGATTATCACACTTAAGTAAACATATCAAATACCAATATGCACATATTCACAATTATAATCTTAATTACCATTTGTTTATCATCAAATCATTAATTTGAGATTTTGTCTCGATAATCTCCCCCTTTTTGATGATGACAAACATGTTAATTGATATTTTAATTTTGATTCTTTTAATGATCATATAGAGCATTTTAGATAAAAGCTCCCCCTCAACATGTGCTATCCTTTTTAAACCAATATATGATTTTCATTTATAAAACAATAATCACTAGTTCATACTCAATGGTTCAAAAATAATTTCATTGATAAAGCAGTAGTTATTAATTCATACATAATATCATTGATTTAAAACTATAATCATCAGTTCATACATAGCAACAAAACATTACAGAAGTAGTTATACAAAAAAGATCTTCTAAGATAACTGATGTTTAAAATCTAGATTATACTACTCCCCTTTGTCACATTAAAAAGAGAGCAGGAGTAGTAGCAAAACTAAAATGACAATGATGGAGAAGAGCCCTTCGAGGATGAGGATAAGTATGGCTGTTGAATTAGTGGAAAAATGGGAGGTGGATTTGGTATGGGTGGCTCAATACCAAGCTTTGGAGCAAGCTGGTTTGTCATCCAGTCTCTTAGAATAGCATGTTATTTATCCTGATGCATCATTCTGACTATGATGGTCTGGAGAGCATCGAAGATTGCCTTGTTGGTTTTTGAGCCTTCTTTTTCCACCTTGGATTTTTTTAGAGGTTGAGAACTTTTAACATGAGTAGATAAAGAAGTGTTTTGAGAAGGTGCAAAATATAGACAAAGTGGCAAAAGATGTGTTAATCTGAGGGAGAGAGTTGGCAGGGGGTGAAGTTGTGAGGTATAGATGGATCAGATTCTTGAAAAACCAGATATTGGCTAATGCCAAAAATGGAAGAACTTGTTTTCTATGGTGAGACAAATGTTGGTGACATAATAGAGGTGTGTTGATGAAGCATAGGAGGACCCATACCATGAAAAAATGAGTTTGGAGTGGTGTGAGGGGCAGTAATAGTGGTATTTATTTGATCATCTTATTGATGAAGTTTTGGTGAGAAGGAGAACGTTATTCAGTTTTAGGTGGGATTGAGTTTGTGTGAATTTTAGAGTGGCGCTCAGACCTCTTTCTTTTGGTCGATGATTGAGAGAAGGTTGCGTTTGAAATAAACTAAAGTTGTTTCATATGTGAGATATTTTTTGAGGAAAATTTTGAGATCTTGATACATGAAGATTTTGTGGATAGAGGCACATCAAAAAATCTGAACATTTTAGAGAATACCAAACCATAAGGAATAATGTTTCTCTTGTAGTCTTTGTTTATGGCAGAGATCATTTGATGGGTGATCAAATGTGGCAAATTTAGCTTCTCCTCATGGAGAAGGTGATAAATGACTAGGGATCCATTATCAGAGATAAATTCATGGCTGCCGCAATGGGGTAAAATGGAGTGTTGGCTGATACTATTGAAAATTTTAGGAAGAGGCTTCAAGTAAAATGGAGTGTAGGCTGATACTATTGATAGAGCAATTGTGTTTTGCTTTCTGCATGACCAGCTTATTAAGGCTTCTTTAGGAACTGACATGCTCCACTTGTGCTTTTTCTTTCAATCCTATCTTCGGTATAATCCGCATCACAATAAGCTACAAGATCAAAGTGAGAACCTTTGTTATACTAAAGGCCAAGATCAGTAGTACTGACTAGATAGCAAAAAATTGTTTTTACAACAATTAAGTGGGATTATTTTGGTGCATATTGAAACTTAGCATACAATCCTACTGCAAAAATAATGTTTGATCTACTTGCAGTTAAATAGAGTAGAGAACCGATCATTCCCCTATATTATTTTTCAGAAATTGATTTTCCGTTTTCATCTTTATCTAATGAAGAAGATGGATGCATGGGAGTAGTCATCATTTTAACTTCACTCATCTTATATTTGTTTTAACAATTCCTTTATGAATTTTTATTGACATATAAAAATTCCATCCTTATGTTGCTTAATTTGTAAACCAAGAAAATACCTTAACTCTCCTATCATACCCATCTCATATTCACTTTGCATAAGATTTGAAAAGTCATCACACATCTTTTTATTTGTTGATCCAAAAATGATATCATCAACACATACTTGAATAATGAGTAAATCATTTTTGTTTGTTTACTAGAAAAGTGTTGTGTCAATTTTTTCTCGGGAAAATCCGTTTTTGATAAAAAAAAAAAAAAAAAAAGAGCTTAATCTTTCATACCAAGCTCGGAGAGCTTGTTTCAAACCATATAAAGTTTTAGTGAGTTTAAAAATATGGTTTGGTTTGTTTTGGTCTTCGAAGCCGAGAGGTTGGCAAACATAAACTTGTTCATTTAAAAAACCATTTAAAAATGCATTTTTAACATCCATTTGAAAAAGTTTAATGAGTTTATGAGATTCATATGCAAGAAGGATTCATATGGCTTCTAGCCTTGCTACTGGAGTAAAAGTTTCATCATAATCTATTTCTTCTTGTTGATTATAGCCTTGGGCGACTAACCTTGCTTTGTTTCTAATTACTCTTCTCTCTTCATCAACTTTATTTCTAAATACCCACCTTGTTCTAATAATGGATTGATCTTGTGGATCTGGAACAAGAGTCCATACTTCATTTCTAACAAATTGAAGGAGTTCTTCCTTCATTGCTTCAATCAAAGATTGATCAACTATAGCTCCCTTGATGGATTTTGGTTCTAATTGAGATATCATTGCCATGTTGTTGTTAACATCATCCTTAAATGACATTATTGTTCTAACGCCATCAGTTGTATCACCAATTATTTGATTTTGTGGATGATCGCCTATTAATTTCTAGCTTCTGGGATGAGCTTGAAACAGAGATTGTTTATCAATCTTGTTTTTTAGAAGAACAATGTGCTGCAACTGTCCAAATTGTTCTTCCTCCTCGTCATCTTTTTTCTTAGATCAAGGTCATCAAACTCATCAAATAATATATGCATACTGATTTCAATTGTTTAGTTTTTTAAATTAAAAACGCGATATCTTTTAGATTATGTTGAATATCCTATAAAAATCGCTTTGTCTAATTTTGCATCAAATTTTCCCAAGTTGTCTTTGTTATTTAAAATGTAGCAATAGCATCCAAATATGTTATATTTTTTCGTTCAACAACTCTATTTTGTTGAGGTGTTCTTGCACATGATAGATTGTGAGAGATACCAAGTTCATCAAAAAAATATTTTGAAAGATGCATTAATAAATTCCCTTCCATGATCACTTCTCACATAGATTATGTTGGATTCTTTTTCATTTTGGATTTTTTTATAGAATGTTTTGAAGGCAGTAAAGGCATCATCCTTTTGTTTTAAAAATAGCACCCATGTGTATCGAGAAAAATCGTCAATGATGACAAACCCATATTTCATACCTCCTAGGCTAGTGGTTTTGATAGGATCAAAAATATCAATGTGAAGTAATTCAAGGGGTTTCTTAGTTGAAATAAAATCTTTTGCATAAAAACTGCTCTTAACTAATTTTCCTTTTGCGCAAGCTTCACATACCTTATCTTTTTCAAAGTTTATTTTGGGAAGTCCTCTAACTAGGTCTAATTTTGATAAGTTTGAAATAGTTTTCATACTAATATGTCCAGCACGCTTATACCATATCCATTTATCTTTGTTAATGGACATGAAGCATGATTCAGCTGATAACTCTTCAATGTATATAACATATAGATTTTTCTGTTGGATGCAGAAAATAAAGTCTCACCTGAGTTTGCCATTCTGATTTCGCATATGTTTGATTTGAAAACAACTTCGAAGTTATTATCACAGAGTTGGCTAATGCTTAGAAGATTATGTTTCAATCCTTCAACATATTGAACAATATTAATTTTGGCAGAATTTTCTCTGCCTATTGTGCCTTTACCTTTAATTTGGGCTTGATCATTGTTCCCGAATGTTATTAGTCCTCCATCCTTTTTAGTGAAGGATATAAAGCTTTGTTTATCTCTCGTCATATGTCTTGAGTAGCCACTGTCTAAGAACCATGGCTTTTTCTTGACATTTTAACATCCAATCTGCATAAGGCGTTATGTTGACTTTAGGTATCCACTTGACTCAAGGTGTCCAAACTTTGAACAAGGAAAACATCTTGTTGTTGATCTTGGAAAAGATTTGAAAATATGAGTTTTAAATGTTTTTGACACTGATTTGGATAAGCCTTCAAAACGTTCTCCCTTTTTTAAACTTTATGGAGAAAGTTATGTGTTTGTTCCAGAATATTCTCCTTTTTGTAAATTGCTTAGAGAACGTTCTCCCTTTTTCAAATCTCTTGGGATAGGATCTGCAGAACGTTCCTTCTTTTTAAAATTCCTTTTGTTCTTGATTTTTTGTCCTTTTTTTGAAAATAGCATGCAAATTCTAGATGTCCAATTTTACAACAATATGAACATTTAATTTTGTATTTTTTTTTCTTTTCTTTAAAGTACGAAGAAATTTTCATATAGTATTGTTTTTTGTGTTTTATCAAAATCAAGACCAACTTTATTCAAAATTCTCATTTGAGATCACATGATTCTTTGAAATGTTTCAGTTGCTTTAATGAATTTAGACAAATCATTTTTAAGACGTTCAACTTCAGATTTAAGGAGAACGTTCTCCTTTTGTGTTGTAGAACATTCTTGACTTTCTTGTCTTTCATCATCAATGTTTTTGAGTTGTGATTCTTTCAGATTTTGAATGATTTTCTTAAGTTCATAATCCATAATATGAGTTTTTTCTTTTTCCTCTTTTTCTTTGTAAAACTTTTGATTTAAAGAGGTACATTTTTTGGATAAGAAGATTTGAGTCATTTAGCAAATTATCAAATTCTTTTCCCATTTATTCACATAAAATGCAGTGTTTAGAGTATATTACTCATTTTTATTTGTGTTTGCCATCAAGCATATGTTGGCTTCTTCTTTTTCCTCTAAATTTGAATCGTTAGAATCGTCCCAAGTCACCATCATTGATTTCTTTTTGAAAGGGAATTTCTTTCGTGCTATTTTGTTCAAGGGAGATTCAGCTTTGTAATGGCCTTGCTTATTGCATCCAAAGCATATAATTTGGCTCTTATCTACCTCAGTTTTGAGATTTTCTTTTTTATTTGGAAATCCCTTTTTGATTTGCTCTCTTCTTCTCATCATTATTTGGATTTTTCTTTTAAGAAGAGTTATTTCTTCATCTACTTCTTCAGGTCCAACTTCTTCTATTTCCTTTTCTAATTGTGGTGACACACTTTCTTGAGAGGCTTTTAAGGAAATTGTTTTTCCTTTACTTGTTGGTTTGTCTTCCATCAGTAGCACCTCATGTGCTCGCAATGTTCCAATTAATTCCTATAAACTGAGTACTTCGAGTCTTTGGCTTGGCTTATGGATGTTATCATTGGTCTCCAAATAATTGGGAGGCATCTCATGATTTTCCTTACTCTATCTTGTACATAATATGCCTTGCCTAAGGATCGCATTTTATTTACAATAGTTGTAAATTTGGAGTACATTTCACCGATAGTTTCCCCTTCATTCATGTCAAACAACTCAAACTTTCTTATGCCTATGCTGGTCCTTGTTCCTTTCACCTTTTTTGCAATGTCGCATTCATCGTCTCTTTCACTTTATTCCCTGCTTGAAGTACGTGATAGGAATAATTAAGCTTTTGAGTATAGAAATACCTTAGATTTTTCTTCTGGTGTCCAATCTGTTTCTTTCTTTTCAACAGATGTTGGATCATTCTGGTTGACCTAAGGCGTTAAATCTTCTTCTGTAATGATATGCCACATACATGTGTCTTGTGATTTGAGAAATAATTGCATTTTGTTTTTCGAGAAATAGTAATCGAGCCATCAAAGTAGGATGGTCTATTTGATGTCCCTTTTTCAACAATGTACTTAGATTTTGACATTTTCTTTCTAGATCTTTTCTCTAACACTATTTAGGTATTGATTTTAGAGATCGTGCTCTGATGCCAATTGAAGTAGCAATTTACAAGAAAGGGGGTTTGAATTCTAAATTTACCTATTTAAAATTTCCTGAAAAAATTAACTCAAGATTGATCTTGGCTGTAAAAAGCACAAAACAGATAACGTTTTTTGTTCTGAAATCAGAAAATGTAGAACGTTCTTAGTTAGTTGAAATTAACAGTTTTAGCTCATCTATTTAACTTAATAATTGAAAGACTTAAAGTAAATAGATAACAGAAGATATATAATACATATATATATATATATATATATATATATATATATATATATATATATATATATATATATATATATATATATCCTCGTTCACCCAATATGGGTTACGTCTAGTTCTCGCAAATGTGTGATTTTCCACTATATGTTCAAAGCAAGAATGTTCTTGGTTTTCATACAACTTTTGCAGACCCATCTTGATCTTGTCACAACTTACTGCCTTTCAACTTAGAAAGGATTTCCATAGATCTATCTTTCAATCTGTAGCAAGGATTTACACACTGCCTTTAACACATAAAATGATTTTTACAAAAACTTCTCAAGCTATTTCAACACAATAGTCTTAAGTTTACAAATGGATGATTTAAACGATATGACAGAATCTCAATATGCTCAACTCGTGTTTGAGAATGGATTATGATTTTGGAACTAGGCAGTGATTAAAACTTAGAGCCAGATAAGAACTTAATTGAAAGATGTTTGACAATCTCAAAGAACTTCGAATATGATTGCAAATGAAGTACTATTTGCTTTCTTGAATTCTGATATTTCCGTCATATTGAAGTCCCTTTTATAGCCTTCAAGAGAGCTTATGACAACTCATATATCCGTTGGGAGTTTTCCAGCTGTCATATGGCAGTGAGTGGATAAGATCAATCATAAAGCAAGAATGTTCTTGGATTTGGGTAGTCTTACTTTTTGAAAATCAAGAACGATCTTCGTTCTTGTTTTGTGGTAAATGAGTTTTGACTTTCACTTGACATATGTGTGAAGTGTTATGCATGCTTTGCAACACATGCACAGATTGTTAAAAATTACACGGTTGTTCTGTCCAAACTTTTCAATATTTATGCTTCTCGCGTGCTTTAACTTTGGAGAATGATTTTGTTTTAATGACATATGAATTATAGTCTTTGTCTTGCCTCTTGGAGTGATCTTCATACTGAAATCTATCTTGTATATTTTGGAGAACATACTAAAACGAATCTGTAAGTTCTGAATCTGATCTGATTACTTTTTGAAATTCTGGAACTTGTGGAGAACGGTCTTCGTTTTCCTTTAACAAATGATAAGAACGTTCTTCGTTTTTCTGACTTGGTTTTTTTTCTTCTTTATTATGATATGTTTTGATTTTCTTGGTACCTATCTTGATTAACACACTCAAGCAAACATATCAAATACCAATATGCACATAATCATAATTATAATCTTAATTACCATTTGTTTATCATCAAAATATTAATTTGGGATTTTGTCTCACCACATATGTCACGTTATCTCAGGTCACCATTTTTTAGTTAAAAAATCATAAGGAATGACCAAAATTGTTGACTTTTAAAATAGAGGAACCAATTTCGTGAATTAGTAAAAATAGAGGGACGGAAATTACAATTAAGCCTAATTATAATATGTTTTGACATGTTTATGGTCAACTATTATGTGTATAGATATTTGTGCAAATACATCAATGTTTTTTTATCAAATTGTGCTTATATTTCATTATGGAGTATGTTATGTGTCATCCAATATATTTTTCGTATATAAGCTAGGTTTTTAACGCCAATACACATCTTAAGTTTAAGTGATATAATATGATTACAACTATACTATCTGCATCACCTCATCTTTAGACACACAAAGTCAAATAGTATAGCACATTCCTTTCTAAGTGTAGTACATAACTCTAAATTTTCTCGAATAAAGAATAATAAATACATAATGTCTATAAATCTCATATTTTTTGTTTCTACAATTGTTTAATTTTCTCCAACTGAATATTGCATAGTATCTTTAATGAAAAAAATAGCTCATTTTTAATGAGATCAATAAAATATTTTATAGTTATCTTTTAAAGTAATTATACTCCATTTTTTATATACAATTTTATTAAAACAGTCTCACAAACTAGGATGCTGCCATCTCCCTATTAATTTTGCTATAAGATTAGTGTCTTATTAAAAATAAAATTGAAACTTCAATATTCACTTTGTCGTTATATTTTGTTTAATAACTTTTATTATTGCATTTCACTATTGTGCCTCCTCAAATTCTAAATTTGTAAGTGTTTAAATTGTTAATAATTTTTTTCTTATAACCATTTTCACACACCTTATACAATTAACTTTCGGATCGCAGACCCGCCACTGCCACGAGAAAATCTTCCAGTTATGTATGAGTTTTCACAATCTCACTTTATTAATTCAAAAGGAAACCTCTTTGTAGAATTATTTTCAAAGAAGTAGATAGAGTTAGAAAATTCTTTTTTTCCACAAATAATTTTTGAGTAAGTGGTATTTTGTAACATATTATCCCTATTTGCTCATTTTTCTCAAAAGTTTGATTGTTGTTAGTTAGAGTATTATTTTTGCAAACATACTTGATCTATCTATGACATGAAAGTATAGTGACTCCCCAAAAGACAAAGAAAATTATTCATATTCAACTTCATAGTAGTGTTAGTATTGTGTCATAAGAAGATTTAGAATTATGTGTCATTTATAGATAAAAGAATAATTTTTAATATTTAGATTAAGAAATTATTTACCTTCTCCAAAACATTTTACATATTCTCAAATATGTGCTTATAAACTTATATACAATAATTACTTAAATAAATTCACTTGAAAAAAATACGCTACAAACAAAATCAATAAATTAGATTATTTTTAAAAATTTAAAATCTTATTCACAATGATACTAATATGTTAAAGTCTATGGATCATGCGAACACGAGCTTCATATTCTAGTGTGTTATAGAACACGGGCCTCATATTCTAGTGTGTTATAGAACCACTAGTTGAGACTACATGAGATAAACAAACCCAAGGGGAAAATATTGTAATCATTGGAGAAAATCTTTGTAAGGAGTTGGAGAAGCCTTAAAATCAATGGTCTAAAGACTGTTTGAAGCAATAAACAAAGGCGAAAAACACGGGGTGGGCTTGCTAGAATTGCACAAAGGAGGCGAGTCCGACGAGCAAGACAGCGGAAAAGGATTGTCTGACTTTGAGGCGGGAAAGGCACCCTACCTTTCACCCATTTTGTGCCATTGGATTAATCAGATGCTTCAGAAAGAGCCACGTGGCCTTATTATTTTTAAACTAAAAGCATCATCCTTTTCCATTCTTTCTTCCTCAAGTTCACTTACAACCCTTCATTTCCATGGCATCTTCATTCCCCTACACCTCTGTCCACTGACCACCGCCGCTCACCGCCGCCGCTGACCACCGCCGCTCACCGCCGCCGCGCACCACCGCCGCCGCCGCTATTGTCTCGTGACCTTAATTGTTTTTAAATTAAAAACATCAACAGAAGTTCAAGAAGAAGAAAAACGCAAGCTCTAAACACTTTGCTTCCATGGCATCGATCCAATTTGGCTTCGCAACGTCCAATCTAAGTCAAAAAATTCAGAAATCCGTATGTGGCTTTTCAGATCCAGATACCAATTTGACATCTGAATCAACACCTATTGATTTGGTTTCGATGAACAGAGAAAATTTGGGGGATTTCACTATCTCCTTTACAGAATAATTTTCTAGGTACGATCAATTTCTCAATTATTCAATTAGTCAATTTCAGCTTAGTGTTTTTTATGGAATTCCATTGAAGAATGACAAATTGTAATAATTTGAAAGTTCCCAAATTTGAATTTTAGGGTTTGTGATTCTCAAATTTTGATTTGTGATGAATGAATCCTCAATTTTTATATGAATAGTTATTGTTATATGTTAATTATTGTTATAGTGTATGTTAATTTTCACCCTTTGATTACTTTTTTCTGTTTGGATTTATAAAAAAAAAGTTTATTTTTTTGCAGCTTCCTCTATTTCTTCTTAAGACTGCACAAGGCCATCCGATAGTAAGTAACCAACATCTGTTTCTCTATTTTACCTTTTTGTATTGTTCTTATTAATAATACTGAAAATATAACATGAGAATGACATTGAGGTGGTTGGTTTTGGTCAAGTGTCATGTGTTTGTGTCTACTTGATAACTGACTACTGGGATGCACGGTTGATAGATTTCATTTGAATTTGAATAACACTCCATAACTGGTTAATATCATCAAGTAGTATTAACTTATCAATGAAATTTGGAACTGACTGCACCACAGTGATTGAACTGATTGCAATGCAAGATACCTTTAACTAATCATTATAAATTGTAACATTTCCAAGTTTTCTTCCTTCCTGGTTGATATGTTATTTAGCTTCTCTGGATGAGTTTTTGTCAAAACAGTATTTTAATTTACTCTATTTTGTAAAATTGACGTGGTTATAATTGATATTAAAGCTTAGTAGGGAACACAATATTTGGCTAATATTAGCATTATGTCCAATGTTTTTTACTTTAGAAATAAGTTTGATTTCAACCTAGCCAATACCTAGCATGAATTTTTGAAGCTGAGTAGAGTGGCAAGCATAAATGTCAACATGAATGTCATTTTTATCCATTGTAGTAGTTAAACCAAGATTTGGGGACAAAATCAATTTCAATTCAATGTAACCAAACATCAGAAATCAATTTCAATACAATGACATTGAGGTGTGACTTATTCCACAATATTAAAGCTTAGTAGGGAACTAAAGGGTTGGATTGTGTTGTGTTGATGTGAATAAGAAGAAACTAATGGAGGATTTTATGCATAGAGGTCGTTCTCTGGCTGAGACACCTACATGTTCAGTTGCATCTGTTGTTACTGTCATGGTCTTTGTCTGCTTCTTGGTTCAGCGTTCTATCTACCGTTTTGGAAAGGTAATTAAACAAACAAACACATTCAAACTCATATGTAATCTTCTGTTCAATTGATGAATGAGATTATTCAGAAATCTTGCGCTTTACTCATTCATTCAATCTTACTATTCTCTAAAATAATGCTCACTTTCTATTCTTGGAAGGAACCTTTAACCAATTGATCACTGCTTCAACTTTTTGCTTGCTACTTGACATGATACATAGATATATAGTATTGAAATTGCTTTTTAATTTATTTAGTATCTTAAGTGACCTAAGCAGCAATAATAATAAATAACCATATGAACTGCTAAAAGTAATGACATGTTCCTATTCTCTCTGTCTATCTGCTGGCAAATTTATTACATGTTGTTCAGATCTTAGGTTAGTGTTTGTGTTGCTAATTCTTTTATTTTTGTAGTCATTTCCAGAAGCTCTCATAATAAGCTTGAACTGTAAAATTTTACTGTGAAATGTAACTTGGACCGATACAAACAATTAGTTTCTTAGTAAAATCTCATGAAGAAATGAAACTTATTTTTCTTGGCTGTGAAGTGGTTGAAGAAGACAAGAAGGAAGGCACTTTTTGCTTCACTGGAGAAAATTAAGGAAGGTAATTAAAACTTATTTTTTATTTTAACAATTCTTTTGTTCTTGAAGGGTTCTTGGAAAGACCAGGTTAGGCAGCGCTGACTACTTATAAATATCTCTCTATGGCCGAGAAAAATGGGAAATCTATAGCCGTATCTGTATATGAGATTGATCATCAGGACCATGCTGCCAAGTTTCTGAATTTATACACAACTGCAGATTTTGCTCACAAAAGGCTCCATCCAAAGAGTTGATAACACAAGCAAAAAGACATCAACACTGCTCAAAAGAATTTGATACTTAGAATTCAAGATTGATTATAGGAATTTTGTAAAGTAGAGATAGGATATATTTGATACTGAATTCAACACCGCTTGTTCTATTGTAACATATTTCTTTTTAAATATAATGAATTGAGTATCTTTGTTTCACTACATTTTTCTTGTCAAATTAATTAAATGATTCATATAAAGCAAAATAGATTTGCACAAAAACACAATAATGCAACAATGATATTCTATGAATATTAAAGCAAAATTATGCATGATACACAATATAAAGCAAAATAGATATGGAACATATGTGGTACATCTTCTAATTCTTTACGCAACATGTCACAATGAACTAAATGCTAATATATCAAAATAGTAAATGTTGGAATGTAAATCTTCTAATTCTTTACGCAACATCTCCCAATCAGTCACCCCCAATCAGTATAATGTTGGAATGTTTGTCTCATCAAGGGGTGCCTACATAATAATAAAAACTAATTAACATTATGATAGATTTAAAAGAAAGTATTCCCCATTTTAAAACACAAATAAAATTACCATCAACAATGTTGTGAAACTGAACTGATCCTTTTGTGTTTGTGGGGGCTCATAAGTTGGAGGTGTTGAACAAGATACTTCGTCGAGCATGTGACTTTCTCCAAGTTTATCCTAAAATTATTTTTTATATTAAAACCAAGCATAATGCATGTAAAATTAAAAAATTGATCCATATATTAACTTATATACCTGAGTTTTTTTCCTTCTAGACGGAGCTTTTTTCTTTTCAATAAAACTCTTAGGACGCTTATGCATGTGTCTCTTTAAGTTAGGCCGTTTCTTGAACCCCGTTGGTTGCATAACATTATTATTCACAAATGTCGGGTTCTCATTAATTTCATTGTCTATGACTTGTAAGCGACATTCCTTTATTTTCTTACACATTGCATCTACATAGTTATCAACAATCTTAAGGTGTTCTTCACAAGGCGATGCCTCAGCCACCACTGTAATAAATTTAGAGACAACTTGTCTAAACTTCCGTGTTCGAGATAACTTTGGATCTCCTTCAACCTCTTTTCCCCTAAAATCGTGCACAATGCCACAACGAGCTTCTCTTGTCCACCTTCTTAAAATATACTTCTGAGGAATGACCTTCACATCATTTGCTTCAAACACTTTCAATGCATGTGAACAAAGTATGCCAAATGTCTCAAACTTTCGACAACTACAAGTAATAGAGGTTGAAGCACGATCAAATGACACTCTCCAAAATCCTTCATGGTTAACCATAGTTATGACATATTCACATAAAGAGTGAGACTCATTTCTCTCTAATATCGATAAAGCTAAGAACAACTTAAACTCGTTTTGAAACAACTCAAATACAACGTGCGTGTACAGTTTTCCCATTTGTATCAATATTGGTGACAACTCGAATCTTAACCTTGCAAGCTTATGTGAGGACTCATACTCATAACTCAACTCGTTGCTTCTCTTCTCCTCAACAACTCGTTCAAAGTGCTTGAAGAATTGAATAATATCCACATTGGGTTTCATACCAGATTTGAAGTGAGCGTTCAAGCTTTCACTGAGTTGGGTACTCCGCATGCCAAGAGTGAACGCTTCCTTCATGTAACAAGCAGCCCATTTTTTTTTAATAGCATAAACTGATTTGATCCAATTATTTTCATGAACATCATATTGGTTGATCAAGTTTGTCCAAGCAGTCTCAAAATCTGCTTCAACGTCAATATCATACATGCATTTCTTGAAATCTCTTAAAAGATAACTTCCTCCCTTCATCAAGTTCCCAAGGTGTTTAATTCCATTTTGCAACAAGTGCCATGTGCATAAACCATGGTGAGTTTCAGGCATGACTTCAGCCAGTGCCCTGGCCATTGCTTGATCTTGATCAGTGAAAACAGTTTTTGGTTTTTTATGGTTGTGTGCTTGTAAGAATGTATCAAACAACCACTTAAATGACTCAATTGTCTCATCATACAATAGTGCTGCACCGAAAATGATCGAACTCCTATAGTGGTTAAAACCAGAAAACAAAGCAAGCGGTCTATTAGCATGATTGGTACAATATGTAGTATCCAATGACACAACGTCACCAAAATATCCGTAATCCAACACCATATTTGCATCACACCAAAACACATTTGTGATTTGTTCTTCTATATCCATTTGGTATGCGTGAAAAAAAGACGGATTTTCCAACAATTGTCGTTGAAAATATTGTGAAAGACAACCAACATCTCCGTACATCATACTTCTTTGTCTTCTTGCACTGAGATAATTTTTCACATCCAACCGTGTAAATCCAAGATTTGCTCTATTTCCTGCATGTGTGCTCATAAGTTGAAATGTTGACTTTTGCCTTAATCCAGAATCATCAGCCAAATCAATCTCATATGCTTGGACTTCAGTTATCTTCCTATGTGATGCAAGCATGTGTGTTGTCTCTGGAAGTTGTAGAGGATGGTTATGATCCTCTACAAATTCATGGATGACAAAATTTCCATTTTTGCATACAAGTGAAATTCTTGCTTTGCAATCCGTTCTAGTCTCGGCTCTATGGATGTTAACAAAAACATCTCTCTTGTCTATCTTTCGTACCCCTTCCTTGGAACAAACAAACCTACAAGATGATATAGTACCGTCTTTATTCTTGTTCGCATAACGTTTTCTAACTCCAAAACCAGCATGGACACTGTATGTAAGCCAAAATTGATAAGCCACATCTATATTATCAAATTTCATACCAACTCGTGGCTTCCAATCAACATTTGAAGATGACATATTTGATCAAACTTTCTAAATGAAGTAACCTAAAAATTTAATAAAATAATTAAATGAAAGAAAAAGTATGGAATAATGAATGAACCATGTATTGCTCTGTTTTGCAGGTATCACAACTTCAAAGTAAAAAAAACAAGTATAACAACTTAAAATAGCTCTACAAAAATAATTTGGCATAACTAATAACATTCTACTCTATTATTATAACACAATCAATACAACCAAGATAAACATAACTTCCAACTCTTTTATCCAGGAATTAGAAAGCAAAAAAAATCATATTTTTGGAAGAAAAAAAATTAATGGTGTTCTTTTATTACCCGAATATGACAATGCAGAAAGTAGATTGATAACAGATTGTAGTACATGAGACAATAGCGGCAGCGGCGGTGGTGCGCGGCGGCGGTGAGCGGCGGTGAGCGGCGGCGGTGAGCGGCGGTGGTCAGTGGACAGAGGTGTGGGGGAATGAAGATGCCATGGAAATGAAGGGTTGTAAGTGAACTTGAGGAAGAAAGAGTGGAAAAGGCTGATGCTTTTAGTTTAAAAATAATAAGGCCACGTGGTTCTTTCTGAAGCATCTGATTAATCCAATGGCACAAAATGGGTGAAAGGTAGGGTGCCTTTCCCGCATCAAAGTCAGACAATCCTTTTCCCAAGACAGCACACTGATTAGCGATCATGCACACCACTAAGTGTGGTGCTTAGCAGTGACAAGTCGAATGGCATGTCGGATGGAGAAGACAAGTGTGAGAGTGTGTAATACATCATCTGATTATTAGCTTTAGGATGTTGGCCGATTTGGAGGAGGCGGTGATGGGAGTAGCTCGCTGAAGTAGATGGTGGTAGCTCTGGAGACTGTTTTGGTCAAAAAATGGTTGAACGAGTGCCAAATGAGTCACAACATCAGAGGAAAAATAATTAAAAAATAAAAAAGACAAACTAGAGATGGAACACATTTTCCCATAAAAATATTATCATCTGAAAAATATTATCATTTTGATCCTTATAAATTTGTTCTTCAACTTTTAGTCTATGCAATACTTTTCGCCGACAATTTTACTTTCTATAAAATCAACATAAATATCAAGGTTTTATCATAATGCTGCCAAACATTGCAAGTACAGTTACAAAATGAGCTTAAAATTCGAATATATTTGTAATTATAGTTTCTTGAGCTTTTAGTGCTTAAAAATATAAATATAATTCATCTATAAATAAAAAATTATAATTTTTTGTTTATTATATTTTAAACATGCTTGAAAAAAAAATTATTAAAAAACTAGAATAGTACACATAATTGACATAACTTCAAAGACTAAACCTGCTTACGAAAACCCTCCATGTTTCTTTAAAAACAAGATTTATTAGCATTCATGCATTTCCAGTAAAAACAGGTTGTGCTCCATAGTATTGCTTGGAAGAATACTACTGATTAATATTCAGTAAGAAAATACACAAACAGAAATGTAACAATAAACTTGAATGAATCATATCAAAAGGCGGCGACGGGGAGTGGCTCAAGAGTGGGCATGGAGGTTCCTGCTAAGAAGGCTTTGAACAATGTTAGAGCAAGTTTTGGTTTATGCAGAGGAACTTCGTGCCCTGCACCCCTTATGGTTACAAACGTGAGTCCGGCATATTCTTGGATCCATCCTCCTACCTGTTTGTTTCACTTATATGTCAATGTCAATGAACCAAAGTGAAAATAGCTAGCAAAGAAGAAAATAGAAAATAGATTGAATATATCTATCTATCCGTCGATCACTGACTTACCTCTCCATCATCATACCATGCTCGCCAGGGGCTCACAGTTGGAAGCTTGAGAGCATCTATGGTATAGCGAGTAGATGTCACTGGGATTACAGAATCTGTATTACCACTGACACGACATAGATGAATTGAAGAAACACAAAAAAAACAATGTCAGCTTCTTTGGCGCCCAAAATTATTTCTGGATAAGAAAATTACATGAGTGGCAATGGATGAATGAGTAAGCACAATATGTAAGGCATGTGTAGGATATTAGAAAAATGGTAGTAACCTGAACATCCATATTCGCAGACCGGTAGGAATAAGTTCACGGTATATATCGAGTACTGTTCTTGGAGAATCCTTCCAGTTAGTATTTACCAAATCACTGCAATGAATGAGAATAAATAGATTCTGATTTGATTTTGTGAATTTGTTAAAAACATAGAAAGTACAATGTTACACAAATAATTTAGTTGCATGTATAGTGTTTTGCTTCTATAGTATTTCTGTTTTCAATACTATTTTCATGCCATTTCTTCATTGCAGTTCATCATTTACTTGAAGCTTGGTTCTAGTTGATTTTTTTTTTGTTACAACTATTTTTTGAAGTTAATAAGGTGATTATGCGTTCCGTAACATATAGAGTGGAAAACAACTAAAGATTTTTTGGAAGTTTTTCTAATGAGCGTTACCTGCAAGTCTCCCATTTCTCAGGCTTATGAAGTGGATCAACATGCAGAATCCTTTGGACCTCGGGTTTATTGAAGTACTTAATGCTATGCTTCTCGGTGCAAGGATCATATGTAGCTCGGAGTCTTCCGATACTCTGTTACATGACAGAGGATATGAATAAGGATCTGCACTATAAAATCATATAATTCAGGACTCTATAATTTAGTGTTGAGAATATGCATCAGTATTCAAAGTTGGAGTTTGTTAGCTATAGTGTAGAATTTCTACCATTATTGATTAAGTAATTATCAGTTACAAATTTCTTCTATTTAAAAAATATAAAACTTCAATTTATATCTGCTGAATGCACGGTTACTCATAAAAAAATATGGTTGCGGCTACTCAGAAACCTTCTCATTAGTGTTAAGTCTGTAAGACGGTTGCAGTGCACATTATCCACTTATGTGCCACCATCAAAACCACAATCGAGGAAAATATTGTCTAGCTTCAATGACATGCACTTAACGCTTCACGCAGAAATCCACAGTAAGACTCAACCAGATAATTTTTTTATCAATGCAGAAACGGAGTGCAAAGGCAACACTACAGAAATCCCAACTATATTGGCACCCCATGCCTAACAATGTGATGTTAACAATGCCTTTCTAAATAGGCTGCTACAAGAGGTGTTTCCGTGAATCAACCTCCTGGGTTGAGTCTGGGAACTCGGCACTAGATTGCAAGCTACAAAAAGCTATCTATGGCCTTAAACAAACCCTTAGAGCATGGTATGAAGGGATCACAAACACTATCGGTTATTTTGGCTTACATAAAATAAATATGATCTGATCTCTCCTTGTTGATTCTCAAAACTGCTACATGCTGCCTCTACATATTGATCTATGTCGATGATATAATACTTACTGCCAGTTCTGCCTCCATGATTCAGAATGTAGTTTCCAAATTCATTAGTGGTTTACAAGCCAAGGGAGGTTGTGTGCTATGAATTAGCATTAGAGTATGTTTCTGCGTAGGTTTTTCAGTTAACAAAGTATGCTAATTCATAGCACACAACCTCTGCCGGATCATTGGAAAGCTGTGAAACACATCTTGAGGTATTCTAAAAGGCACCAAAAAAACAAAAATCTAAGTGCCTTTTGTGATGAGAATTGGACCTCTTAAATTTATGACAACAGGTCCATTCTGGTGCAGGTCAATTTCTTGACCCTAATTTCATTGCATTTGTGGCCCTAACATTTGTCGATCCAAAAAATATGTAGTAATACGGCAGTGGTGACCGAGATGCAAGTGGAGCTGGCTGGCGTTGAGGCATTTGAGGTTGTGATGCTGAAAATGGCCAAGAAGTATAAGGATTGGTTGCCATGGAGATGGCTTTAGAGTCTCTGATACCATGAAAATTTCGGAGAATTCTGGGAGCTTAGACTTTAGAGTGAAATTGGAAATTTGTGAATGATTGATTTCTATCTTCTAATTCTCTAACTCATAGTTCAGTAGAGTATAAGGCAGTTTAATGTTCAGTAACTGCTTGTAACAGAAATGATCTAACTTCCGAGCTGTCATAACAAGTATTCCCTCTGGAATGAAATATAAGCAAAATTACCTCATATTTTTCTGAATGAAATATAAGCAAAATATTAACAAATTCTCTCATATTTAATGATATAATATCTCTAAACTACACTTCATTCAATTTAACTTTTTATATATCGGATGACTCGATTTATTAGTCATGTAGGGTAATTTAGACCAAAGACTTAATATGCATAATTTGATCAATATTTGCTTATAACTCATTCTGTAAGGAGTATTAACTAATCTAATTATGCTTAATATTCTGCCTAGTAGCTTATAAACAGAAACAGGATGTAATCCATGTAATCTATCACTCTGCAATGATAAATTTATATAGAAGGAACTCTCCATTTATCTAAACAAAATCTGAATGAGCGCATTTCACATCTTTAAGAAGATATTGTTCAGCATCCAGCAATATTGGAACCATTAAACACAATATAAAACGCTAGTAGAAGCAACTAGCAAGAAAGGAGTATAGATACTTACATGCTTTCTTTTAACCTTATGATTATCATTACCATGGCAAGGAGGGGTATAGATACTGTATGGGTCTAAATTACCAAGTTCGTCAGCAGCAATTTCCAAGATTTTTTCACACGAAGCTGACGGGTGTTCGACCGACTGAGAATCACATAGCAGGTTTAAGAGCTTGAATGTTTGATCTGATATCATACCACTCGTCCACATAAACTGGAAAATCCCCAATTGATCATAGAAATCATCTGTTAGAGCATTTCCTACCTGCAGCAGACAGAGAAATATAAACATATCATCGATTAAGAAGATGATGTGGAACAATCTATCTATTTGAGAAAAATCTTCGCCTAATGACACATGGCAAAATTTCACTCATGTTTTCCACAATTTTATTCCCTACATTTGTTCAATCTTTTGCACGGGATCGTTAGTAGTTTCTGTGCAAAAATGGAATTCATACCATGTAACCTTTGAAATTTATAGGATTCTGTTTTGTAGCTGAGTTGTGCTTGACAATAAGTTGGCTAAGTTGGGGAACATAATGTCCTGAAACATGAAAAACCAAGAATCAGATAATTCAAACACATGATATGATAAGTTTCCTTATCTATCTCACAAGTTGTGTTTACCTGCATAGCTCTCACCACTGACGAAAAAGTCTGTATTTTTATACTGGGGGAAACGCTCAAACCACTTCAATAGAAATATGAGAGAGTCCTCAGCTGCACACAAAGTATTATTAATTTAGTTCAATTTAATTGGCATACATGAAAAATGGTTGGTAAAGTGTTCTAAGCATAAGCTCAAAGGTAGTGTCCATTCTAAAAGTCCATTAGGTAGGAGAACCCCTAGATTTATAAGTCTCACTTTGAAGGACCAATGATATGAGCTTAAAAGGAGAGTTCATCTCAATAGACTAGTCTATTAAGGGCATGTTTTGATTGACTCATTTCAAAAATTATTTAAGAGAACTTATAAAAACAACTTATAACATATCTTTAAGTTGTTTTCAGCCTATTCTCCTAAATTTCTCGGAATAACTTATGAAAACACCTTATAGAAAAACAATTTGACGTTATTTTTTCTTTTGTTATCGAAATAGCTTATACATAAGCACTTATATGATAAGCATATATGCTACACACACTTAATTTATTTATGTATCCAAACAGGACCTTAGTGAAATAACCCATAAGCTTATAAGTTTCTCTTTTTAGTTGAGACCCTTAAATGTGCCATACATAATATAAAGTAATATCTTACCTGTCCTCTTATCGCCATTGTTGAGAAGCTCAGATGAAGTATTCGAATATGAAAATCCAACTCCAACAGGAGAGTCAACAAAAAGAATATTGGCAACTACAACAAAAAAAACACACAAATGAAACATTAACATGTCACAGTATCTCAAAATATTTTTTTATTGACATTTTTTATTAAACTTTTATTTTAATATTTTACTATGAATTAAAGTATTTAGCTCTCTCAGGTTACATTAAAAAAAAAATACCATACTCGTCTCGTGATATGAAGCTGAAATATATGTTGGTGTTAAGTTTATTTGACACCGACACGTGTCGTACACTATTTGATCAGAAACATTCGTGCTACAGACTACAGATATATCTACATACCTAAGCATCATAGCACATCATACATTTTTTTTTAACAGTTTAACACAAAAAATCACTAACCTTGATTCCAAGAATAAGGATTAAGATAAAGGGTATTGCCATCTGGGTTAATATGAAAAGGGCCAATTTCTTCAGCCTCGCCAAAAGCAATAGATGAACAACCAGGACCACCATTGAACCATAAAAGAAGGGGTTTTGAAGTAGGATCTTGATGTTCTGCTTCAATGAACCAATAGAATAGGTTCCTACCAGTATCCTCGTTCACTGTGATATACCCGGAATAGTGTTCAAAGTTGATGTTGAAATTTTGACCTGGGAGTGCCCTACCAATCCTGTCCTTCACTTGTTGGACAAATGGGTCTGTTGCTATTGCAAAACTGATGCTGCATAGGAAAAGGGTCGCCAATATTAGGATGTTTGTGACCAAAATTTGTGACCACTCGGATCTAGCCATTTCAGATTGTGGAGATAGCACCTCACACATCCATTACCATAGACTTTAAATATACTAATTTAATGATTAATTAATTAATTAATTAATTAATTAATTAACTATTGAGGATAAATTATTTAATTGTTCGATATGAGTACTCACGTGATCCTCGACTAGCGTTCATCACGCTTTTTTTATGCATAAAAATAATAACAGAAAGAATAATATTTATAAATAAAATAGTTGAAATGAAATATAAAATTGTAAGGAAAAGAATTATATCGAATTGTGTGACGTTTGTCCGCTCATGATTTTGTGAAGTATAACATGCGATGGTGATGTAACTGCTTGAAATGGTGCGGAATGACCACTGTATATTTTCTTGTAGAATGTTTTTATGACATGTTTGTTGAATATATACGATATATTATAATTTTTTTAGATCATTTTTTTTTTAAAATATTTGTTATGGCTATGCTATGATGTATTTGTTTGTTTGACTTTCATAATTTTAACAAGTAAATAATTGTTTGTCTATGATAGTCACATAATATTTGTTTGTCTATATATGATAATCTTGACAAGTAAATGATTGTATGTCTCTGTTAATCACATCAATCACATGTTCATTTACCTCTAATTTATAATGTATGGTATGATGTAAGTCAATATTTCGAAGAAAATCAATGTTACGATGAAAGTCAATGATCTAATGGTAGTCAACACTCAATTGAAACTAGAGAGATCAAAATCACACAAGTATTGATATCAAAGCATACATTCTATGATTATCAACACAATCACTTGCTTCTTCAGGGCATCGATTTTCATAATAATATTGATTTTCTTCAAAGACTTTCATCATAGCATACGTTATAAGTCAGAGATGAACGAACAAGTGTTTGATATGATTATCAGAGACAAATAATCATTTACTTGTCAAGATTATCATAAAGTAGATGAACAAATATGAATTGTAATCATCGGATGTAGACGAATCAGATGATAACCATTCATCAAAAACCACATGTATTTTCTAAAATATTTTTTATTTGCAAAAAAAAAAATTAAAAAAAAATGAATAGTACAGTGCATGTGTCAATAATTGTGTTCCAAGAACACAAATATTTATTGGTGTATGTAGTATTGTTATGGTGGAGTCTTTAAAGATTATATGTGATATTCAATTTATTTCCAATAAAAAAAGTTGTTAAAGATGAGATTGAATCTGACACTCTTATAACATTAAATCTCATTTTGAATTGGTGTAGTACTTATAATCCTAATTATGTTTTGTTCATGAGGAGTGTCTTTGTGAATTCTTCATTTATAATCCTAGTAGTTTTTATATTTTTGGAAGAGATAGTGAAAAAGTGAGAGTAATAGGTTGATTTCTCGAGTATGTTGTTTCCATGATTTGATGGTTCCTTCCTTACTTACTCCCTCTATCATATACATATCATATGCATAAGTGATTATCATATGCATAAGTGATGTAGTCAAAATTCAAAACTTACATATGTATTAAAATTTATCTAGTCATATTATTGTATATTTAGCCACAACTTTTATAAACTAATTTTTTCATAAATACTAACCATTTCATTTATAAAATTGCAAATTAAATAGCCTTGTTATATTACTAATTACTAGAAAAATATTTAAGCATAACATAAATATTGCAAGTGTAAAAGGATTTCGTCAAAAGAAAAATATAGTTTAACAAATTTGTGTCGACTTTCATGGGATTGCTTTTCTCATCTACATTGTTTCACTAATTCTTCATCTATTATTCATCGATGTTCATCCTCTTCCTTAGATTATCATCGGACTCGCAAATGAACCCGATGGGATCTTCTTATCTTGACCATCAAACGATTTTACATTTGTTTTCATTGTTATTCAATGAAAAGAATAAATCCCAAGTCAATTTCCTTTGAGACATTAATGCAAACTTCATTGAGCATTTTTTTAGATAAAAAATACTTCATTAAAATAGAATACACAGTATTCAACCATTATAACAATTGCAAACATCCTAATGGACAAGAACACCAAATTGCAAAAGATAACTCATGTTTTGCTAACACTCATTTGAAGATAAATTTTTAATGTGTGACCATGTTAGAAACATCACAAACCCATCCTTCAAATAAAATTGTGTTTATTATGTTTCAATTGCAGTACACTATAAGAAAACATTTATTTTATCTATGGAAAATGATTCACGGATCTTAGTTCGTGAATAAATTTAATTGATATATATCGAAAAATCGTTGATAAGTTTGTTATTGAATACATTAATTTTTTTTTAATTTAGATTCTATGATTATTCCATAGATAACATTAAATTTTTTACCACAAATTCTTTGATGGTAAATAAAGAAAATAATTTTAATTGTTCCATGGAATGTTTGTGGGTAAAGTGAAAGTAAAATTTTGTTTATTACTTTTTTTTATAGAAAGTTTTTTTGTTGAGTTAAAAAAAATTCATCATTTTGATTTGACTAAAAAAACTAAATCATTTTCACTTGACTAAAAATACTAACTCATTCTCACTTATCTCTATAAAACCTTAAACTTGAAATCCTTCTTCTTCTTCCAACCTAGATTACAACCTTGCTCCAAGTTAGATTGTCGCTGCTTAGACCTCTTCAACTGCCACTTCAACGTTCGCTCTCTCTCATTCACAAGTTGTCTCATTCACTCTTGGTCTCTCGTTTGCTCTCTCTAATTTGTTTTATTTTTATGATTATTTATTGAGTAAATGAAAGAATAAATAATTTATTAATTAATTTACAAACTATAACTCATTCTCTCATTTTATTTTTGCACATCTCATTGAAATCCATAACATCTCAAATTCATTGTTTCACATGTAAGAACATCAAAATCCCTAAACAATCCTTCTTGTGTAATTATGTGTAATTATTGATTACCCACATATATACCGTGGATAAAGTCAAAATTTGTCATAAAAAATTACAGTATACTTTGTACTGGTAGACCACCACCACCCAAAACAAATACTTTACTCTTTTATTTCTTACCCTTTGCCTTAATGAGCCTAAATGCATGTGTTCTATCAAGAATATGATTTGTAACAAGAATTAATCAACAAAGCATAATACTAACAACTATAGAATTGGAGAATGTTCTTCGTTTGAACTGAAACGAAGAATGTGCTCCACTATGAATGTAATATTCTTCGTTTGTGCAATAATGCAGCTTTGAAAACAATTTGAAAATCAATGTAAAACGAAAATGAAAGAAATATAAGGCAAGAATAACACCAATGTATACATGTTCAGCCTCAATTACTTGAGACCTACGTCACTTGCAAGAAAACAAGACAGTTCACCATGAGTGTTTGAATTTATAAGATTAAGGCCTCTTCAATTGTAATCTTCTAGTATTTATCAATGTTGAGAATACAACAATACTAGGTTTCTCTTACAATCTCTTCTTTTCAATTTCCCTTAGTCTCTTTGTTTCTGATTTCAATGAATCATTTTGATAATTGCATAGACCTCTTTTCATATTTTTATACATGCTACATTGCAACAAATGCATTTACAGTTATATATAGTATTCAAAGCAAATTAATTTAACTAACTAAAACTACTTTGTCATAACCAAATTGGTCAATTCAGTTATAACAAAGTCTAAAACATAACAAACTCTAATTAGATGATTTGAGGCATATCTTCACAACAACATGAAATTTATTGCAGGATCAACATGTTGCACCCAGCTCCTTAATTATCAAGCCAAGTAGAGATTTGCATCCAAACATACCACCATTTAACCATAAAAAAGGGGTTTTGAGATGAACTACTTCGATGAACTATTAAAACAGGTTCCTACCAATATCCTAGTTCACTGTGATATATCCAGAATAGTGTTCAAAGTTGATGCTGCGTAGGAAAAGGGTCGCCAATATTATCATGTTTGTGAGCATCAAATCTGGCCATTTGAGATAGGAAATTTTTTCACATACACCTTAAGAGAGAAAAAATAAAAAATATAATAAATATGATATGTTGATAATATAATATAGAGAGATAATAAAATATTAAATGAATATTGGAAAATTATCAATATACACATAACAAAAACTGTTTAAAATAGTAGATCATATAGGTAGTTGTGAGTATTTATTTTCATGAATGTTTTTTAAGCATAAAAGTTGACAACATAGGTTGTATTCTAAATTCATTTTATATTGTTTTGCATTTTATATGAGTTCTCTTTCTTCAAAATCTAAATACATTGAAACCAGGTATAATAGTGTTGATATATATATATATATATTAGAGTCTTGTTAATAAATGTGATTTTGGTATTTTATTAATAACTCAAAAATAAAATTTTATATTGATTTATTTTAAAGAGTTGAAATAATAATTTTAAAGATATTTTTTTAAAAAATTTAAATGTAATTCTTTAGCAAGTACATTTTTCCTAAAAAAGTGCATTTAAAGCACTCATTAGTATTTGTTTTTGTATTATGAGAAAGTTGTGTTATAGCAAGATGAAACCACATTTAGGTATACAAAAAAAAATAGACGAAAA
>JBBPBR010000001.1:39481160-39505717 GCA_037974775.1 Cicer pinnatifidum | reverse complement strand
TTTTTTTTTTTTTTTTTAATATAAAAGTTGATTTTTGAAAAATAGGCTGCATGCTACCTTTATTTTTTTACTAACCTTAACGAAAAATAATATAATTATATAATTTATTAAAATTTATAAAAAATAACTACACAAATGTTACAAAAATTACATAGATTAATTAGAGTTGGTTGTAACATTTGAAAATTAATTTCAAGTAAAACCAATTAACTAATATAGCCCATATTTTTTAGTACTTTTTCTCTAACGTCTATTTCAATTTTAATACGGTTACTATTTGTCCGATGTTTTTAATTCTCCATATTTTAGGATTGAGATGCATTGTTTGAGGAGAATTAAAATCATATCTTCCAAATATTACTTGTATTAGAATCGAAATGGACGTTAGAGAAAAATAATACTATGTCGGATAACTAGCCATACTTGAAAATATTCTTCATATGTTACGGGAAACTCAAGTCAATCTATTAATTTTTGTTGCTGTTTTTTTTATGAATTTTAATGAATTATATAATTATGTCTTTTTCTAGTTAAGATTAATAAAAAGTAAAAACAATGATAGTATGAAGTCCTTTATTTCCAAAAAGCAACTTCTATATTTAAAAAAAAAATCAAAACAAATTTAAGTTGCCGTTTAAAAAAGTAGACTTCCTTTAAGAGATTTATATTGCAAATGGTGGCTTCCCACTTTCTAGAAAAATTAAAGTAATTTGGTATATACTTTTTAAAAGAGACTTTATTGGAAATTTCTTTTTAGAATGGTTTTTTTTTTATAAAAAACTCTATTGCTGATGTGATTTTTAATTTTTTTTTTCTAACAAAATCCATAGTATTATTTGGTAATATTAACTGTTACGATTGGTTCAAAAGTCAAAGTAGAGAGTAAAATATAAATATAATAGGATATAGAAACATAATTTTATATAATATACTTATTTTGATTTCTCATAAATTATTATTATTGGAGGTAATTATATTCAAGACGTGTCAAATATGGATACAGTTTAAGTCTGGGAGAAAAATTCAACTAAAACGACTAATTAATTAAGTGAGAGAAACTTGCGACTTCATTACTGCATTAAACACTTTAATCTAAACAATATGAGTTTTCTCACATTGTCAAACTCTTAAATAATTTGACATCGACCAAACTTTCACTCAAGATAGAGTACCTTAATCCATCCTATAATTCCTTAGCTAACTCCCATTGAAAGCATCAATTATTAACATTTAAGCTCATAAGATAAATCCAATATAAAAGACTAGTGCATTAGGTAGAAAAATTTCATGACTTTGATTACTAAATTGAACATTTTTATTTACTCAAGACTCTCAATAGACACTAAATCTAAATACTTCTCTTATATCAAATTCAAACTTTACATTATTATATTGCAAAATCTAACTCCATTTATTAGATTTACTATCTTTTAGCTAAAATGGTATATTTAATTTTTATTCTTAATAAAAGAAATATTAAAACACCATAGCCATAAAAATGTTAATTTGCCTAAAATAAAGAAAAATACGTTGAACCAAAATAATAATAATAATAATATTTTTGTGGCTAGCTATACCAAAGGAATAGACAATAATCAGAAATACGATGGAGAAATTTAGAATGGTGCAATGTACCAACTAATTTAGTGGAATATGAAACAAAAAGAATTTGAACATTTTAGCATTTTCCTGAAAATAAATATATAAAAAAGTCATTGTTCAAGTTTATACATCTCGCGCTCACCTCGTGCGATGCACCATACACGAGCGATTAATGTTATAAATAAATAAACAAATCAATAGTGTAATACCCAACGTATCCCTCTTTTTTTTTCTTTCTGTTTCAATGTTATTAATGTATTCTTTCTCCTAAGTTCTATAAATAAATTTCATCACTTCATAGACTCACCAACCAACAACACACTACCAACTCACCATTGGATCTACCTATCTCTCACCTTCTTCTCCATTGATCCGTTTCTCTCTCTAACGGTAACTGCATTTTCTCTCTCTCTCTCTCTCTCTCATTTATTCTGTTACATTGTTAATGTTCATTTTCATGTGTATGTAACTGTGATCACTTTTTTTAATCTCTAAAATCTCTGATTTTGATTTGAATTTTGAGAACCCTTTTAGCTGATTTGATCTGGGTTTTTGTTGTTTTGTGTTGAAGGGAAGGATTTGTGTTGAACATTTAAGAAGAACCAATGGCACGCAAGAAGATTAGAGAGTATGATTCTAAGAGGTTGTTGAAGGAGCATTTTAAGAGAATCTCTGGACAGGACTTACCAATTAAGTCTGCACAAGTAAGCACTTATTATTTATTAAGATACTTATTATACCTTGTAGTTTTGATGGGTTTGATCGTTTTAGATACTTACTTACATTGAAGTTTTCACCTATTAAGATACATGATATGATTATTGTTACTATCTTATGATGTGTAAATGTATTAACTTACCAATATGGTGTGACATGCTGAGAGATAACCGCTCTCTTGAGCATGTGGTCGAGAGTTCGATCCTTGACTAAAGTGAATGGATAAGTACTTGTTAAGAGTCCTTAAATGGATGGATCTTTGTATCTTGATATATTAGTCTCTGACATTCAGTTGAGGGATACCTGAGTAACAAAAAAATAAATGCATACAAGTTTATGCTTGAAAATATCTTATATGATCTAAAATTTGTTAATTTAGTAGTTACTATAATTTAACTTCAATATGACTACTCAATATGTGTTTTGAGCTGTTGTTTTATACAAGTTATGATATGTAAATGTATACAAGTTACTAACATGGTGCTACATATTTAAAAATGACCGATCTCTTGAGCTTGTGGTTGATCATTGAACGGTGTGTATGTAAAAGCACTTCTTGGAAGTCCCTTAAGTGGATCTATATAACCTGACATATTAGTCTCTGATTTTCAGTCAATAACCGAAAAAAATGTATACAAATTTGTGCTTGAAAAGATCTTGTATGATCTAAAATTTATTAAATCAGTAGTCACTAATATAGTCTATCTTCAATATGACTTGACAGCTCAAATTTTGTTTTGATCTTTTTTGCTGTATGATGATGTATACTATTGTGGTTTGTGAAAAAGTGCAATTTTTCACATTGAAAAGGTTCAATCTTGAAAAATAAATTTGTTGGGTGTTTTTGTTTTATTCTTCAGGTTATAGAATCTACTGATGTCAATAAGCTAGTAGAGAAGGAACCATGGCTTTCATCTTCAAAATTGGTTGTGAAACCTGACATGCTATTCGGAAAACGTGGCAAAAGTGGTTTGGTTGCTTTGAATCTGGATTTGGCTGAAGTTGCTACTTTTGTGAAAGAGCGTCTTGGAAAAGAGGTGCTTTTTCACTCTTTTCGATCATTTTTTCTTAGTACATCAAGTTCATCTTTTTAAGTGTTTGTTGTCTTTGTCTAAAATGCAGGTGGAGATGAGTGGATGCAAAGGACCTATAACAACTTTCATTGTTGAACCTTTCATTCCACATAATGAAGAGTTTTACCTTAACATTGTCTCAGAGAGACTAGGGAACAGTATAAGCTTTTCTGAGTGTGGAGGAATTGACATTGAAGAGAACTGGGATAAGGTACCAAGATGAATATTATTTTTACTAAAAAAATATTTAATTCTCAATGTAAATTTTACTTAAAAAATTCCCCTTATAATCTAAGTTTTTTGTTCATATTTCAGGTTAAGACTGTATTTATTCCAACAGGGGAATCTTTTACATCAGAGAGTATTTCTCCACTTATTGCTACCCTCCCCATAGAGGTATATTCACTTTGCTAGTTTGTTATTCTATGAACATTTCAATATGGTACCTCTTTTGTCTATGTTTGGCTTCACGGTAGACAGAGCCTAAAGTGATTTCAGACACAAATTTGATTTTAACATGTTTGGGTGATGTTGATTGGAATGAATTTTAACTTGAAGCTAGGATTTGTAGTCTTTGATTCCGAACATTGTTTCAACACTGAAATTTATCGTTTAACTTACTTTTACGTGAATGTATCCAAACATAAATACTCATACATTCAACAACTCACTTTTAACTAAATTAATTTTACAAAATCAAGTTTTGCCTCTGTAGAACTAAACATGTGTTAGTTATTGAATAACTAATACATTTTAGTTGGTGGACAAGTTGTTTCAATTATTTTAGAGTTATTTCAATTATTTATCAGTTTTTTCATTCATGCCTACAGATCAAGGGAGAAATTGAGGATTTTCTCAAGGTGATTTTCAATATATTTCAAGGTATTTAATGATATATTCATTTACAGAACATCAGATATGCTTGTGAAAACTTCATTGACAGTTTCAATTATTTATTAATATTTTTTTTGTTCTTTTTCTCTATCATGTTAGATCTGGATTTCACATTCTTAGAGATGAATCCTTTCACTCTGGTCAACGGAAAGCCTTATCCTTTGGATATGAGAGGAGAGTTAGATGACACTGCTGCTTTCAAGAACTTCAAGAAGTGAGTTTCTTCCATCACGAGAATATTAGGCGTTATTTGTAGGATGAATATCATATCTCTAGCCACTTAGAACTGATTAACTGAATGATATTTCATGAGTAACATTTGTTAATGTGTTTGCATGTTCTTATTTTCAGATGGGGAAACATTGAATTTCCAATGCCATTTGGAAGGGTTATGAGTCCTACCGAAACTTTCATTCATGGATTAGACGAAAAGGTACCAACAATTGTATTCGAATTAATTTATAACTTTGTCCCTAAGTTGCTGATCTTAAACATTTTGCTTCTTCTTACTAAGTAGAGATATGATTTTCTGATCTTCATAGTCAATTAACTTCCTTGTACTAATATCTTATGAATCATCGACAATATTATTACTATTTCCTTTATCATACTTATACAAAAAATTTATTCTAAAAAGCTTAGGTTGTTTTGTTTGAATGTTTCTTTTCCCAGACAAGCGCATCTTTAAAATTCACCGTGCTAAACCCAGTGGGCCGAATTTGGACTATGGTAGCTGGAGGAGGTGCCAGTGTAATCTATGCTGATACGGTGTGTAATTCTATTTCTTCAAAACTAAGTTCGTTGCTAAATTATATTTTCTTGCTACATTAAGCAACAAACTTCTTTCATACAAATATATTATAATAGGTAGGAGATCTTGGTTATGCCCCAGAGCTTGGAAATTATGCAGAATACAGTGGTGCACCAAAGGAAGATGAGGTCTTGCAGTATGCTAGAGTAGTAATTGATGTAAATAATTCTTATCTCAACTTTTTTGGGTATACTATTATCAATTTACAGATTTGGCATTATGCTTCTCATAATCCGACATTCAGTTTTTGGATGTGTAAAGAACAAAAATGCCACTTTGATACTGATATTAAAGTGATTATGTATCTCCATAATAATCTCTTTGCAGTGTGCAACTGCAAATCCCGATGGCCAAAAGCGAGCCCTTGTGATAGGAGGAGGAATAGCTAACTTCACCGATGTCGCAGCTACATTTAGTGGCATAATTCAAGCTCTTAAGGAGAAGGTAAAGCCTTATAATCGCAAATTGTTGATCAATTTGAGTTTGTTTGAATTGACTTATCTACTAACATAAACACTAGAGAGTTTGTCTTAGAGAACTTACGAAACAACTTATCACATGCCCATAAGTTCTCAACTTACTTCCATAAACTTGTCAAGATTTATGAAAATAATTGACTTTATTTATTTTTAACAAGTTTATATGTAAGCATTTATATGATAAGCACTTATCTTATAAGCACTTAATTAAACTATTTATACAAAAATGGCCTTATTTCATGAGAATTTGCTCATGATAGAGTTAATTGATTGTTGAATTATTACAAACCAGGAACAAAAACTAAAAGAAGCAAATATGCACATCTATGTGAGGAGAGGAGGTCCTAACTACCAAAGGGGTCTTGCAAAAATGAGGGCACTCGGAGAGGAAATTGGCATTCCTATTGAGGTTGGTTAAGTAACATCTTTTTATTGACTGTTTTAAGAAACCAATTGATGTTTATTAATAAAATTGTTTTTGATTAACTTTTCTATGATCTATTTTGCTCTCTTTTCAGGTTTATGGACCTGAAGCAACAATGACCGGTATATGCAAACAAGCAATTCAATGCATCACTGTTTCTTCTTAATTATCATTTATCAATAAACCAATGCTTTGTGTTAAAGAATATCCTGTAGTGATTATTGATTCATAATTGTATTTCCAATATACCAGAACTGAGAAATTTGGTGACAGAGAGCATAGATTGTTGAAAATTTAATAATGTAATAAAGTGGTCAAAAATGTTTTGTATCATGTAGAATTCTGATAGTACAATCAAGACTCAATAAAGTGATAGTGTAATTTGTTTATGTCAAGTCAAGCTACAATTTCATGGTTCTAAGATTTATTTTCATCATCCAGTAAATTAATTTTTATTTCACTTTTATAGCTACTTAAATTTTCTGTTTAAAAGGGTCTCTGAATAAACCCATCTATATATGCATGCAGTTGTACAACTTTGAGTTTTGAAAAAGAAATCATATGATATATGCAATGCATCACTACTGAGTGTGACATTGGAGAATTATTATGCAGCAAATAGAGCAAGCAACAATGCAATATCATATATCATTAATATGACAAAATAAGTCTTTGGATTTATTTCTTATAGAAACTACTCACCTAAAATACATTTTTTATTAATTACTTACAAAAACTCTTATAAATTTATAGCTACTTATAGAGAAGTTACATGAGCAAACTTTTGAAAAGATTGAGATAGTAAAGTAATGTACAGAAGAAATTGTTTTGAAGGCTCGTGTAATTATTGTTTATAATAAATAATTAGCTGTTTATCCATGCTGCTCAATATTTACCATGAAAACCAAATAATATTTTTTTGTTTTTGTTTTAGAAGAGATAATAAATACCGAAAAATAAAAATAAATTCTAACAATGACACATGTACAACATGGACCCAAAATTCTCATTGAGAGAGATAGTTGTGTGCAAGAATTAATGAATACATCCTCTCTTTTTACCGTGACTATAACAAACTTTCAACCACATATTATTGTTAGTACAAAGGCGCACCTACTAGAGGGAGTGAATTACGTGTTTATAATTTTTATTTTATTTTTAGAGACTTAGTGAGTTACTTTTCTGTTTAGGAATATTGTATAAAAAAATATAAATGACAGAAAAATAAAGTACACAACAATTTATCCTAGTTCCCTTACAACCAATGGTACATCCAGTCCTTTTGGACACTACAAGAGATTTTTCACTATTTGTTAGAATAAATACAAGTCTAACTCTAAGACTTCTGTTACAAACTTCTAACAATCACCCTAAGATAGCACACCACTATCCTAGTTTACAACACTCGAAAAAAGTTTACCACTTTCCTCAATTTACACAATAACTTGAATGGTTTTGTAATAATGGCTTTGACTGAAATCAAGAGTGTATAATAATTGGGTACAATGATAACAGTATAATATAATTTCAAGAACAATAGAGAACCTTTCTCAATGACAATGTGAAATATGTACTTGAAATATAAAAGTAAGACTTTGAATAATTCAAAGTATTTCAGAAAGTTTGTTCAAAGTTATTATAAAATTGATAAAAAAAAATTGTTGAGTTAAATATGAAACTAAGAAGTATTTATACTCCTTATACATGTATTTAGATTAGTGGCAATCGTTCCTAGAGGTTTGATGAACATATGCACCGATCTAGATTGAATCTGAATTGAAAAATTGCATTGCTTCGCAGTTGTATTCAGCTATAGGATGAGTGTAGTCGAATACATCTTTGTAACGTTCAGCTCTATTTGAAAAATTTTAACCTTGTATTCGAATACACATCCTTGTAGTCAAATACACATGACTGAATTAGGTGTTTATAAATTTTTTGGTGTTTAGAGACTTAACGGATTTTTTTTTTCTGTTTAGGATTAGTGTATGGACAAATATAAATGACAGAAAAATAAAGAACACAACAATTTATCAAGCTTCCCCTAATAACCAAGGCTACATCTTGTCTTCTTGCACACCACAAGAGATTGTCCACTATTTGTTAGAATAAGTACAAGTCTAACTCTAAGACTTCTATTACAAACTTCTAACAATCACCCTAACATAGCACACCACTATCCTAGTTTACAACACTCGAAGAAAGTACACCACTTTCCTCAATTTACACAATAACTTGAATGGTTTTACAATAATGACTTTGACTGAAATCAAAAGTGTATAACAATTGATACAATGATAACAATGTAGAATATGTACTTGAAATATGAAAGTAAGACTTTGAATAATTCAAAATATTTCAGAAAGTTTGTTCAAAGTTGTTATAAAATTGATGTAAAAATTGTTGAGTTAAATATGAAACTAAGAAGTATTTATACTCCTTAGACATATCTTTAGACCAGTGACAATTGTTCCTAGAGGTTTAACGAACATATGCACCGATCCATATTGAATCTGAACTGAAAAATTGCATTGCTTCGCAGTTGTATTCAGCTACAGGATGAGTGTAGTCGAATACATCTCTGTAACGTTCAGTTTTATTTGAAAAATTTCAAGCTTGTATTCGAATGCACATCCTTATAGTCGAATATCAATAACTGAAGTTTGCTACTGACTTGGTTTTGTATTTGGCTACATCATGTTGTAGTCGAATACAAAAGTGCAGTTCTAGCTATTAACTTGATATTTGTAATCGACTACTCCATCTTATAGTAGAATACATATATGCAGTTTTTGCTACTGACTTGAGTTTGTATTCGGCTACAAGATATTGTAGTTGAATACAACTTTGACTTTTGTCAAAAACTTGATTTTCAAACATTGTGCATGCATTTTGACACTTTGAAAATTCTTTTGATGCATATGCTAAAATTGAAGGTTCTCATGTGCATTTGAAATATAACAATTTTAGATTGCATCATGTACCTTAAATTATAAGTCTTTTAGAATTTTGACCATAATGTTAGTACAGAGGTACACCTAAGAGAGGGAGAGGGTGAATTAGGTGAATATAATTTTTTTGGTTTTGAAAGACTTAGTGGATACTTTTCTGGTTAGGATTAGTGTATAAAAAATGTAAAGGACAGAAAAATAAAGAACGCAACAATTTATCCTGGTTCCCCTTACAACTAAGGGTACATCCAATCCTCTTGCACATCACAAGAGATAAAGAACACAACAATTTATCATGCTTCCCCTTATAACCAAGGCTACATCTTATCTTCTTCCATAACACAAGAGATTTTCCACTATTTGTTAGAATAAGTACAAGTCTAACTCTAAGACTTATGTTACAAACTTCTAACAATCACCTAAGATAGCACACCACTATCCTAGTTTACAACACTTGAAGAAAGTGCACCATTTTCCTCTATTTACACAATAGCTTGAATGATTTACAATAATAACTTTGACTGAAATCAAAAGTGTATAAAAATTGAGTACGATGGTAAGAGTCTAATGTAATTTCAAGTACAATAAAGAACCTTTCTTAATGATATGACAATATAAAATCTGTACTTGAAATATGAAACAAGGACTTTGAATAAATCAAAATATTTTAGAAAGTTTGTTCAAGTTGTTCTAAGTTTGATGAAAATATTTGGAAATAATTGACACGTTAAATCTAAATCTAAGAAGTATTTATACTCCATAGACATCACTTCAGATAAGTGGCAATTGTTCCTAGAGGTTTGATGAACATATGCAATGATCCAAGTCGAATCTGAATTGAAAAATTGCATTGCTTCGCAGTTGTACTCGACTATAGCTTAAGTGTAGTCGAATACACCTCTGGAACGTTCACTTTTTATTCAAATTTTAAAGCTTGTATTCGAATACACATACTTTTATTCGAATATGGATGAATGAATTTTGCCATTGACTTGGTTTTGTATTCGGCTACCAGATGCTGTAGTCGAATACAAAAGTCCAGTTTTGGCTACTAACTTAGCATTTGTATTCGGCTACACCATCTCGTAGTCGAATACAAAAGTGCAGTTTTAGCTACTAACTTAGCATTTGTATTCGAACACACCATCTCGTAGTCAAATACAAATATTCAGTTTTAGCTACTGATTTGAGTCTGCATTCGGCTACAATATGTTGTAGTCGTATACAACTTAGATTTTTTTTGTCAAAAAATTGATTTTTAAACATTGTTCGTTCATTTTGACCCTTTGAAAATTCTTTTGATGCATATATTAAAATGGAAGGTTCTCATGTGCATTTGAAATATAATAATATTATATTGCATCATGTACGTTACATTATAAGACTTCTTGCATATTGACCATAATTGACTTGATTGTTGATTTCTTTTTGAGCTTGCAACATGATCACTTTCCTTGGACCTTGTCTTCATAAAAAAGCATAAGTATTTTACATTCTCTCTCTTTTTGTTGATGGAAAAACCTTGTTGTTGTTGAAACTTCAAAGTATTGATCATTTTGATTTTTCTCCCCTTTAATGTATATGCTTACTCCCCATTTGATCTTGAGTTTATGCCATCATGTTTTGAGAATTTTGAAAACCCACAAATTCTTTAACAACAACATAATACAATCTTCTTCCCCTTTTGACATGATCAAAAAGAAGGAGAAAAACATTCTAAACATACACAAAATATATATAGAGAATAAAGACATCACACAAGATAGGGAATATCATATCAAAAATAGATGAAATTTAAACATGTTCAAGTTTTACATCACGATGCAAAACCATTGTCATAAAGTTACAACCCAAACAACATAAAACATTTAAAGACAAAGAAACTACAACAAATTCAATTTCAACAACGAGCTACATATCATCATCTGGTGGGAGCTGAAGGTGGTCAATTTTGACGGACAGAGCATTGAGTTAATGCAACAAGGATTCATGGTTTTGGGCAATGGTGGTCTCCATAGTTTGAAATCGGTTGTTGATGGAGATGTCCGTATTATGAAATTGTGTAGTGATGAAAGTTTGTAGAGAGTTGAGTTTGTCCATGACCATGCGGTTTGAAACGTGATCATCATCCGATGTCATTTTTTTTCAGTGTCTTCGTCATCTTGGGCAGCCATAGATGTTTGGCCAAGATTGCCTTTATGGACATAGGCCAGAAGTTGTTCGTTCCATACAATCTTCATACTCAGAAGTACATTCAAGTCTAGAACATTGACTTTGGAAGGTCTTCATGTGCATTTGAAATATAACAATATTAGATTGAATCATGTACCTTAAATTATAAGTCTTTTAGCATGTTGACCGTAGTTGACTTGATTATTGACTTCTTTTTGAGCTTGCAACTTGATCGTCTTCATAAAAAACATAACTATTTTACATTTCCCCCTTTTTCATGATGAAAAAACCTTGTTGTTATTGAAACTTCAAAGCGTTGATCATTTAGGGTTTAGGGTTTAAATGAAATGACTTACAAAGCATCAGTACCTTGTATTAGAGATCATTTTCATTTCGAATGTCAAGTTCTCTTCGTATCTTATAGAATAAATCTTTAGGCAAAGTCTTTGGGAAAATATCTGCTAGTTGATTATGTGTATCCACAAATGTTACTGCAACATTGCCCTTGAGCACACGATCTTGCAGAAAGTGATGGCTTATGTCAATATGTTTGGTTCGAGAATACATGATTGTGTTCTTTGAGATATTGATAGCACTGATATGATCACATATTAAGGGGGTGCATTCGAGATCAAGTCCATAGTCACATAACTGATGCTTGAGCCATAAAATCTATGCACAATAACTACCTACTGCAATGTATTTTGCTTCAGTAGTGCTTAGAGCCACACATGCTTGCTTTTTACAGGACAAGGACACCAATGCATTACCTAAGATATGACAAGTTCCGCTTGTGCTTTTTCGATATGTTTTACACCCTGCAAAGTCAGAATCAAAATAACCAACTAGATTTCATATACTACCTTTTGGATACCATAAGCCAACATTGGTTATGCCTTTCAAATATTTCATTATTCATTTTACTGCTACAAGATGTGATTCCTTAGGATTTGTCTGAAACCTTGCACATAAACATACACTGAACATAATATCTTTCCGGATGACAGTTAGATATAAAAGGGAACCAATCATACCTCGATACTTTGATATGTCTATTGAATTACCAGATTCATCTTTATCTACATAAGGTTTGAATCCCATAGGAGTTGCACTTTCTTTGCTGTTGTCAATCTCAAATCTTTTTAATAGTTCCTTATAATACTTTGCTTGATTGATGAAAATGCCATTTTTGAGTTGCTTGATGTGAAGTCCAAGGAAATAATTTAGCCATTTTTGAGTTGTTTTGATTTTTGAGTTGCATCATTAATGATGATTCTTCGTATATTTTATTATTGGTTGATCCAAATATGATATGGTCAACGTAGATTTGGACAAGTGTGATCATTAGTCCTTTTAATGAATAATGTCTTATCAAATTTTCCCTTTTCAAATCCTCGTTCACATAGAAATTTACTTAGCTTGTCATATTAAGCTCTTGGAGCTTGTTTCAAACCATATAGGGCTTTCTTTGATTGGAAGGCATGTGAAGGATTCTTGAAGTCTTCAATATCGGGTGGCTGTTTAACATATAGTTAATCATTAATGTAGCCATTGAGAAAAACACTATTGACATCCATCTGAAATAATTAAAAATCCATAGAGCAAGCATAAACAAGTAATAATTAGATTGCTTCTAATCTTGCTACCAGAGCAAATGTTTCATCAAAGTTGATCTCTTCTTCTTGGTTGTATCCTTGAGCAACCAACCTTACCTTGTTTCGAACAACTATACCATTTTCATCTAGTTTATTCTTAAACACACAATTGGTACCAAGGATGTGTTTATTTTCAGAATTAGGAACAAGTTCCCACACTTTGTTTCTTTCAAACTGTTTAGTTCTTCTTGCATGACAAGTATCCATTAATCTTCCTTAAGTGCTTCACCAATCTTGGAAGGTTTTATTTGAGAAACAAATTCTATATTCAAACAAGCATCTTGGAGTTTGAGCCTTGTAATAACTCTTTTGTTGATATCACCTATAATGTTGTCAATGAGGTGGTCTCGATGAATTCTCCATTCTTTAGGGATATCATTATGTTGATCTTGATACTTAATACTGACTTCATTCTCTTGAATTGATTGATCAACTTGATTGTCTTTGCTTATATCATCACTTATGAAATCACCATCATTATAAGAGACAATTTTATCCTCTTTCAAGGGGTTAGATTCATCAAATGATACATTCATAGATTCTTCTACTAACAAAGTTCTCTTATTAAAAATTCTAAAAGCTTTATTAGATAATGAATAACCAATAAAGATACCTTCAACAACTTTTCGTTTGAATTTTCCAACATTTTCTATAAACTACATGTTTTTGATGACGACAAAGACCATCGATTATGGACAATGCAACAAGATCAAAAAGAAGAACCAATATCTTTACAATAAGCTTCAAAATCCAAATAATAGATGATAAAATGTAAAGGTATATGATACAAATCAATAGTTCAAATACATGAGAACAATTCATATTTACATATGCATTTAAAATATTTTCAAAAGTCAAAACAACATTAGCAAAACATTTAAAATCATATTTTTGACTAATTACATAAGTGTATTCGAATATATGCCATGTTGTATTCGAATACAACTTAAGTCAGAGGCAAAAATTTAAATGTTGTATTCGACTACACCTATCTGTAGTCGAATACAAGTTAAGTCAATGGCCAAAATTCCTTTATGTGTATTCGACTACACCCATCTGTAGTCGAATACAAGTTAAGTCAGTGGCTAATTTTCACTAATTTGTATTCGACTACACCAATATGTATTCGACTACAAGATGTAAAATTTGAATATTTTTGAACGTTACAAAGAAGTGTATTCGAATACACATATACTGTATTCGAATACACCTGGAAACATTACAATTTTTCAGATCTGGGATGGCTCTAGAACATTGTAATTTTTCATCAAACCTCTTGGATCAATGGCCACGAATTTGAAGGGATATTTATGGAGTGTAAATACCTCATAACTTCAGATCAAAAAAACACAATCCTTGAATCAATACATTGAACAACTTTGAACAAAATTCTGATTTTTACCAAGTACTTGCATTCCATTTTCATATCATTCTAAAAGGTTCTCAAGTACTTGAATTGCTATTGGATTGTTTATCAATATACCTCATCTTAGTCTTATTCAAACCTTATTGTATCATTTGTAAAAGATACTTAATCTAAGATAGTGGTGTGCTATCTTAGAAGTATTGTTAGAAGTTTGTAGCAAGAATCCCAGGGTGGGAGTTGTACATTTTCTGACAAGTATTGGATTAATCTCTTGTGGTGTGCAAGAGGACTGGACGTACCCTTGGTTATAAGGGGAACCAGGATAAATCTTAAAGTGTCCATTTACTTAATGCAGTTTATTATTAAGCCTTTTATTAAACTCAGAAAATTCAACTACCATATCACTAAAAATAAGAAAATTTACTAACACCTAATTCACCCCCCCCCCTCTTAGGCGTACTTCTATGCATACATTTTCCTTACTATTATTCAGCACAAAGCATTTACATCCAAATATGTAAAAGTGAGAGATGTTTGACTTTCTACCTTTATAGAGTTCATATGGAGTCTTCTTTAGGATTGGTTGAATTATTACTTGGTTGGATACATAACAAGTTGTACTTAGAATATCTTTCCAAAAGTATTTTGGTAAACTTGAGTCGCTTATCATGGTTTTGCAAGTTCTCCCAATGATCTATTCTTTCTCTCAATAACTCCATTTGGTTGAGGTGTTCTTGGTGCAGAAAAGTTGTGGAAGATTCCATTTTCTTCACAATATTATACAAAAGAAGCATTTTGAAATTCTCATCTATGATCACTTCTTATTGATACAATTTTGGTTGCTTGTTCATTTTGGACTAGTTTGACATAATTTTTAAATGCTTTAAAAACTTCATTTTTATTTGCCAAAAATAAGGTCCAAGTGAACCTTGAAAAATCATCAACAATTACTAATCCATATGAATTTCCACAAAGACTTTTAGTTCTTGATGGACCAAACAGATGCATATGTATCCATTGAAGTGGTCTTGAAGTTGATACAATATTCTTGGATTTGAAGAAAACCTTAGTTTTCTTACCCTTTTGACAAGCATCACACAATTTGTCCTTAATGAATTTCATCTTTGGTAAGCCTACAACAAGTTCATGCTTGACTAACTTGTTTAAATGATCCACATGGATATGTACAAAGCTTTTATGGCATAGCCATGCATCATTGTAGTCACTTACCATAAGACATTTCATTTTCAAGGATAAATCATCAAGACTAATTACAAAAAATATTTTTAAAACGCTTACCAACAAACTTGATTCATTTGATACCTCAATTTGAATAATGCATTCATCGTTGTTGAAAGCTATTTTGTAACCCTAGTCACAAAGCTGACTAATACTAATAAGATTGTGCTTTAATCCTTCAACATATAGAACATCTTCAATAGAAGGAGATGAGGTTGCACCAACCTTTACAATTCCCATGATTTTACCCTTCTTCTTATCTCCATATATCACATATTGATTCAAGAGTTAGAGCTGGAAATTCTGTTTTGTCACTGGTCATATATTTTGAACATCCGCTATCCAAGTACCACATATTAGAGGTACTTTGTATGCATTCCTACAAAACAAGATCATGATTTGTTAGGTATCCAAAGTGCTTTGGGTCATTGAGTATTAGTACCTTTCTTAACCCACATATATTGCCCATTTAGAACACCACAATTCCTAACAAGCATTAGATGTGTGGCAATTTAGACCATAATAAAAACATGTTAGAATATTTCTACTCCTATATTTAGGCATAAGAGGTTTTTTTGAATAACATTATTCCTAGGACAATGATGATTATTTTGTACAGCTATAACTTTCTCTTTGTTGGATTGATCAGTTGCCTTAACAAAAATTATTTTACTAATACTTAGTTTATCAAACTTTGAATAACAACTCTTGTCATTAGAATATCTTTGCATATTAAGAATATTTTATAATCTAACTTGTCCCTTTTCATATATTTCAATGACTCTATTTAGTTGGACAATTTTAAAAGAAATAATAATTTACATGTAAAATTTTGTTTTTAATTTTTCAAATTCTTTTTTCATAGTGTCAATTTTCTCTTTCAGAGATGAAATTTGTTTCTTTTGAGTTGACACTATTTTGCATAGAATTTTACATTCCATAAGTATTGCTTTTATTGCTTATTGAGCATCATTATACTCAATAAGTATTTCATTATTAGTATTATTATTATGAGAAAAGTATTTGTTACTAACCTCTTATTCTTCATCGGATTGGTGTGATGCCATCAAATCAACATTTTCACATTCGTCACTTTCCGAATCTGAGGATGAACTGACTTCATTTTTCTCCCATGCAATATAAACCATTTTGAAATCTTTCTTCTTGAGAGCACTTTTCTTGATAATATCTAGACACTTCGCTTTTATGTGTCCTTGTTTTCCACACTCAAAACAAGTGAAGATTTGATTTGTAGTGGAGAAATCCTTCTTCCTAAAATTTTTCCTTTTCTTAAAAGTTTTATCGTTTTGAAGGAACTTAGCAAATTTCTTTACTAGGAAGGTGATGTTCTCATTTCCATCTGAATTCTCATCATCGATTTACTTTTTTGACTCTACTTTTAAGGTAATGTTATTTGGCTTCTTTTCTTGAATTTCATTATTTTCTATCATTCCAAGTTCAATTTCATGTTCTTGAAGTTTTCCAAAAAATGCAGAAAAAGACATCTTTGATAAGCTTTTCTTTTTAGAAATTGTCGTTATTTTAGGTTGTCAAGCCATTGTTAATGATATTAGAACTTTAAGGTTCAATTCATCATTAGTGAAGATCTTGCCAAGCGTCGTGAAGTGGTTGGTTAGATGAGAAAATCTTTTCTTCAAATCCAAAATATATTCTTCGGGCTGCATTCGAAACAATTCATATTCTTGAGATAATGTATTGAGTTTACAATATTTTACCTAAATAGTTCCTTCATGCGTTACTTCAAGAGTATCCCATATTTCTTTGGCAGTTTTTCAATGAGACACGCGAAATAATTCATCCATTCCAAGTGCTTATTGTAACATGTTTTTGGCCTTTTTGTCAAACAACACTCTCCTTATGTAATCATCTGTCTCTGAGGCTTTTATCTTTATTTCTTCTTTATTATCGATGATTGTTTTGGGACATAGGGGCCATTTTCTAATGCATCCCAAATATCATCTCCTTGTACCTCAAGATATGCCTGCATGCGTATCTTCCATAAGTCATAGTGTTCTCCAGCAAAACAAGGTGATTTATTGTTACTACCACCATTTCTAAAAACTAGTTGTGCGGAAGTCCTGCATAAGGATCGAGGAAGAAATTACTAGAACTTGTTATAATGCCAATTCTTAGTACATAGGCGCACCTAATGGGGGAAGGGGGGGGGGGGGGGGGTTAATTAGGTGTTTAAATTTTTTTTGGTTTTTAGAGACTTAGTGGATTATTTTTCTATTTAGGATTTGTGTATGGAAAAATATAAATGACAGAAAAATAAGAACACAACAATTTATTCTCGTTCCCCTTACAACCAAGGGTACATCCAATTCTCTTGCACATCACAAGAGATTTTCCACTATTTGTTAGAATAAGTACAAGTCTATCTCTAAGACTTCTGTTACAAACTTCTAACAATCACCCTAAGATAGCACACCACTATCCTAGTTTACAAACCTTGAAGAAAGTACATCACTTTCCTCAATTTACACAATAACTTGAATGATTTTACAATAATAACTTTGACTGAAATCAATAGTGTATAACAATTGAGTACAATGATAACAGTCTAATATAATTTCAAGTACAATAGAGAACCTTTCTTGATGATATGATAATGTAGAATATGTACTTGAAATATGAAAGTAAGACTTTGAATAATTCAAAATATTTTAGAAAGTTTGTTCAAAGTTGTTCTAAAATTGATGTAAAGATTGTTGAGTTAAATATAAAACTAAGAAGTATTTATACTCCTTAGATATCACTTCAGATTAGTGGCAATCATTCGGCTACAACATAAGACATGAGTGTAGTCGAATATACCTCTGTAACGTTGAGTATTATTTGAAAATTTTAAGCTTGTATTCGAATACACACCCTTGTAGTCGAATACACATGATTGAATTTTGCTATTGACTTGGTTTTGTATTCGGCTACATCATGTTGTAGTCGAATACAAAAGTGCAGTTCTAGCTACTGACTTGGTATTTGTATTCAGATATACCATCTTGTAGTCGAATACATATATGCAGTTTTTGCTACTGACTTGAGTTTGTATTCGGCTAAAATATGTTGTAGTCGAATACAATTTTGACTTTTGCTAAAAACTTGATTTTCAAACATTGTGCATGCATTTTGAAACTTTGAAAATTCTTTTGATGCATATGCTAAAATGGAAGGTTCTTATGTGCATTTGAAATATAACAATTTTAGATTGCATCATGTACCTTGAATTATAAGTCTTTTAGCATGTCGACCATAGTTGACTTGATTTGACTTGATTGTTGACTTTTACTTTTTTTTTTAAACTTGCAACTTGATCACTTTCCTTGGTTTTTTGTCTTCATAAAAAAACATAAGTATTTTACAATTACAACCGTTAAATATATCCAATGAATGAAAAACAAAAGCACAAAAAGAGAAGCCACTTGTTTAGATCTCATAACTTTATATTTGGTCTAAATTAAAGAATTATTTATTTTAGGTTTGATTTTAGTGTCTTTCTACTACTATCTTCAACTCTAGATGAAATGCAAAGAATGCTAAATTTATTTTGGTGGAGAACAAAAAATAAAAAGGAAGTAATAAAGGAGTTAGATGGTTGAGCTAGGATAAGCTTTGCATGCGCAAAGAATGGGGAGAAATGAGTTTTTTGTAATATACTTGGTTTTAATCTTGCTTTACTGGGGAAATCAGGCTGGAATATGTTGACTAACTCCGATGTTATGTACGTGCGTCTTCAACGTTAAATATTTCCCAAATGGAGACTTTTTGGGTGCAATTAATTATCACAATTCAAGTTATGTTTGGCGTAGCATGTGGTCTTCATGGATATTGATTAGAGAAGGATACTTGTGGAGATTCGAGGACATTGTTTGATGAGATCATGAATTCATTGAGTATGTTGAAAGAAACTTATAAAAAAAAAAAGTAGACAAATTAACAATTATGCACGTGAAGTTTATTATGCCGATTTATTTTTAATTTAACGTCTTTGGCATTGTTTCTGATTGCACATGGTGATTCACTTTGGAATTGATTTGAAACCATATCACAATCTTCATTCCTAATTCGCTACAAATTTGCCATTTAACTATCATGATTTTGAAGGGCAATTCAAATGTTATGGAAGAATGACATCATTTAATGGTTTTGTTTCCTTTTGTTTTAATTGACAATAATTTGGAGGGATGCCATAATTAATTTAGTGGTCCAATTTTTTACTCTTAGTTTAAAATTGTAATATTAAAAGGCTTGTGTGCCAAAAGTTTGTGGTGGTTAGTATTAGAATATAATTTTGGTTAATTAGGTTGTATTTTATTTATTAGAGTTTATTAGTCCATTGAAGCTAGTCTTTTTATATTAAAGCTCTTCTATTAAATAGAGATAGAGTTTGATTGCGTAAAAAAAAATTAGGAGTTTATTCTCTTTGGGTTTTTTTAAGTTGTATTTGAATATTTCGGTTTTTCTATATCGCTCCTCTTTGACTAATCAATTGGAACATGTATAATCGGTTGCAGTGTCTTCTTGACTTATCAATCGGATATCCACCCCGATTGTGGCGTCTTTGATCATTTCCACCATCGTGACTCCTAATTTGGTTTAGACGGCTCTAAGTTCGTCTTCAGTGTTAGCATTATGGTACTCCTTAGTTCAAGAATAATGAGAACTTATAGATTACTACTCTGTTACCAAATGTTACAAATCTCCCACATGTTTCTGCTGTAATTGACCATCAAAATCTATGATGGAATGAACAACTTATCAGAGCAAACTTTGGGGAGATGGATGCAACAGAGATCCTAAATATTCCCATATTGAATATCACCAAGCTGGACAAGAGAATTTAGAGATTCATAGGTCATGGTGACTATAGCGTGAAAAATGGATACTAAGTTTGCATTGAACATATTATTGGTTGTAACGAATGACAAAAATTGTGGTCTTTACAATGACCACCGAAAGTGAAAAACTTCTTGTGGCGAATAGGGAGGAATTATTTGGTTAATACATCGTGCTTAAGGCACATGAATTATGTGTGCTGCGGAATGTGTGGTATTTGGTAAAACTCAATCGATAGTGGAAATGAATGAACTATTGACTTAACCCCTAGGTTCACATGCATATACAATGAGAGGCTCTTGAGATGCCTCGAGGCAAATGAGCACATGAATAAACCAAATAACATCAGAATGTCGTGTAGGTATAGAACTATCAAAGGTGCGCAAACACGAGAAGGAGTTGAATTATGTTTGCCTAAGTTGGATTATTTTGAATTATTTGATTAAATCTGGTTCGGGTTTGATGACTTAGATCATAAGTAAAAAAACTAAGGAATGCAAGAGTAAAGTAACACAAACAATTTATCCTAGTTCACCACCAACTTGATAGCTACGTCGAGTCCCCTCACTTAGAAGGATTTATTTACTAATCCAATTCCTTGAATTACACATCACCTGATCCTACAAGCCATTCTTCTCAAAATAGTCTGACAACCTCATACCTTGAGGAACACAAACACCTTGACTCTACAAGCCAAGTCTTCTCTACACAATCTGACAACTCTGGAATTTTGAAGGCATACTACGCACTTGACCCTACAAGTCAAGTCTTCCCAACACAACTTGAGATCCACAAATTGATTAAGGCACACTAAAGCAACTATCAGGAAAGGTTACAAAGAGTTTGAGAGTAATTGGGTTTGGCTTCTACTAAGCAGAATTATCACAATGATTTCCTCATACTAACAATGAAACACTAATAATTGAATAATATAAAGTTGAAGGAGTGCCTTTGCAGAAACTGAAACCCTGAATTCTGAGCACTTAGAGAAATTTGAGTTTGTTAGGTTTTCTGTATATTTTTGTGCTTTCCTTCTTCTTCAGCCTTGATCCATTATTTATAGATGAAATTAGGGTTGCAATTTTGTCCCTTGTGAATTATGAACTATATCTTCATTCTAGTTTGGTCAACAATGTTTTTCTTCAAAAATAATTATGAAATATGTGTTTTTGATAATATGACATTTAGGCAAATTTTTACTTACAAATCTGATATGGAAAATTATTCTAGAAAGATATTTGCGTATTTATTCAAATTACGTTTGCAAATTGATTCACTTGAGTCTTCCTTCAAACGCTTGTGTGGCTTGAATAATTAGAGTCAGAGGCAGATTAAAAGTTGTGTGACTTAGAATTAGTGGGATGGACAACGTCGCCTTTATTTCATTATCAGAGTCAATACAACTTCAGAGCGTATTGCGTATCAAAAGGCAGTTTTTGGAACATGCAACGTCATCAGAGTGAGCAAAACATGAGCTTCAAAGGTAGAGTTGAATAATTGCTTCAGACTTTAGAGGCACATGTAAGTTACTGATCATCAGAGCATGCATAAATATTGTTCATCAAAGCATGCTGAAATACTATTGATCAAAGTATACATAAATATTGTTCATCAGAGCACACTGAATACTATTCATCAAATACTGCATCAATATTGTTTATCAAAGGCATGGAAACTGCATAAGCACGCTGAGCTTCTAGAAGCACACTAAATCTTCAAAGATTGGTGAATTCTTCAAAGACAATCTTCATACTAAAACTTAATAGGCAAGCATCAGAGGAAGATGCGCGTTCTTTTTCAAAACGTACATTTGTCTGATTTTGAGGATTTTCTTGACTGTTTTGATTTCATTTCCTCTAACCTTTTTACTTTTTCTGGTGAATTCCTTCGACCACTTCCTCTGGTGATATCCTCGGGTGGTAGGGTTGTGCAAAAAATCCAATTATGTGGCCCAAATCCAAAACCGGATTCAAATCCATTTTAACATCCGGTTAAAATCACATGATTATAATCCGGTTTATTTATGAACCAGTTGGATACCTACTTATGTTTTATATTTGGATTTGATTTTATCCACTCAACTCCCAAAAATCCTAAAATATCAAAAACAATTCTCATTTTTCCATCACCCCATCGACCTTCCATCTTTCGGCAGCATTTTCCGACAATTTATTACTAACTTCATTTAATCAATTATTTATTACTAAAGTTGTCCAAAAAAAGTCTTAAACTCCAAAGTCTCCTTTAATTTTTTTTTTTAGTAATCCCCTAATATTAAGCCAATTTTCTTAAAGCCTCGACTCATTATTTCATAATTTTTTGTGGGTTTAAGGGAGGGGCATCATAGGTCCCTAATATTTTGTTAATTTTGAGATTTTTTAAAATTATTTTTCAAATTTATTTTGTTCGAAAAATATGGAAAAAATTTAAAAAACTTTTTTTTCTAAGAAAAATTTTAATTCAAATTTTTTCTCAAAATTTGGTGAAAAAAGTTTTCAAAAAGTTTATCGAAAAAAATCAAAATTTTTTTCTCGAATTAAAAAAATTATAAATTATTTTTTTATCAAAAAAAAAATTTATCGGAAAATTTTAAGAAAAAAATCAAAAAAAATTATTTCTCAAAAATAAATAAAAACCGATTTTAAAATTGAATTTTTTGAAATGAGGTGCTTAATTAAATTGAATTTTAACCATAACCATACCAATTTTACAATTGGTTTTATAATCGATTTTAAACCAAATAATGAATTTGGTTATAAATTTAAATCCATGTATTGATTTTAAAATGGATATAGTTTGGTTTAAAAAAAAAAACTAACCATGCTGAGTCCTATCGAGTGGTATCCTCTGGTGGTATTTTTTGGTAGGTATCCTCTTGGGTATCATTTCCTCCAATTTTCTTCTTTAAATTAATGAAACCATTAATTTCAATTTATTGTTCTCATAAAATATTTTTTTTAACATGAACATTTTAAGTGGAAAACCAACTTGGTTCCAAGAACTATATGTACTACCTATATCAACAAAATGCATCTTATTTTCGATATCCTATTGCATAAGAACTCTATAGCTAAGCATGCTTGACTTGGAGCACTCTTTGGATGAGTGTCCTTTTGGAAAGTTTTCCAGAAAATATGCGAGGAGGACCTTATAAAGAGTTGTGTTGGTTTTTTGGGACAATAGGAAATTCTTAAAGCATTATGGGGCGTTACAACCTGGTCCAATTGGAAACAAAGGGAAATGAGATTAAAGGAATGTGAGGCGTCACGTGGGACTGCTCCAAGTGATAAAATGGATCAATATCACTGGGTTCACTCATGTAATTTTGGAGAACGATTGGAAGAAGATCGTGGACGATATTTGCAACAAAGGATCACATCGAACGGAGTATGGTTTTATTATTGATGAATGTAGATCATTGTTGAGTTTGTGTAACTACATAATGGAAGCAGTAATTATATACATAAATAATTCTATAATTCTAAACAACTAATAACTATTTTACAACGGTCTCTAAGAAAATTCAAATTTCATTACAAAGCTAAACACTTATTATTGAACTAATATGTCATGAACAACTATGAGTTTTATATGCTTTTGTTGTTGAACAATAATTTTGGAATAAGTTTGATGGCTTATGAATACTTGTTGTTAGAAACAGGAAAATAGATTCTCACATGGCTTATAAATAATCTCTTGTCTCCCTTAATTCCTATAATTGTTTTTCTTGCATTTTGTTTCGATGTTATAATTGTAATGTACTTTTTAATAGAGTACTTAAATTTAACATTTAAATTAGAATGTGACCTGCGTGTTGCGCGGCTATAAATATATATATTTGCATTTGTAGTTATTGTATTGTGAATATATTATTTTATATCAATAAATTAAAAATATAATGATTAAATATAAATGAAAATATTTACATTTTTAATTTATGAAAAATAAATGGAGAAAAACAAGATGTTATAATAATGTTATAATATTATTATAAGATGTCATAAAAAAAATAATAAATGTTATAATATTATTTGATGCAACACAATCAAATGAATTGTCGTCATAAAATCAAATAGTTAAGATTACAAAATAACTATCAAAGGATAAATGAATATTTATATGCTAATTTTTTAGTTTATATTGTTAAAAGAAGATTGTTGTATAAATAGTAAGAGATTGAATTATTATTATACTTTTGTATATATGAAAAAATGTTGGCACACCACCAATATTTATTAACAAATGTAAAACAAAATCAAACATCATTAATTTTAATTGTGAAAATAGAAATATAGTTGATTAATATATATTACTTTT
>JBBPBR010000001.1:39458220-39468253 GCA_037974775.1 Cicer pinnatifidum | reverse complement strand
CTTTGTTTCCTATTGGAATTATGGCTAATGTTTTTATTTTTTATTCTAGACTGTAAAGAAAAAAAATTAAAGAGAACATTTTATTTTCTTCTAAGAAAATTGTGTAGCTTGTTGTATTGTTGTTGGAGTTACTATTTTGCTTGTTTACATGGGATATTGTTTATGCTTAAAACAAGATTCCCTTTATTTTCTAAAATTTATTTAGGGCTTTATAATGTAAGTAATCCATTTAAAATTATATTATTCAAAAAGTTTTATTCATGACCATAATTGGTTGAGTTTCACGTTTTAATGATTAATCAGTTCTAAGTAGTACTTTCATGGTATTTTCATTCTATGTCAAAATCCTGACAAGAAATTTATTTTCTTAGAAGTTTTTTTGATTTTCTTATGATATTGATATAGAAATCTATTTTGATTAGATAAAATATTTGTCTATATAAAAAAATCATTTTTCATCTATTAAAAATCGTTATAAAGACTAAACCGAATTTTAATCAATAGAAATCATTATTGACTACAAATTCAATTTTTATTTGGTTAAAATTTTATACTGTGATAGTTTGATTGTTGATTCTAATTTCGGTTAATCGAGTAAGAAGTCCTTGCAAGAAGACTTCAGTAGTTGTGATACATTATGTTTTTATTAACTTGTATTTGACCCGTGTGCGACAATAGATCAATAGTCTCTTCCCACAAACTCTTAGAGAATTCAACATTTAAGTTGTCCTTTCATTTAGAGACATTTACAATCTTTGCATCACGAATAGTTTGGTCGTGAGCATTTTGCATAGATATTGATTTCTAATACCTCAGTTAGAGATGTTAGGTCTAGGATATGATACATCAGTTCACCTGATGCTCATTGATGAATAATCCCTGCTGTCTTCTGCCACATCTGCCACTTTCTCCTCACGCAGTGTCTTTTGAAGACTTTGTTGTGTCAACATGTCCTTAACCCTTTTTTGTCATAATGTAAAGTTACTCATTATGTCGAACATTGCCACATCAAATTTTGCATCAGAGTTACTCGTCATCTAATACCAATTGTTAGAATAACAACACGATCTTAAAAGAATAATTACAAATAGAAACTCAAGATATTTGGTAACAAAATTCGGAAAATGATCCATGTGTTTTCGACTACAAAGAAGTTTTAGTTCCTTTATATTAGATCTATTAGGATTTGCACAGTATAGTTGTGCTTAAATAATAATAATAAAGTTCAGATTACAACAATATCTCTAAATCATATCATAGAAAGTTATTTTTCCCCATATCTTCCAGTTGTCCCTATAATAATCAGATAGTCAAACTGCCCGCTTGATACATCGTATGAGTCATACTCAATAAATAATAATAACAACATTATTATTATTGGCTTTACCACAATGAGCTCGAAATGAAATTACAAATAGAGAAATTACGGTAGTAACATTTTCCAACTCATTTGTTAATAGGGATGTAAATAAGTTAGACCGTCTGTCAGGGGCCTATGGTCTGACCTACCTATGGCCTGACTTGACCTATTTAATAAAAAGGCTAGGCTGAGACTATTTTTCAAGCCTATTTATTTAAATTGATTAGGCTCAGGCTTATAAAAAAACCTATTAGACCTAACATGCCAACCTATATATATTTTATTAATATTTTTTATATTATTATACTAATAATGTTATTTCCTATTTTAAATTCTATCAATTAGGCAATCACTTAGTAATCAATTCATATTCAGTAGTCGTTTCATATTCGGTAGCGATTCTATGTTTGGTAATTGTTTCATATTCGATAACTGTTCAATTAGTCAATCCCTGAGTAGTCATTTCATATTTGTTTAAGAGGTAATAATGGGTGCGTTTGTTTTAGAAAAAAAATCTATTATTTGAAACCAAAAATTATTTTTTAGGGTTTAAAGGATTTTTGTTTCAGATTTTTTTTTAAATTATTTTGTTAGAATTTTTTTTTAATATATATAGATATGTACATTGATATTGGTATGTGGAGAGAACATGTCGTATGAGTAGAACATTTAAATATTTTAATATGAATAAGTCTTTTAAAAAGGCTTACAGGTCAGGTCAAACTTTTAAAAAGGTCAGGCCGAAAAAAATCTATGATAGGTCGTAGGCCAGTCTTAAACCTATAAAATAAATCATAGAACAGACTCAGGCCTTTCAAAGTTTGACCTGACCTAACCTATTTCCACCCCTATTTGTCACACGAAAGGAAAACTTTTCCAAAACATTAGCATTCTCCGATTAAATAAATGTCATAAATTGTACAATAAATTTGCGCAGTGTTTAGTTAAAAAAAGTGGTATGATAAATATTAATTTTTAAAATTAGCATAACTTTTAATATTATTAACTAATACTAATTTATATTCATATATATTGCAAATAAAAAATATTTCTTTTTCATAAATATCATTCGAATACATTAAAGTAAGTGCAGCATAAAACAGTAAGTTTAAAATAGAATATTTATATTACAGTCAAATAATAACTACTTTATTTACTCAATAAGATTTTATTTCTAAAACTTTGCTATTTCTTAATTTATAGCATTAACTTTGTCATTTTAAATAGCACATACCAAGGTGTTTCCTATCATCAATTCATAACAGAATGACAACTCGTAACAATCTGCTGGTTTTTATCTATGCAATTATCTGCATTGCTTCAATCATGGTTCAAGGTTAGGAACAAGTTTTATCCTTCAACTTTTTTATGCTTTCAATGAAAAAGACTTGCTATTGTAGAATATGACAGTATATTTATTTTAATTTAACATTGAGGAACAATGTATAGATAGGTATGTTTTTTATACAAAAGAATTATTTAGATTTGAAAGAATATTACTAATTGTATTTTATTGATTGTAGGAAGAGTTAATGATGTAACTGCTGGAAACTGTGTTGCTTTGGGAGCATGTCCGATTAAAAGACCAGATTTATGCGACACATATTGTAAACAAAATGGCTTTCCTAAAGGTGGTCATTGTGTACCAGACACAGACTCAGGCTTATGTTGTTGCACATCAAGCATTTAAGAAATTAATGTTTGATATGTCTACTTTCTGTCATTAATATTTTTCTAAAAATAAATACAAAAATCAATTTTGTGATTTCAATTTAATGAAAAGTTAAATTTATTATAGGCGCCCATATGAATTCTATAATAATATAATAATTATACAGCATACATCACACTATAACTATAGTAACATATATCTATTTATTTATGGTCTTTTCAATGAGTGAGAGTGCAAGAGAACCGTTCAGAATGTTAAAACATAGAAAATAAAATATTGTAATCATTTAAGTTTATATAAATATATGATCAATTAATTTTATAAAATGTCAAGATGATTTTAATTAACATAAGAATTTTTATTTTACAAATGTTTAACATCAAAGTTGATATTTTATAGTTGCACAATTTTTTATATGAATTTTAATTATTTTTATAAAGTACTGGCTTTGAATTGGGAATAAATAAATCTTTGTTGTCCAAGCCATAACAAAATCCTAACTAATTTCATCGGATATAATAATATAATTTCCAAATTAATTACCATTTATTCATTTAAATTTTATTGAATGTGATCATGTATATTCTCACATGATGTGTTTTATTTCGAAGGTTGTGTTCTTAAAATTTATGAAACACAAAAGATTGATTTTAAATTTAGTAGCATTGGAGGAGCTTGACATGACAGCGACAATATGGAGAATAAACCAATCATACGTTGTATATTAATGGTTGAAAATTGTACTTTCTCATTATGTTTGTTGATGTCTACAAACATAATTAATATTTGAGATTTTCATAAAAATAAGTTGAAAAATTGATAGTAATATAGTAGATGAACTAAGAATTATATAAACATGTCATCCAATTTGAATAACTGGTATGTCAATATCTAAAAAAATTGAACATGATTATGTAGAGTTCAACTGAAATGTTTAAAAATTGAACTTGATTATAAAAATAATGAACCCATAATCCACATTTGTCATATGTTGGGGAAAAAATTAGAGATAATTAGCGATAACTATCTCAATAATATAGAATCTTTTTTTCCCACCTGTGCAGATAAATGGCCAAACAGAAAATACAATTCCAAGAGCAATAATAATTGGTAGAAAATTAAATATGAGACAAACACGATTTTAACGTGGAAAATTTTCCTAGATATGCCAAAGTAACTCTCAGAGAAGATAAAACTACTCAAATTATATATTAAAGTAACAAACTCAGTGGTCGGAATAACATACTAATTTTGTAGATCAAACGGAGCAAGTTTGCTACACACTTGTTACCACTACCAGAACCAAACCCTTATTTTTTTTCTCTGGCAACTGTTCGTCTTCCGTTGTTTTTCTGTGTGTTGTTGTTTTTGTTCTTAGGGATTTCTAAATCCCTTTTATTACCTTCAAGTGGGTCAAGCCCATTAAAACTTTTTTTTTCTTTTTCTTTTTATTTCAATAATAATAATAATATTAGTAAAATTGGTGGGTTCCATTTAGGGAGTGAGCCCACCCAACAAATCTCCCCCTCACGACTCAAGTGGGAAGGTACTGCTCAACCATGCTAGCTTTCTTCCTACAACACATCATCTTTGACACAGGCAAGGTCTTCGTCATCATATATGAACCATTTTCATCAGTATGAATCTTCTCAATTAAAAATGACTTCATTTCCAGTATTCAATGATATTGCACTTCAATATGCTTCGACTTTGCATGAAAAGCCGGATTCTTGCTGAGATGGATCGCACTTTGACTGTCACTGAATAACACAAACTTGTCTTGCTTGAGGCCTAACTCATGTAGGAATTTCTTCATCCATAAGAGTTCTTTGGAAGCTTCAGTTGCTGTAATGTACTCAGCTTTAGTAGTAGATAAAGCAACACACTTTTGTAGTCTTGATTGCCAAGACACAGCTCCCCCTGCAAAAGTCATCACATAACTAGAAGTAGATTTTCTAGAATCAAGATGACCTGCCATATCTGCATCTGTGTAGCCATCCAACACAGGTTCACCACCTCCATAGCATAAGCACACTTTGGAAGTGCCTCTGAGGTATCTGAGAATCCACTTCACTGCTTGCCAATGATCTTTACCAAGATTAGAGAGAAATCGACTAACAACTCCAACTACATGAGCAATATATAGCCTTGTGCATACCATAGCATACATCAAACTACCAACTGCGGATGCATAAGGAACCTTCTTCATATCTTCTTTGTCTTTCTCACTTGTAGGACATCTATCAGAATTCAATTTAAAATGAGTAGCAAGTGGAGTACTAACAGGTTTACAATTGCTCATGTTAAACCTCTCTAACACCTTCTCAATATAATTGTGTTGAGACAACCATAATTTATTATTCTTCCTATCACGAGTAATTCTCATGCCCAGAATTTGCTTTGCAGGACCCAAGTCTTTCTTTGCAAAGGACTTGTTCAAATCTTTCTTTAAAGATTGAATCTTCTTAGTATCATGACCAACAATCAACATGTCATCCACATATAACAACAGAATAATATAATCACCATCAGAGAATTTCTTGATAAACACACAATGGTCAGAAGTAGTTTTACCATACCCATGTTTCTCCATGAAAGAATCAAATTTCTTGTACCATTGTCGAGGTGCTTGCTTGAGCCCATACAAACTTTTCTTCAATTTACACACAAGTTGCTCTTTACCTTTGACTTTGAAACCCTCTTGTTGCTCCATATAGATCTCTTCCTCCAAATCACCATGAAGGAATGCAGTTTTCACATCAAGTTGTTCAACTTCTAGGTTCAAACTAGCTGCTAACCCAAGCACAACCCGGATAGAGGACATTTTCACCGTAGGTGAAAATATTTCATCAAAGTCAATACTTTTTCTCTGATTAAAACCTTTCACAACCAATCTTGCTTTGTATCTTGGTTGAGAATTATTCTCTTCTGTCTTTATCTTGTATATCCATTTGTTCTTGAGTGCTTTTCTACCATTATGCATCTTTATCAAATCAAATGTGTGATTCTCATGCAAGGAATTCATCTCTTCTTGTATGGCCTTCAACCACTTTTCTTTATCAACATTTGTAATAGCTTCTTGATAGTACTTTGGCTCTCCACTATCAATGATCATCACATATTCATATGGAGAATATCTTTGAGAAGGTTGACGTTCTCTAGTAGATCTTCTCAAATCAAATTCGACTGGCGGCTCAACTGGAACCTGCTCATCATGGTGAGGCACATGATCATCTGTTACATTCTAATCATCTACCTGTACATCTCCCCCATCAACAAGAGTTTATGTAGGGGGCTTAGGCGTAACATCAATGTAACTTCTGGAATTTGGTTTCTGTTTTTCAGCTTTATCAAAATCTTCAACAGTCTGATCTTCAAGAAATATCACTTCTCGGCTTCTGGTAATTTTCTTGTCAACCGGATCCCACAATCTATAAACAAATTCTTCATCACCATAACCGACGAATATACACTGTTTGGATTTACTATCAAGATTGGACCTCTCGTCTCTTGGAACGTGAACAAAACATCTACAGCCAAAAACTCTCAAATGACGGTAAGAGACATCTTTCCCTGTCCACACTCTATTTGGAATATCACCATCAAGTGGAATAGAAGGAGAAAGATTGATCAAATTCACTGCAGTTTTCATTGCTTCACCCCAAAAGGATTTTGATAATTTTGCATGAGAGAGCATACATCTGATTCTGTCATTAATCGTACGATTCATTCTCTCTGCAACACCATTATGTTGAGGTGTCTTTGGAACTGTTTTCTCAAACCTGATTTCATGTTCTCTACAATACTCTTCAAAAGGACCTCTGTATTCACCACCATTATCTGATCGAACACATTTCAATTTTCTTCCCTTTTCTCTTTCAACACTTGCATGAAAGTGTTTGAAGACTCCAAATACCTGGTCTTTAGATTTCAAAGGAAAAGCCCACACTTTTCTAGAGTGGTCGTCAATAAAAGTAACAAAATATGATGCACCACCAAGAGATTTACTATCCATCATACAAACATCAGTATGAACTAAATCAAGAATATTTTGCCTCCTATGAGGACCAGTATTATGAAAAGAAACTCTATGTTGTTTTCCAACAAAACAATGAGTGCAAGGTTTTAGAGACGTACCTTTCACAAGAAGAAAATTTTTCTTCGCAAGTATGTTGAGTCCTTTCTCACTCAAGTGACCAAGGCGCATATGCCATAAATCAGAGGATGCATCTTCAATTGCATTCACTTCTTCTTTGCATAGCTTCGTAGGCATCCTATAGAAAGAAGTGGAACTTTGTTCCTTTGCAACCACTAGGGACCCTTTAGTGATTTTACATATACCACCACCACCAAAGTAAGTGTGATAACCATCAATATCCAAGGCTTTCACCAAAATCAAATTAAGACGAATATCACAAACATGTCTAACATTCTTCAATTGAAGCCTACAACCTATCCCAGTTTCAACCCAAACATCTCTTATATTGATAATTTTACATACTCCTTCATCTCCCATTTTTACCATGCCAAAATTACCAACATTGTAAGATGAGAAGAAATCACGCCTAGGAGTAACATGATATGAGGCACCCGAATCAATAATCCAAGTTGAATCCTGACATGCAAGGTTTATGGAATTATCATCACAAACAATGTAGACATTATTAACAGATGCAACTGCTGTTGTATCTTTATCATTTTTCTTCTCTTTGTCTTCATCTTTTTCCCTTGATTGATCTCTCTTAAGGAATCTGCAATTTCTTTTTATGTGACCTACTTTGCTACAATGATAGCATATCACTTCTTTTCTAGTCCTCGACTTGCTTCTTGACTTGCTACGACTTTCAGAGTTGTCGCGTCTATGGAAGTTTGTAGATTGACTTCTCCCCCGTGACTCTGTAACTAGTGCTTCTGACTTTGAGGAAGAACCAATCAAACCACGTTTCTTTCTTTGAGCTTCTTCATTCAACATGCTCTCTTTAACTGTTGACATTTTCAACTTTCCACTTGGAGCTGAATTGGTCAACGTCACAACAAGGACTTCCCAATTATCAGGCAAGGAACTCAACAATAACAGCGCTTGCAACTCATCATCTAATTTAATTTATGCGGTTGTCAACTAATTCACTGTATTCTAAAAAATACTCATATGCTCTGCCATTGAATCCCCATCTTTGTATTTCATATTCACCAGCTTCCGAATCAAGAATGCTTTATTTTGCACATTCTTTCGTTCATACAACTCTTTTAATTTTTCCCACATCTTGTTAGCATCTATTTCAGTTTCAACATGTGGATATACACTCAGATTCAACCACTGCCTGATCAACGCCACTGCCTTTCTATTCATCTTCTTCCAGTCAACGTCAGATTTATCTGCGGGTTTAGCAGTGTCACCCTCAATAGGATCATACAAATCTTTATGTATAACATGTCTTCCATGAGAGTCTTCCAAAGTGTGTAATTATAAGAGTTGAGTTTAATCATATTGGGATCTTTATTTTCCTCCTCCATTTAAATGCACAAATCAAATAACCAGTCTCTGATACCACTTTGTTGGGAAAAAAAACCAGAGATAATTAGCGATAACTATCTCAATAATGCGGAATACTTTTTCCCCCACCTATGTAGATAAATGGCCAAACAGAAAATACAATTCCAAGAGCAATAATAATTGGCAGAAAATTAAATATGAGACAAACACAATTTTAACGTGAAAAACTTCCCTCAAATTGAGAGAATAAAAACCACGGGACCTAGTCCAGTAAAAACTTCCACTATAATAATTAATGGCTACACCAAGAGTCTTCCTAATAACAATAGATAATATCAATCAACAATAACAACCCTATAACAACCTTATAACAACCTTCCACTAAAAGTGGGTATGTCAAAGTAACTCTCAGAGAAGATAAAACTACTCAAATTATATATTAAACTAACAAACTCAGTGGTAGGAATAATATACTAATTTTGTAGATCAAATGGAGCAAGTTTGTTACACACTTGTTACCACCACCAGAACCAAACCCTTATTTTTCTTCTCTGGCAACCGTTCGCCTTCCGTTGTTTTTCTGTGTGTTGTTGTGTCTGTTCTTAGGGATTTCTAAATCTCTTTTATTACCTTCAAGTAGGTCAAGCCCATTAAAACTTTTTTTTCTTTTTCTTTTTATTTCAATAATAATAATAATTTTAGTAAAATTGGTGGGTTCCACTTGGGGAGTGAGCCCACCCAACATCATATTCATATGCTTTTAAAAGTAGGTTTTTATAACGATCTTATGAAAGCCATATAAAGCGCATAAAAGGAACCCAAAGAAATAATCAACCCAAGGATCAAGAAGGACACAAAAAGAAATTGGGAAAAATAAATCGGGAAAGTTGGCTTTTGTATTCCTCCATTAATCTTATAATCCCAAATTGTTAAAAACTCAAAATTATTCTTAAAACATTCATTGACTGAATCCTAAAAAAAGAATTACTTAAAAATCTCATCCTTTCAACCAAATTTTTAGTATTTAAAATTTTTCCATTAAAATCCAGTACACAAATATTTACTACCGAAAATTTCGTATTTTAAATTTTCTGTAGTACAATTATGTTACCAGAAATTGTATTTATCATTTCCCATAAAGTATTTATAGTGCCGGAAATTTGAGCCATGAAATTTCTTTTAGTTACATTTACTTTACCGAAAATTAGAAAATTGCTGTAGTTACATTTTGCTTACCGAAAATTTCAAATTTTTAAAATATCCGATAGTTATTCTACTTAATCGGAAATATAAAAAATCTAATATGTTATTTATTTTCTTTTTTTATTTTTTTTATTTTGAAATAGAGATGAAAAAACATAAAAACATAATCAGTATGTGGATTTTTTTTATAATAATAATAATGGAGTAAATTATATTAATAAAACAAAATAAATTAAATTGAACAAATAGAATACATTAAATTAAAGAAAAAAATACCACAAATTTTAAAAAAATACATTAAATT
>JBBPBR010000001.1:39420979-39450044 GCA_037974775.1 Cicer pinnatifidum | reverse complement strand
AATAATTATGAGTATGATAAAAATTAATTACTTTAGTTATTATATTTCGTACCAAATTGGTTTTGAAATATTAATAATGTTGCTACTAATTTTCTTTATAAATGTGTTTGTCAAGGTATGTCTATTTTATACATCTTTAGTATGATTCAATGATTAATATAAAAGATTTACATTATATTGTTTATTAATTAGTATCTTAGTTATTCTCGAGTAGTGACAGTATTTAGTATATATAAATATTTAGAGATAATAATTTAGTTGTGAGTAAATAAAATAAAGTAGAAAAAGAATATTAGTAAAGAAATAAAAGGAATAATAAAGGAATGTAATGGGCTTCACTCGTGTAGATATATTATATAAAAGAATTTTATTCCCTAATTCAATAGGAAAGTGAATCAACACTAATGAGTGAGAGAATGAGGGTCTTAGAGAAAGTGAACCAGAGAAAGAGAGATACATCTCATATAAAGAAAATTGGTATTGGTGTTCGACGATTGTCCATAAAACATCCTGTTGAAACTGTGGGATTTTAGAGAAAAGGAGGAGAGAAAATAATAAGGGTTTGAATATTATTGATAATAGCTTAATGCTGAATTGATTACAATAGACTCAATACTAATCTCTATTTATAGAGAAACATAGACTAAATCCTAAATGAGGAATAAATCATAATAATAATAAGAGATATTCTAAGATTCTCTATGATTATAAATTGATCATAGAAAATAACTCAAGATACTCTAATATAATATAAAAGATATTATAAGATATTTTCTAATATTCCAACACTCCCCCTCAAGCTAAAGCTTACTAAGCTTTAGCTTGCTACAAGAAAACAATGTTTTGCTCCACAAAATAATAAAAAAGATGGAGAGGCAACTCAGGGATGCATGTGAAGTCGGAGATAATTGCTATAAATATAGCCTAGCCAGATAGTCTGATTGATCATCAGCCTGAGAAAGATTCATGGTAGGCAATTGAACAAAGCAAGCTCCGTTCTTCTAAAAACTGCATTTGGAAGCTTCAAACCAATAATAGTGGAGACTCAAAATATTTAAACTCGAATCTGCTTCAAGGAGAGAGAGGCGTGCTTCAAGAAGATAAAGGCAAGGCCAGTGCATCTGGGAGAAATTGCCAAGATAAAGTAAGTCATGAAAATAAAAGACACCGTTAGACTAACCACCAACGGAAGAAGTCATCACTAATATAATTCATATGTGGAAAAAGAGACCCCACCATAATGATCATCGGTGGGAATAAAAGCCACTATTGGAATCTATTAGTAAGAACTAAATTGCATGACAAACACCAAAGAAGAAGCAGCCCAACTCTAACGAAACGAAGCCATGAGCGATCATCAAAGTAAGAAAATGCGTCCAAAATAGGAGAAATAACAGCTGTTTGAACGATGACACATATTTTCGTTGATCAAAATCGGAGGGCAGATATGGAACCATCGAAGAGAAATAATCGTGCACCAAGAAGAATCTGATCAATTGAATTGCAAATCTTCCAAACCTGTCAGCTAAAAGCCCACTCATAAGGGCTGCAACAGCTGCCACGACAAAGGCTGCAGAGTTTCCTCGAAAAATCTGATCCCACTTCTGATGCCCTAGCCGCATCCTGAGGGTTACTAAAATTAAGATAACCATAACATCAACTTCAGCACCAAACTTGTACACAAGCCCGTGGATTTGCTTCACCTCTTGCAACAAAGAACAACACTTGAGTAAACTCACAAAGGTACTATGATCAGGTTTCAAACCTTGTATATCCCCCAATTCAGAAAACAACCATTGCACCATGCAAAAGTCACCAACTCGAGCAAACCCAGAAATCATAACATTCCAAGCAACGACATCTCTCTCCAACAAACCATAAAAAACACACCATGCGCTCCTTAAATCATTGCCACCTTTGAAGTGCACATACACAAGAGAAATCCCAGCAAATTTGTCTCTTTCAATTCCACAGTGAACAAGCAAGCCATGAATCTGCAAACCCACATTCAAAAAAATAGGGTTGGCACAAGCTCGAAGCAGAACAGAGAAAGTGTACTCATTGGGTATTTCGTCCAATGCACGCATGTCATTGAACATCTTGAATGCTTTTGGGAGTGACCCATTTTTGAGATGTGATGAAGTTAAGGTTGTCCAAGTGACAACGTTCCTGTGAGGCATTTTGTCGAACAGTTGGTGGACACGGCGAAAGTTTGCAGCTCTAAGGCTATCCTCAAACAAACCATTCTGCATAGCAAATCCAGGATCAATAACATAGACTATACCATCAATTGGTCTCCATATTTTAAAAATCAACAGTTTTGACCCCTCCATCAGATTTTTGAACTAAAAAAAATGATGATTTGACATATTTTTAGTGACATGATATACAATTCTATGATATAGAATCATCTAGATTCATTAATTATTCATACGTCATTAGTTAAATTAAAAATATGAAAAATTTCTGAAGTTGAAAATTAGATGCATTAATTATTCATGTCATTAATTATTCATATGAAAAAAATTTGTAGTTGAAGATGTAGGCATCATTTGGCTGAACTTCGTTACCAAATGTCTTGAGTTACTATTTACAATTTTTCATGTCATTAATTATTCATATGAAAAATTTATGTAGTTAGAGATGTAGGCATCATTTGGCCGAACTTCATTACCAAACGTCTTGAGTTCCTATTTACATTTTTTCTTTTTATTCTTTAAAGATCATGTTGCTATTCTAACAATTGGTATCAGATGAAGAGTAACTCTGGTGCAAAATTCAAGGTGGCAAGGTTCGATAGAACGATAACTTCGCATTATGGAAAAGAAGGGTTAAGGATTTGTTGGCACATCAAGTTCTTCGAAAGGCGTTGCATGAGGAGAAATCGAAAGACATCACATTGATGGTATATGTAGCCTCTGTTTGATAGAAAAATTATGCGGAAGAATACTTATTCTAATAATATGCACAGCAGTTTAACAAATTCTAAATTTATTAAACACAACATTAAACAAGGTCCCTAATAAACAATTCTAATGAATGTCAAACTATGTGGATCATGGTATATATGGAGAAATGCATCAGAAACAATTATTATTCAAGATGTTGATTTTCATGCAATCATGTTAAGACAATCAATCATGTAAATTCACTTAGCACATAATCTTTATCATGCATTCAATCAATATCAAAAACGTAATAATTGCAGAAATTTAAACAAGATAAGGGAAAGAAAAGTGTACGTGGATTTTTATACTAGTTCAGTCGTCTCGTGACAATTTACATCCAGTCCTAAGATCCAACTGGATCTTAGCCTTTCCTATAGAACTTCTTAGAATCAGTTTACAGATTATACACAGCGCCTCACACCAATCTTAAACTATTATACCTGTTCTATCTTTCCCTCCCTGAATTCCCAAGTTTAAGTCCCATAAACTTGACCAAGAATTCAGTCAAGCGTCTTCTTGTTGACAGCTCTCAACCTCGAAGAACACCACCAGTAACAACTGGATTTTCTCAAAGAAATTTGGTTACAGAAAATGATTTACAGAAATTGAAACAGATCAATTTTACAAAGTTCTTAAAGTCATATAGCACCCTAATCGATTTGGCCAATCGATTCATTAAAGTCATATAGCACCCTAATCGATTGATCCAATCGATTTCACGAATCTTATTTTTCTTGAATCTTGAAACTGCATAAACTAATCGATTTAGCTAATCGATTATTTTAAATGAGTTCTTCAGACTTTGATGAATGTACATAATTGAATCGATTGTCATAATCGACTTGAAGTGATTGGATTAATCGATTTGCCAAATCGATTTGCTTGCAAGACATGCCACTGACTTGCACATTTTAATTTCAGTAAATGTACCAATCGATTTGTCTAATCGATGTAAACAATCAGTTCAGTCTTGGTGATTTAAACAATCGATTTGCCTAATCGATTTGTGGCAAACTGGCTCTCTGACTTGCGCAATTTATTTTCTAATAAGTGTACCAATCGATTTGTCTAATCGATTGATAGCCTGTTTGATTTTTCAGAAGATGTGCAAATCGATTTTGCCAATCGATTGGTTAATCCCAGACTGCATAATATCATTCAACCTTGTTACAGAATCGATTTTACTAATCGATTTGCTTATGGATCTTCAAGCTTTTATTGATTTCTTGAGTTCCAAGCAATTGTTTCAAGTTTGTAGGATTGAATTGTTGTTCCTGAAATTTTTCTCAGTTCACAATGTTAGATTTATTTCAAGCTGTATGTTTGTCAATAATATCAAAAACGAACATATGTCTAACAATCTCCCCCTTTTTGATTTAAGTGACAAACATGCAATTTTAACTTGAGAAACATTTCAAAGGAAAACATTGTAATAATAACAGTCTAGTGAAGCTCCCCTTAAATACGAGTACCATTATTTTCATGTAGTGAAATAAGGGTTAGAGCATCAGACAATAATAGAACGTATCAGAGTAATGTGCATAAATACTACCTGTATCAGAGCTTACTACTGGCATCAGAACTGTTAGAAGGTATCAAAAAAAGCTGTTAAGTAGCATAACGTTAGTACAAGTTATAATTTCTCTCCCCCTTTGTCAATTAAGTCAAAAAAAGGTAAAAGAGAGAAGTTTGCTCCCCCTGAGTTGGTAGCAAACCTGAATACTGCTATACAATGGAACTTGAAAAGATTAGTAACAAGAGCAGTAAATACAGTATGATTATAAACTTAGTTAAAAACAGTTTGGATTAGATCAATAAACAGAAACAAATTATGGCGCACACTAGAAAATATCAAAATGAAATGCAACAGTCAATATGATCAATATACTCAAATATGTTATATTCATTAATCAATAGTCAAGTACATCCAACTAATTCATTACATAGAAAAGAGCAAAACAGAAAAACAAAACAACTAAAAAACCTAAAGTCCTAAACATCTAGAGTTTGTTGGTCCTCATTATTATCTGGGGATGAGGCTGAGACCGCTGTATTATCCTCAGCAGGTGTCTCCTCATCATGAGTTGCAGCAACATCTACGTGTGTTGGAGGTGGTTCTTCAGCCGCTTGTCTTCCAATTTCAGCAACATCGCTGAAGGACAACTTGATGCCCAGATGTTCCTGAATAGCTGCCACGTCTTGTGCAATCTGGTTCTGATCGGATTGAATCTTCTGGATTGCAGCCTCCATTCTCTCATTCAATGCCTCCATCTTGGCGTTGTGAGCCGCTTGAGCTGCCATAAATTCAAGCAGTTTGGTGAGCAACTCAGATTCTGCTGAAACTGACTCTGTAGCTGGTGGTTCAATACTTTGATGGGTTTGTTCAACATTGGCTTGAGGTCGCTTCCAAACGCCATTCACTTTGCGCAGCTGCATTTGGTTCACGATGGATTCACCAAATGTCAGAATGGTCTTGGACATTTCTTCACCCTTGAGAGATACCTTGAAGTGGGTGAGAATCTTAGTGACCAACTGTGGATACGGAAGCACCAGCTTTCCTTGAGCTGCTTCCAGCATGTGTCGATGAACGATCCATGCCCAGCTCATCTTGAGCTCTTTGCATAGACCCCACAGTAGTACAATGTCCAGCCGTTGGACAACTGCGTGATTTCCAGAACGCGGGACAAGCATCCGGGTAAGTGCGTACATCAGCATACGTTGCTGAACCTTCATCTAGCCTATTGGAAGTGAAACGGATTGCACAAACCCTTCGACCATTAGGTCCTGCACGGCTGTTTGCCTATCCAGATACTCTTCCCATCCGTCGTCAACAGCGTCGGCTTCGATGCTGCCGTCAACCGAGTTTCTGAAGTAAGGAAGTCCCGACAGGTTCGAGAATTCCTCAAAAGACATAGAGATTTTCTTCCCTTTCGCCGTTGCTTTGAATCATGTATCCTTCATCTTGAACGTAGAGTAGAATGTGCGAATCAGGTTCGGATAAACGTCAAGTGAGCAGGACAGGAAATCTTCCAATCCATGAAATCTGAGATGGTTTTGAAACGTAAAACCATCGCTGTCAAAGTAGTTGAAATCTAGAACACGTGCTTCGTGAATCTTTCGTTTGACGAATGCCGGTGGAAGCTTGAATTCCTCAGTTTGTTTGTGTTGAGGAGCAGTAGTCTTCTGTTGTGGCGCTGCCTTCTTCTGTGGTGTTGTCTTCTTCTGAGGTGTTGAAGAAGCACCCTTTTTCTTCTGCTTCTTTTGCGATATCTCCTTCATCGCATCAGACAACAACTTCTCAACTGGAGGGTCTTTCCTCTTCTTTGATTTTCCTTGCTCTACAGCAATACCTTTGCCTTTGTCTTGAGCAGCAATCTTGTGAGTAGGAATCGGAACCCTTTTGGAAAGAGTGGGTGGTGGAGATGGAGTCCTCTCACTTGAAGAAGAAGAAGAAGGAGAAAGTGAAGGAGTTCTAGGTTGAGTTTGTTTTACACGTGCCATTATGGAATGTGTGATCTTGAAAAAACAAAGATAAATCAGAGAAGGATGTTTATGTGGGTTGAAAGCAGAAAAACAGAGAAGATTTGAGTGAGTTTGCAGAGAGTTTGAGTGTGAAATCGATTTGAGGTAGTGAAGGGAAGTGGTTGGAATCGATTGTCACTATTCCTTTTATAGATACAGATGCGTCAATCGATTGGTCCAATCGATAAGATGACCGTTACTGGAGAAGTCCAATCATCAGAGTCGTTAGATTCTGCAACGGCTAGTAAAAAACAACGTAACGGTAACAATGTCAATCGATTACCCAAATCGATTTCTTTAGTTACTCAATCGATTTCCCTAATCGATTTCGTATCAACTCAGCAGCTTTCATACCAGTTCAAAACTAAATCCATCTCAGAATCGATTTCCCATATCGATTTTTTAAAAAGAAAAACACAAACCAAATCTATCAATCGATTTCCCAAATCGATTTCGAGCTTGTTCAGAAATCTTTCATATCAGTCTAGAGGTTACCTTGTCTTAGCATCGATTATCCAAATCGATTCTTTAAATAACAGTTTCACACTTATTTAAGACAATCGATTTGCCAAATTGATTTAATTGGGAGAGTAAGAACATCTGAAGCTTCCTGGGGATGGCCAATCGATTTCCTAAATCGATTTCGAGTGCAAACCTTGAGAAAATAGACATATTATGGGACAAGTCGATTAGGGCAATCGATTTTATAAACACATTTTCCTGCTTATCCACAGGACAATCGATTTACCCAGTCGATTAGACACATAATTCAGATCTGACTAGGATCTATTATGCCCAATTTCATCCTAATGTGATGGAAGCTATCCTTAGGCAATGCTTTGGTGAAGATGTCTGCTAACTATTCAGTTGTGTTGACGTACTCCAACTTGATGTTCCCACACTGAAACTGATCTCGAATGAAATGATGCCGAATCTCGATATGTTTGGTCCGAGAATGCATAACTGGGTTCTTAGTGATACTGATCGCACTTGTGTTGTCGCACAAGATAGGAACAGTTCCAAAGTTCACACCAAAATCTAATAGATGCTATTTCATCCACATGATCTGAGCACAGCAACTTCCAGCTGCAATGTACTCAGCTTCAGCTGTTGACAAAGCAATACTGGTTTGCTTCTTGCTGAACCAAGATACAAGTGAATTAACTAGCAAATGACAAGTATCAGAGGTAATTTTCCTATCCAGTTTGCATCCTGCAAAGTCTGAATCCGAATACCCAACCAAAGAACAAGTTGATCCCTTAGGATACCATAATCCAAGGCTCCTAGTCCCAACTAAATACCTGAAAATCCTCTTGACTGCACTAAGGTGAGACTCTTTAGGATTGGATTGATATCTCGCACACAAGCAAACACTGAACATAATGTCAGGCCTGCTTGCTGTGAGATAGAGCAATGATCCTATCATGGCTCTATACCTTGTAACATCCACTGGTTTACCTATTTCATCTCTATCTAGAAGGTTTCCTTGGCTCATTGGAGTATCAATGGGCTTGAAGCTATCAAAGGAGAATTTCTTTATCAAATCATTACAATATTTTGTTTGACTAATGAAGATACCTTGCTTGCTTTGGTTAATTTGAAATCCCAAAAAGTATGATAGTTCACCCATCATTGACATTTCAAATTGACCTTTCATCAAATTTTCAAAATTTTTGCACAACTTATCATTTGTAGATCCAAAGATTATGTCATCAACATAAACTTGGACCAGCAAGATATCTTTATCATTAGTTTGTATGAAGAGTGTCTTGTCCACATTTCCTCTCAAAAAGTTTTGTGAAATGAGGAAATTGCTAAGTTTCTCATACCAAGCTCTAGGAGCTTGTTTCAATCCATAGAGGGCTTTTGTTAGCTTGTACACATGATTTGGAAATTCTGGATTTTCAAAGCCAGGTGTTTGGCTAACAAAAACTTCCTCTTGGATCTCACCATTGAGAAAGGCACTTTTCACATCCATTTGATAAAGCTTAAAGTCCATTATACAAGCATAAGCAAGGAGTATTCTAATGGCTTCTAGTCTAGCTACAGGGGCATAGGTTTCATCAAAATATATTCCCTCCTCTTGGTTGTAACCCTTGGCTACTAACCTAGCTTTGTTTCTAGTTATAACACCATTCTCATCTAGCTTGTTCCTAAACACCCATCTAGTTCCTATGATGTGCTGGTTTTCTGGTTTAGATACTAGCTGCCACACCTTGTTACTCTCAAATTGGTTTAACTCCTCTTGCATAGCAAGTATCCACTCACTATCTAGTAGGGCTTCCTTAATGTTCTTAGGCTTAATCTGAGATACAAAGGCTATAAGGTTACAAAAGTGAATAAGGTTCCTTCTAGTTGCCACTCCTTTAGAGATGTCACCTATGATGTTATCTATGGGATGGTTTCTATTGAACTTCCACTCCTTAGGTAACTCATCTATTCTAATAGGTTCAACACACTCACTGTTTGTTGGAGGTGTAGGTTCCTTTGGTTCTAAAGGTTCAGATTCTATAACTTCATCCAAAGAAGCATCTGCAATAGAAGGAGTATTGTTCAAGTTTTCTTTGAAAAGTTCATCAAATTTCACATGAATTGACTCTTCTATAGTTTTTGTTCTCTTGTTATAGATTCTATAGGCTTTGCTAGTTTGGGAATAACCTAGAAAGATACCCTCATCTGCCTTGGGATCAAACTTGCCTAGGTGTTCTTTACCATTGTTCAAAACAAAGCACTTGCAACCAAACACTCTAAAGTAGGAAATATTAGGCTTTCTACCCTTGAACAACTCATAAGGATTTTTCCTAAGTATTGGCCTAATCAACACCCTGTTGATAACATGTGTGGCAGTGTTAATCGCATCAGCCCAGAAATACTTGGGAGTATTTGAGTCTTTCAGCATGGTCCTAGCCAACTCCTCTAAAGACCTATTCTTCCTCTCCACTACACCATTTTGCTGTGGTGTCTTAGGGGCTGAAAACATGTGATGTATGCCATTCTCTTCACAGTAAGTATCAAAAGAATCATTTTGAAATTCACCTCCATGATCACTTTTGAAGGACATAATTTTCTGACTTGTTTCATTTTGAACTAATTTTGCGAACTTTTTGAAAACAGAAAAAGTGTCACTTTTATGAGTCAGAAAGTAGGTCCAAGTGAATCTAGAATAGTCATCGATTAACACAAATCCATACAAGTTACCTCCAAAACTTATCACTTGGGATGGTCCAAACAAATCCATGTGGATAAGTTGCAAAACCCTATTGGTTTTGACCATATCTATTGGGGGAAAAGAAGACTTGACAAGCTTACTTTTCTCACAAGAATCACACAGCCTATCCTTAGAAAACTTTCTATTGGGAAGACCTATGACTAACTGCTTGCTAACAAGTCTATTCAAATGATCAATATGAATGTGTGCAATGCGTTTATGCCATAACCATGTTTCATCAGCATTTTATAATAAGCAACAAACAGAATTAGCAGGCATAGCAGTTAAGTCTAACATGTAAATATTATTCACTCTATTACCTACCAGTTTCATGCTTTTATCAAGTTCATACTCAATAATGCAGGAAAGTGGCGAAAAACTCACTTGAAAGTCATTATTATCACACAGTTGACTTATGCTTAGAAGATTGTGCTTCAATCCTTCTACGTATAAGACATTTTTGATGATAACAGTTGATTCGCTGCCTATGTCACCAATTCCGCAGATCTTACCCTTATTGTTGTCACCGTATTAAACAAATCCATCTTCTTTTAGGCTTAGGGACAGGAACATAGATTTGTCCCCTGTCATGTGCTTTGAGCATCCACTATCAAGATACCATTGGTGTTTAGTGGATCTCAAGCATACCTGCAATAAGATTAGAATTTAAATTTAGGTCCCCAATACAAATTGGGTCCTGGGGGGTCAATTTCAACATCTTGTGTCTTAATCTTCCAAATATGTTTACATCCTCTATTGGCAAGTCTTTTAAATTTGCAATTGTAAACAAAATGTCCTTTTCTACAACAGAAATGACAAGTGACAGCAGAGGATGCATATTGTTTTGGTTTGACAAAGACATTATGCATGTGACTAGACTTAGCAAATTTCTGGTGATGTTTAACATTACCATATCCTATGCCATGTTTAGTCCTATTCTGATTTGCATGCATTTTGTGGTTAAAACCAAGTCCAGATTTTATATTGACATTTCTCAGGTTGCTAAGAATATTATTCAGTTTATTCTTGCTACTAGAGAATTTCAATAAATCAGACTTCAATAATGCAACAGAATTCTCAAGATCAATGCATTTGGCAGATTTATCATGTGAGTCCTTTTTTAATTGTTCACATAAGTCCTCAATCTTTTTATAATCAGTTTTCATTTGATCATGCAACATACATTGTTGTTCAAGCATTTTCTTAGTGCAAACTAACTGCTTAACAGATTTAACATATTCAGCATGCAGTTCATTAAATGCATCTTGCAGTTCATCAAAAGAATGATTATATTGAGAGCTTACCTCACTTTCTGATTCAGAATCCGTGTTAGCCATGAGGCACATATTTTCTTCTTCAGTTTCGGAAGATGTGGAGGATTCTTCATTGTCATTCCACGCAATATATGCTTTTCTGTTTTTCTGAGCTAGTTCCTTGCCTTTAGTTTTGGAATTTCTGTTTTTGTTCTGCAGCTGGTAACAATCAGCCTTTATATGACCAGGTTTGCCACATTCGTAGCATGTGACTGTTTTACTTTCATTGTTCTTCGAGCTGGATTGTTTTCTGAATTTACTGTCTTTCTTTTTCAGAAATTTCTTAAATTTCTTGACAAGTAACCCCAGTTCAGGTTCCTCATCATCCTCACTACTTGATTCATCTGAGCTGGTCTCATGTTCAGATTTAGACTGATGTGTTTGGGCTTTCAACGACAATCCTTTACGTTTCCTATCAACTTGCTCAGCTTCATTGAGTCTATGTAGTTCCATCTCATGCTCCCTCAGTTTTCCAAACAATGTAGCTATTGTCATGCTTCCTAGATCCTTAGATTCTGCAATGGCATTGTTTTTTGGCTGCCATTCCCTAGTCAAACACCTCATCACCTTGCTAATTTGCTGATCATTATCAATCTCCTTGCCTAAGGCATTTAGGTTGTTGACTATGTGCGTGAACCGGGTCTGCATGTCGTTTACTGATTCTTCTTTCTTCATGCTAAACAATTTGGCTCGTGCATGAGAGTATTTATCCGAGCTCTCTTTACGTCTGTGGTTCCTTCATGCGTCTGCTGAATTGTATCCCACATTTGTTTTGCTGTTTTGCAATTTGAGACTCTGAAGAATTCATCATGACTCAAGGCAGCAGTTATAATGTTCTTGGCTTTGGCGTTGTACCCAACTTTCTTTTTGTCATCCTCAGACCAGTCACTTTTTGGCTTTAGGATTGCTGATTCACCAGTACCTGCTATGGTTGGCACAAAAGGTCCATTTTCTACTGCATCTAAAATGTCAATACCACTAGCTTCAAGAAAAATTAACATGCGTTGTTTCCAATACATGTATGCGGCCCCGTTAAAGGCAGGAGGTCTGGCTAATGATACACCCTCTCATAGGAAATCAGAGGTCATGATTTTTGATGAGAGTTACTCTAACAAAAATAGGCTCTTGATGCCAATTGATGGTATATGTAACCTCTGTTTGATAGAAAAATTATGCGGAAGAATGCTTATTCTAATAATATGCGCAGCAGTTTAACAAATTCTAAATTTATTAAACACAACGTTAAACAAGGTCCCTAATAAACAATTATAATGAATGTCAAACTATGTGGATCATTGAATATATGGAGAAATGCATCAGAAACAATTATTATTCAAGATGTTGATTTTCATGCAATCATGTTAAGACAATCAATCATGTAAATTCACTTAGCACAGAATCTTTATCATGCATTCAATCAATATCAAAAACATAATAATTGCAGAAATTTAAACGAGATAAGGGAAAGAAAAGTGTACGCGGATTTTTATACTGGTTCAGCCGTCTCGTGACGACTTACATCCAGTCCTAAGATCCAACTGGATCTTAGCCTTTCCTATAGAACTTCTTAGAATCAGTTTACAGATTATACACAGCGCCTCGCACCAATCTTAAACTATTCTACCTGTTCTATCTTTCCCTCCCTGAATTCTCAAGTTTAAGTCCCATAAACTTGACCAAGAATTCAGTCAAGCGTCTTCTTGTTGATAGCTCTCAACCTCGAAGAACACCACCAGTAACAACTGGATTTTCTCAAAGAAATTTGGTTACAGAAAATGATTTACAAAAATTGAAACAGATCAATTTTACAAAGTTCTTGATCTTCCTTCTTTTCAAAGCAATCTTTCTCAATTCAGTCTTTTTCAATCCTTGTTGATCACAAATGTAGATTGTTCATGGCTGAAAAAGATGTTCAAAGTAATATTAGTTGTGAAAGAATTAATGGTATATGATTGTTATTGATATTATGAAGTTTTTTGTTATCAAGAGATAATATCAAGTTGTTATGAGAAGAAGAGAATGAAAGCAGTTTATATAGTTTTAGGAAAAACAACACATGAATCGATTTGGCCAATCAATTCATTAAAGTCATATAGCACCCTAATCGATTGATCCAATCGATTTCGCGAATCTTGTTTTTCTTGAATCTTGAAACTGCATAAACTAATCGATTTAGCTAATCGATTATTTTAAATGAGTTCTTCAAACTTTGATGAATGTACATAATTGAATCGATTGTCATAATCGACTTGAAGTGTTTTGTTCAAACAACGAGATCAAAACAATCGATGCACTTAATCGATTCAACCATTTCAGTCATCTCTGTTTCTAAAACTATTTGTACCAATCGATTTGGTCAATCGATTTCACTGGTTCCAGGGACACAGTGATTTTCATAAATCGATTTACCTAACCGATTGTGGACTTTAAGTCTGAAGCACATTTCATCAGTTGGTTCATTCAATCGATTTACCAAGTCGATTGATGTCAACATTTATTTCAAAAGAAGTATATAAGTCGATTGTGCTAATCGACTGTGTATGTTCCAGACCAAGGTTATTTTAAAACTTGTTTTAGTGAATTGATTGCCTAATCGATTTATTAAACATTGGTTTGACTCTGGGACATTTACAATCGATTGTGTCAATCGATTTAGACAAACAAAATAAAGAAGTGATTGGATTAATTGATTTGCCAAATCGATTTGCTTGCAAGACATGCCACTGACTTGCACATTTTAATTTCAATAAATGTACCAATCGATTTGTCTAATCGATGTAAACAATCAGTTCAGTCTTGGTGATTTAAACAATCGATTTGCCTAATCGATTTATGGCAAACTGGCTCTCTGACTTGCACAATTTATTTTCTAATAAGTGTACCAATCGATTTGTCTAATCGATTGATAGCCTGTTTGATTTTTCAGAAGATGTGCAAATCGATTTTGCCAATCGATTGGTTAATCCCAGACTGCATAATATCATTCAACTCTGTTACATAATCGATTTTACTAATCGATTTGCTTATGGATCTTCAAGCTTTTGTTGATTTCTTGAGTTCCAAGCAATTGTTTCAAGTTTGTAGGATTGAATTGTTGTTCCTGAAATTTTTCTCAGTTCACAATGTTAGATTTATTTCAAGTTGTATGTTTGTCAATAATATCAAAAACGAACATATGTCTAACACACATAAGTCAATTGGACATAAATGAAGGATAAGACTATTGAAATGATTCATCTATGTGTATCAGATGAGGTGATGTATCATATCCTACACCTAACATCTCCAACGGAGGTATGGGAGAAATTGGAAACTCAATATATATCTATGCAAAATTCTCACAAACAAACTATTCACGAAGACACCATTGTATACACTACTAGAATAACTGAATTTAGCGTCGGCCAAAAACCCACGCTAATAGACCAAAAGCCGACGCTAACGTTGATTTAGCGTCGGTGTTGGGCCTAGGCTAAAAAGATCGAAGCATAATAATATTTAGAAATGCAAATGGCAGTGATTTTGATATACAAGCTCTGAAGTGAAGCTTTTCGAATGGTGATTCTGTTAGTCTCACAAAAAATTCAAGCATGCAGTTAGCTTTTGCCAATTTGGATTATCAATTACTTTCTTATAGAAAGATATTTAATGAATCATTTTAAAAGTTCAAGCTTGATGCAAAGGAACATTGAAAATATGAAAAAATTAGGAATTTATTCAAAAGGGAGAGACGAATTCTATATTTCATATTTTCTCTAATCAAACTCCATCATTCATCATCACCATCATAGTCTATGATTCCTACCACTAGAAACAAGTGTGTCTTATCCAAAAATCTAGATGGCGTGTTTGCTCGTTCACCTTTTTTCCCAAGATTAGAATTTCTGGTTCAACGTTTTCTCTTTTTTGTTTTCAATTTGAAACAATGAATATAGATTTATGGTTTCTTGTAAGTTCTGCTTTCTGAATTTTTGTGATGATGTGGATGAAACTAATTTTTAAAACAAATAATCTTGAGGATGATGGTTTGGGTTAGGGTTCTTTGATGGTGATATGCTATTTTTTTTGTTTGTTTAAGTTTTGATGAAATGTGATGTTGGATTTGTTGATGATGGTGGTGGTTGTGGTGATGAGCAATTGTGTTTATGACGATTAAGGAGACAATTCAGAAATTTTAAATTATTTTCTTATAAGTTTGTTTTTCATCTACAAAGAAGTTTATTGATGATTGTGGAAAAATTAAAGTTTGGGATTTATGGAAAAATAAAAGATATTGGCTAATTTCAACTTATTGAGAAGTTTTTGATAAAAAAATTTCATAGTTATTGATAGATTTCTTTTTCTATAAAGACATTCATCTAAACTGACTCTGATTAATACGTGGCTTTTGTTTTGTGTGTTTTGTGAGTTTTGTTTTTTAAACATTTGGTATGGTTCCAGATATGTTGTTTTAATTGCTAATAAAGTTGCTAAACTGACTCTGATTAATGCGTAGAATATGATTAATTTGAAAATTAGAAAAGTTCTATGAAAAATATGAAGAAACTTTGCATTTGAACATTGAAAGAGATTTCACCTAGGGAATGTAACATATCACAAGCCAAAAAAGGAGATTCTGATTTCTGTTTCTGTTCATCAATTTTTATTTATTTTTTACTTTGATGAATTGGAAGCCACTTTTATTAACTTCTACTGTGGACAGATAAAGCTTTCTTGTCCGTTACCAAGCTTCTTGTTTTTTCTTCAAAAAAGAGAGCCATTTCCTAAGTGGAATTTAAGAATCTTGTTTCATAATTCTGTTTTTGGATGTTAGGTTTTCACGCTCACTTCTGTCATCGATAATTCTGTTTTTGCTTTCTTCATAATTCTGTTAAGTTCTTCATAATTCTGTTTTTGTTTCATAATTTTGTCAAATGCATTCTTGTTAGTATTTGCACAGTTTGTGAATAGGTTTATAGCTTTTGTATTGATTATTAAGTTCTGTGTTGGATTGTCAATATGCATAGGTCAATTGGGAATTTGGAATCTGTTAACAACTTTTTATGGGGTGCATAGCTTGTGCATTCTCTAATAATAAAAGTTAAACATATATATTGTTAAACACATATACCATATATTGTTAAACACAATATAACAAATGGATCGTACTTTAATTACTTATATTAACTTAAACATAATTTATTTTTCTGCATTTCTGATTCATTTTTTCAGTTGTATGATTTCTGGACAGATTGTATGATTTCTCTTTAATTGCTTATATTAACTTAGACATAATTTATTTTTCTGCGTTTCTGGTTCATTTTTTCAGTTGCATGATTTCGGGACAGATTGCATGATTTCTCTTTAATTGCTTATATTAACTTAGACATAATTTATTTTTCTGCGTTTCTCGTTCATTTTTTCAGTTGCATGATTTCTGGACAAATTACATGATTTCTCTTTTATTTTAACTTTAGTGTCGGTCAGCCGAAGCTAAATATTTTGTTGATGTTAGCGTCGGTCCTCCGACGCAACTATTTTTCCCCAGTTGATGTGTCAACTGACTTTTTAGCGTCAAATGTTTCAATTTTATAGATAGGGTCGGATGGACGCTAGTCATTAGCTTCAACCGTTTTAGCCTAGGCCCGACACCGACGCTAAATCACCATTAGCGTTGGTTTTTGGCCTATTAGCGTCGGCTTTGAGCCGACGCTAAATCATGTTTTTCTAGTAGTGTTAGTGCTGCTATTCATTTACATGATGTAAATAAACTGAAAATCATATTGAGAAAGGAGTTTGACATGAAATACTTGGGTGGTACTAAGAAGATACTTGGTATGGAAATTCACAAGGATATGAGTGCTAAAAAATTACGGCTCTCTCAAAAAAGCTAAATTGAAAAAGGTGTTAAATAGATATGAGCAATTCGAAGGCTATGAGTACTCCATAGATGAATCACTTTAAGCTGACATTGGATCAATTTCCAAAGATAGATGCAAAAGTTGATTATATGTCAAAGGCTCTGTATGTCAGTGATGTAGGTGTTTTAATGTATGTTATGGTTTGCACTAGACCAGATTCACTACTAAAAAAGCGCTTTTATAGACAAATTTTTTGATCTTTAAATGAAGAAAACCAGTCACAAAATCCAATAACGACCGATTTAGTGACCAATTTAAATCAATACGTAAATCGCTAGTGGCGCGCTGTTGGGACCAAATTAATGGCTAAATTTAGTGACCGACTTTGTGACTGAATTTTGTGACCGATTTTTGAGACTGAGTTAGTGACTAAAGTTTGAGACTGATTTAGCAACCACTTTGAACTAATATGTTATGTCATTAGCGACTGATTTAGAGAAGAAATTTGTGACATAAATTGTTATTTTTATTAAATATTTACTCACCAATTATGTCTCTAAATGTTACTTGTTTTTTGAATTCATTACTTTAATTTCCAAAAGAACAATAAAAATAATTTTTTAATTTGATTTTAATATCTAAAAAGTTCATACACCAAAATCATTTAAAAGCATTAATCATATCACCGTATATAATTAAAGAATATAATATATTTAAGTAATATTTCTAAATAATCAAAATAATAAAGATAAAATTTTAGTTTAAGGAAAATATATTAGTCATAACAAATAACAAATTGCAACATATTGGTTCTTCGGAATAATTTATCACTATCCATCTAACTCTACATCATCATGATCACGAGCATCATTATCATCAATCTCGTCATCCAAATCATTTGCATCATGATCACCAATCTCATCATTATTATAACCAATCTCATCTTCATGAATTTGATCTCTAGTATATGGCTTGGGTTTAAAGTTCAAGCTATTCATTTGTTATTTTATCAAGTGGTTGTTGCGCTTAACTGCTCTGTTTATATTAGTCAATTACTATCGAAGTTGATATCTTTCACTTCTCATTTCTTCAAATTCATGCATTTGTTGATCTCTTTCATTTCTCATTTGTATTGTAACACATGCTGCAAATGATCAACTCAGGTAGCAGGTCATAAATAGATATAGAAAATATTGAAGGCAACATAACAACAAAAAGTGTAAATCAATAATTTATGTTTAGTGTTACACAATACCAAAATCAACCTTCAGATGCGGAAGATAATGATATGCTTCACTGTTAGCTTCACACAGCGGCATTTCACTTATTTGGGTACCAAATACATGTTATATTATATTAACTAAAAAAATCAAGCAAACTGTATTGTAGACTTGTAGCCTTACACACAGAGGCACTATTTTGCCTTCATACTGTTAGATGTTGAACTCTTGGTTTGATGAATGTTTCCCTGAATATTCTTTCAGTTTTGCATTTCAAAAATCCTCGTGAGTACAATAAGAACAACTCCTTATATAGGAGGTTAGGGATCATAACAAACTGTAACAGCCGATAACTATCTTAATCAGTTAGTTACAGGCGGTTTATATCATAAAGCTAAACTACGCTACTGATGGTGTACATGAGGTATCTCTAATACATATAATCAAATAGAGTTTTGAGGGACTAACAACAAAGCATGATTATAAATGAGTACATGGCAGCCAGCGACAAAGGGAACAACAATCACATCAATGAAATGTTAAGCAACTACTTTATGTAGACTCCATATTCAAATTTCAAACAGTACTTTTTCACATAAAACCCTTGATACTGCGAACCAAAATATTGAAAATGCTAAAACAATAACATACCTGAAAACTATATCCGTCATGCCCGGTTCCAAACGTAAATCATTCTTCTTCAAAAGTTTCATTACTTCCAACAATAGGTTAGTATCATTATGGTTCTTAGCATGCAGCTGCAACAAATTCACAGTAACTTACAAACAGGAGACAAAATCGAAGAAATTAAAACATTAGTATATTTAACAAAACCAGTAAATAATGTGCAGATGAAACACTCGGCGCCAATCCATAAACATTAAGCTTCCACAAAGCGTTATGTCCTGCTCACAAATTAAAGCCAATATAGCCTTAAAATTTTAATTTCATATCTTCAAACTTCACAAATGAAACAACACAAATTTATAGTCACAAACAAAACATACCGAAATCAAGGGCTCCAGCATGAACGCATGCTTTAGTAACTTCGAGACAGAGATGACAATTAAAATCGTCATGTATGCGAAGGTTTGACAACCTCTGTTCACCATATATATTAAATTCATCACCATAGCAAAAAGAATAAATAAAAAAAATAAATAATTGCACATAAATTTTTTGATAGATAAAAATAACAAATGTGTGAAGATTCTGCAAAATGTCAAAGAGAAGAGTAATATTGTGATGTTGTTTAAAATTAGTCGACGAGACGACAAAGAATATGAGTGTTTCATGTCGCAGTTGCATTTTATGGGTTTAAGAGAACTCGTTGGTTTTGCGGTTGCAGAAGAAATCTGAATCAGTTGGGGTTAGCAACTAAAGATGTTTTGGTGATGAAATGGCAGTGAGAGGATGGTTAGCAACAGATGAAATCCGAACTAGTTGATTTCGCGATTGTGAATCGTGATGAAATGACGGTGAGAAGGAATTAGCAATAGATGAATGGTTTTAAGGTTTCAGGTGGATTGAGAAAGAAAGGCTTTAGGCTTTCAGGTGGGTTGAGAAAGAAAGAGGAAGTAATAGTTTGTGGTGGTGAGAAAAATAAAACTATGTAATTAAAAAAAAAAAATACTTAGTGATAGAAATATTGGTCGCTAAACTTCAATTACTATTTCAATCTCTAAAATCCGTCAGCAACCAATTTAGTGACGCATAAATATTTAGTTTCGAGGTTCAAAATTACTGTCTATATTTAGTTGCTAGTGTAACTGAAAATATTCAACCTCTAAATTGGTAGCTAAAAGCGAAATTTCTAGTAGTGATTTGGCACAAGTTGTCAGTGAAGTTTGAAAGTTTAGGTCCAAACCAATAAGATAAATTGGAAAGCAGTTAAATGGATTTTTAGGTACTTGAAGGGTACAATAGGTCATGGTATCATGATTAGCACTAGACAAGGTGATCATTCAGTTGTAGGATATGTTCATTCTAATTATGTAGGTTATATGGATGATAATAGGTTTATAACATGATATCTTTTTACTCTTATAAGATGACCTATTTGTTGGAAGTCATCAGTTCAATCTAAAGTGGCTATGTCTACAACCGTAACAGAGTACATGACAGTAGTTGAGGCGGCCAAAAAGACTTTATCCCTTATTAGATTAACGAAGAAATTGGGTGCTAAGCAAAATGGAGTTTGGTTGCATTGTCTCACGCTAAGACCAAGCATATTGATCTGAGTTTCACAATATTAGAGAGTTACTTGCATCTGAAAATATATTACTTGAGAAGGTTCATACTTCAGAAAATGCAACTAACATGTTGTCAAAGTCAGTCACCAGTGAAAAGTTCAAGCATTGTTTGGACTTGTTACATTTTTCTCAACTTTAAGCAGGAGTTGTACCACCCAGTTGTTAAGATGTCAATGTCATGTAGTAAATCTTCATAGGGGTTTGATATTCGCCAAGGTGGAGATTGTTGAGTATGGCTCATAAGTAGTATCAAGTAAGCGGATCGACCCAACTAACTATTATGTGCGCAACTAGGAAGTATGGGGAGCAATAGCTCCCTATGATATGGTTTATGGATATTGTTGTAATCTTAACCTTATTATTACTATTTAAGAATATCTTGTACAAAATGTAGGCATCATTTGACTGGACTTTGTTACCAAACGTCTTGAGTTCCTATTTGTGATTTCGGTCTTTATTTTTTTAAGATCGTGTTGTCGTTCTAACAATAAGTATACTATAATTAAGATGAACGAGTAAATTGTATTTTCCATCAATTCATTGGGGGCATCATTACCAAGTGTGTTTGAAGAACTATGACCCTTACTTCTTTTGATGATAACAAAATTAGTTTATAGGAACAATTTGATGCACTAATGTTTTGATTAAGTGTGCAGTTTCTAGATCAAGTAATTTTATAGATTCTTATACCATATCCTCTAATGATTGGACTAATACAAAAGAATAACAAAACATCACTTCAATATGCTTTTCTAAGTCTGGTGAAAGTTGTCTGACATGCGCCTCTAGTGATGCAAGCGATGCTCTATTTCGGTTGACTCCGATAATTCAAGCAACACTCTAGTTCTGACTTTGAATTATGATGTATGCTCTAAAAAAGTCAACATTTTGATGAAAGTCAACGCTATGAAAAAGACAAAGCCTTTGTGCATCATTTGATGAACATCTTGAATCTGCTACTTGTCTGTAGGTCTATGAGACATGACCTGATCATCATATCCTCTAATTCCCTGTCTTCATACCAATATACGTTGAATCAATTATAAGGATATGTTTTGAAAAGTTTTATGTGGAAAATAAATCTCAAAAGATATGATACAAAACTTCATGACTTATGTTGACTTATTGCAGTTAGGACAACTGCCAGAAACCTCAAATGATCTCTATAAAAAGACATGCATTCCTCACTAGAAAAATGAGAAACGCACAAGCTAAAAGCGCGTACAACCTCTTCTGCACTCATGATCTTATCTTTCATTTTACCTAAATGCTGAGATAAGTTTCTAAGATAACAAATTTGTCAACACCCTCCTGTGCAAGCTTTTTCACAAAACCTAATCATATTATCTTGTAACTTAGCCCAATAGTGGTTGCCTTCCTCAACAGTTTGACTGTACTAAGCTAGAAAGGTGAGAAGACTTGAAAACACTCAATTTGACTAGTAGGTGTTTAGTGAAAGGGAAAATCTTAGTGAGTTAGTGGATTAAATCCTTCAAGTTGAAAGAACTTGATGTAGCTACCGTGTTAGCGGTGAATCAGGATAATCGTATGTGTTTTTGTTCATCTTCTTTGTTTTCTTTACTATAGCTTAGTCATGTTAAAAACATTTTAAAAGAAATACAATTCAAACATCCATTTTCTTGTGTTTTCCGTTCTACAATTGGTATTAGAGCTCGGTCTCATAGTTGAGCACTTAACCGAGTAAAGATCTATTATTATGACTAATTGTGGTGAATAAGTTACAGGTGAAAATGTTAATAGGTATTCCCTGTTTGATAGAGAAATATTTGAATACTGGAAAGACATACTCAAAAGTTTCTACATTTTCACAATCCTGAACTCTGGAACATAGTCAAAGATGGCAATAACACTCCAAAAGATGCTGCTTATGTTGAAATATCCCAAAAGAATTTAGACACTGATCAAAAGAAATAATACAAAATGCATTTGTAGTAGTAGTACTAATAAATATTAAATAAAATCTCAATAAAGTTTAATTTTTAAAATTGAGCATAATTTTTATATGTTATTAACTAATATACTAATTTACAATCATATATATTGCAGATAAAATATATTTTTGTTTACAAATAGCATATAAAGACATTAAATGTATTTAAATAATAAAAAGTTAGATATTTTAAAAGAATAAATAAAATAAACAAGAAAAATAAATTAAATAGTAATGTAGACAAACTTTTGAGTTAGAAAAAAATTCAAACATATTAAAAAGTATCACCCTTATAGAATATTGTAACTATAAAATATATAAAAGTAATTGCCATAAAAAATATTAAGTTTGAAATATATATATATAATATATATTATATTCAGATAAGGTCTATCTTTTTCGGATCAATAATTTTTTTTTTATAGAATATTATAACTAAAAAACATGGTAAAGTGAGTGAAAAAAAAAACAATAAGTTTAAAATACAATATTTATACTACAGTCAAATAATATCTACTTTATTTACGCAATAAGATTTTATTTCTAAAATTCATTTATTATTTTTTAATTCATAGCATCAACTTCCTTAGTCATTATAAATAGCACATACCATGTTTTCTATCATCAATTCATAACAGAATAACAGAATGACAACTCGTAACAATCTTCTCGTTTTTATCTTTGCAATTATCTGCATTGCTTCAGTCATGTTTCAAGGTTAGAAACAAGTTTTATTCTTTAACTTTTTGATATTTTCAATGAAAAAGACTTGAAAAAAATAATATAAATATTAAATGATATTACTAATTGTATTTTATTAATTGTAGGAAATGTTGTTGATGCAACAAATGGGAACTGTGTTGTTTTGGGAGCTTGTCCTGTTAAACCAGAGTTATGTGGCACATATTGTAAACAACAAAAAGGCTTTCCTAAAGGTGGCCAATGTGTACCAGACACAGGCATATGTTGTTGCACAGCTTAAGAAATTAATGTTTCATTAGTGTACTTTCTCAATATGTTTGATATGTGCCCTTCCTACAAAAAAATGTTATTAATAGTTTCCTAAAAATAAATTGAAAAATCAATATTGTATTTTCAATTTGAAAATCAATTATAAAAAGTTATAGTTTATTATAGCCGTTATGAATTCTATACTAATATAATAGTTACATACATTATATTATAACATTAATAGGCTATAGTAACATATATTAACATATATTAACATATATTAATTTATCATAGTATATTCATGGATACTGCAGTGTTGAAAAAAATTAGAGATAATTATCTCAATAATGCGAAATATTTTTTCTCCACCTCTGCAGATAAATGACAAAATAGAAAATCCAATTCTACATGGCAAAAATAATTGGTAGAAAATGAAATACGAGACAAACACAATATTTAACAAGGAAAACTTCCCTCAAATTGAGAGAACAAAAACCACGGAACCTATTTCAATAGAAACTTCCACCGTAATAATTAATGAGTACACCGAGTCTTTCTAATAACAACAGGAAACATCAATCAACAATAGCAACCTTCCACTAAATGGAATATGTCAAAGTAACTCTCAGAGAAGATAAAACTACTCAAACTGTATATGGAAATAACAAACTCAGTGGTAGAAATAATCTATCAAAATTGTAGATCAAACAGAGTAAGTTTGCTACCCACCTGTTACCACCACCGAAACCAAACTTTTCTTTCTCTTCTCCCTTTTTTGGCTTGAGATGACGGTAAGAGACATCTTTCCCTCCACACTCTATTTGAAACATCACCATCAAGTGGAATAGAAGGAGAAATATTGATCAAATCTACTGCAGTTTTCATTACTTCACAGCAAAAGGATTTCGATAATTTTGCATGAGATAGCATACATTTGATTATGTCATTAATAGTACGATTCATTGTCTCTGCAAAACCATTAAGCTGAGGTGTCTTTGGAATAGTTTTCTCAAGCAAGCTGGCATGGTTGAGCAGTACTTTCCCACTTGAGTCGTGAGGGAGAGATTTGTTGGGTGAACTCACTCCCCAAGTAGATTCCACCAATTTTATTATTATTGTTATTATTATTATTATTATTATTATTATTATTATTATTATTATTAATATTATTATTATTATTATTATTATTATAGTAAAAACAAACAAAAAAACAAAAAAAAAAGCAAATTGTTTTATTCGGCTTGACCCATATGAAGGAAAAATAAAGGGATTTGAAATCCCTATTTTAGTAAAGAAAGAAGGCAACCTTAACAAGCGAGAAAAGACAGAAGAGAAAGAAAGTTTCGTTTTGATGGTAGTAATAGGTGTATAGCAAACTTGCTCCGTTAATTTGATGTACAATTATTCAACTAAGTTTGTTATTTCTGTACACAATTTGAATAGTTTTATCTTCACTGACAATTACTTTGTAATAGAATTTTCTATTTCCTGCCAATTATTTTTGCCTTGTGGAATTTATCTATTTATTTATGGTATTTTCAACGAGTGAGAGTGCGAGAGAACTTTTAAGAATGTTAAAACATAGAAAATAAAATATTGTGTGTAATCATTTAAGTTTATAAATATATAAATTAATATTATAAAATGTCAAGTTGATTTTAATTAACATAAGAATTTTTCTTCTTACAAATGTTTAACATCAAAGTTGATACTTTAGAGTTGCACAATTTTTTATAAGAATTTTATTTTTATAAAGTACTCGCTATGAATTGGGAATAAATAAATCTTTGTTGTCCAAGCCATAACTAACTCCTAACACTACGCCAAAAATGATATTTAACAGCGCCCCTTTTACAACGCTTGCTAAACACAGGCGCTGTTGTAAATGTATTTGAAAAATAACGAAGCCTTTTACAGCGCTTATATTCACAAGCGCTGTAAAACAAGCGCTGTTGTAGGTCATATAACGTTTGCGCATAATGTTATAAGGCTTTTACAGCGCTTGTGAAAAAAGTGCTGCAAAATGAAGCGCTTTCGCGTATGCTTTTACAGCGCTTTTTTCACAAGCGCTGTAAAAGGCATGCGCTTTAAAATAATTGAACTACCTTTTACAGCGCTTTTTTCACAAGCGCTATAAAATACAAGCGCTTTCATTGAATTTAACTACCTATTACCGCGCTTTTATTGACAAGCGCTGTAAAAGACATAAATTTCAAATAATTATATATGTTGGGAACCCTCATATCCTCTACATCTTTCATCACCTCTACTCTGGGAACCCTCATACCCTCATATCCATTACGTGTTGTGCCGCCATCTACCTATTACGTGTTGTCTCAGGTATTTTTTTTTTAACTAGATTTTTTTTATCAAATTAAAAATTCATACCACATGATCTGTGTTAAATCTCTTCTACTAGTCAAAAACTCATACCACATGATCTGTTCTGTTTTTGAAATAATTGATTGATATTGGTTTCTTTTTGAAACTTGTTGATATGTTTTGAAAGCTTATTAGTTTTGTAACTGCATTTATATAGGTGGTATAATATGGATAGGAAATGGATGTCAGCCAATCGATTGTCAAAAGAGTATGAAATTGGAGTGAAGGAGTTTGTTGAGTTTGCAGTGAAGAATGCAAAAGATCCAAATAGAGTAGTTTGTCCTTGTTTAAAATGTTGTTTTGGAAAACGTGTTAGAGAAGATGAATTAGAAGGACATCTAGTATGTAATGGAATTGATAAAAGCTACACATGTTGGATAAGACATGGTGAGAAAAAAAAAAGGAAACATTAATTTTGAGAATAGTTCGACATATGCTTCAACTGACTTCGATACAGATACATATGAGCCGGACCGAGTTGATGAGATCGCAAAAGCAGTTGAAGAAGATCTTCGAGATTGTCCTAAAATGTTTGAAAGTTTGTTGAGTGATGCAGAGAAAGAATTATATAATGGTTGTACTAAATTCACAAGACTGTCGGCGATATTAAAGTTGTACAACCTAAAAGCGAGTAATGGATGGTCTGATAAAAGCTTTACAGAATTATTAACACTCATAAAAGATATGTTGCCAGATGATAATGAACTTCCCAGTCGAACCTACGAGGCTAAAAGGATTTTCTGTTCTATTGGCATGAGTTACGAAAGGATTCATGCGTGTCCTAATGATTGCATTTTATTTCGAAATGAATATGAACTACTTAAGGCGTGTCCGAAATACAATGTCTCTCGATATAAGAAGAAAGAATCTACTCCAGCAAAAGTCGTGTGGTATTTTCCTATAATACCAAGATTTAGGCGCATGTATCGCAGTGAAGAAGATTCAAAACACTTGACATGGCATGCAGATGAAAGAATTAGAGATGGAATGTTTCGACACCCTGCAGATTCCCCACAATGGGCAAAAATTGATCACGAGTATCCTGAATTCGGGATAGAGTCAAGAAATCTAAGACTTGCACTTTCTACTGATGGAATGAATCCACATGGTCTTCAAAGCATCTCACACAGCACATGGCCTGTGATTTTGGTAATATATAACCTACCTCCATGGTTATGTATGAAGCGTAAGTTTATGATGTTGTCTCTGTTAATTTCTGGACCCAAACAACCGGGGAATGATATCGACGTATACTTGACTCCTCTAATAGAAGATTTAAAACGTATGTGGGAGACAGGTGTGGAAGTTTATGATGGGTATAAGAAAGAATATTTCAATTTGAGGGCTATGTTGTTCGGCACAATTAATGATTTTCCAACATATGGTAATTTATCAGGATATAGCATTAAAGGTCAGTGTGCATGTCCTGTATGTGAAGAGAGTACAAATTGGATGCGGTTGAAACATTGTAAGAAGAATGTGTTTCTTGGACATCGTAGATTTTTACCTTATAGTCATCAGTATCGTTGGTGGAGAAATGCATTTAATGGAAAATCAGAGGAAGGTAAAGCTCCTTTACCACCGACTGGATATCAAATACTTGAAAAAGTACAAGGTTTGACCAATAAATTTGGCAAACCTTTTGCGGGAGAGCTGGTCAAAACTGGGTGGAAGAAAAAGTCAATTTTCTTTGAATTACCATACTGGAAGTCATTGTATATAAGACATTTCCTCGATGTGATGCATATTGAAAAAAATGTATTTGATAGTGTTATTGGTACGTTACTCAATGTTCCAGGAAAGTCTAAAGACGGCATCAACGCAAGATTGGACTTGGTCGATATGGGAATAAGAAATGAATTGGCTCCAGTAAAGAAAGGAAATCGCACATATCTACCTCCAGCCGCTCATACTCTATCTAGAAAGGAAAAAATTGTTTTATGTAAATTTCTACATGAAGTTAAAGTTCCAGAAGGATACTCTTCGAACATTAGAAATTTGGTTTGTATGAAAGACCTCAAGTTAAAAGGTTTGAAGACCCATGATTGTCATATTCTAATGGAGCATTTGCTACCAATAGGTATACGTTCCATTTTACCTGAAAAAGTTCGACTAGCATTAACTAGATTATGTTTCTTCTTCAGGGAAATTTGTAGTAAAGTGATCGACCCTCAGAAATTACCGACATTGTAGAGGGAAATTGTTGTTACTTTGTGTGAGCTTGAAATGTATTTCCCACCATCGTTTTTTAATATAATGGTTCACCTTACTGTTCATCTGGTTAAGGAGACACAACTTTGTGGGCCAGCTTATATGAGATGGATGTATCCGATAGAACGATATATGAAAATATTAAAAGGGTACGTAAAAAGTAGAAGTCGACCAGAAGGTTGTATTGCTGAACGATACATTGTTGAAGAGGCTGCTGAATTTTGTACTGAATATATGTCCAATGTTGAATCCATAGGGCTTCCCATGTCTCGTCATTCGGGAAGACTATCAGGAGAAGGGATAATTGGAAGGAGACTACTGACTATATCAAGGACAGAATTGGAGCAGGCACAATTGTATATTCTGCACAATGATGATGAGGTTCAACCGTATGTTACAATACACATGGATCAGTTATCTGGTTTGAACATGAATAGGAATCAAAATTAGATAACTCGAGAGCACAATCGAAGTTTTATACCATGGTTAAAAAATCACATAAAGTCAAAATTTGACATAGACCCCGGATCAATTTCACAGAGATTGAGGTGGCTAGCAAATGGTCCGAGCTTACATGTCTTTTCTTACACTGGTTATGTTATTAACGGCTACACATTTTATACCAAAGAACAAGATGATCAGACCACTATGCAAAATAGTGGAGTCACTCTCGTAGCTGAAGCGATGCATGTCTCAAGTGCAAAAGACAAAAACCCAATATATGCAAATCTATCATATTTTGGGATTATCGAGCGCATATGGGAGTTAGACTACACAATGTTTCGTGTTCCCCTATTTGGTTGCAAGTGGGTCGATAATAATAATGGCGTTCGGATTGATGAGTCAGGATTCTTGCTTGTTGATTTTAATAGGGTGGGATACAAAGACGAGCCTTTTATTTTAGCGTCGCAAGCTCAACAAGTGTTTTATGTCACCGATCCTTCTGATGATAAATGGTCTGTTGTCCTATCGACCAATAAAATAAGTGATGATAACAACAATGATGAAGATGTTGGTAATGATCTTTTATTTGCAACATCACAACAACCACATGAAATTGATTCAACTGATGATGGTTTATATCTTAGAGATGATCATGATGAGGGAATTTGGATTAATCCATCGTTTCGTATTGTAAATGGACAAACAAATGTGAATCCCACCAGGAAAAGAAGAAGGGCATCTTAATGTACATGTTTAATTGTTTTATATAAGCCATGCATGTAATCTGAATTATTGTTGTAATCTGAATTATTGTTCTATTCTG